>JANAVB010026400.1:14721401-14738901 GCA_029216955.1 Iris pallida
CGCGATGATTTAAGGTAACATCTCATGACTGAAGATCCAATAACAATACCAATCCGTGAACCATCGTGCCAAGAATCATAGTAGACATCAAATGAACTAACTAGAACTAAAATACAGTAATCGCCAAGTAAATGAAAGAACTATCAGAGAATGTACTCGCCTGATACCCGAATGACTAATATGAATAGATGTCTGAACTAATGTTACAGAGTCCTAATTAGAGCAACACATGTTATAAAGAGTTTAATTGAAATGATAGAAATTTGTAATACAATCTACATGTTTCTAAGTCATTTTAGGTCAAAGTCAACTCTTGGTCAACTCTAAGTCAACTCTGGTCCATATTGGTCAAACTAGGAGTCAAGGTTAAGCTTCTAGGATTTTGGTCAAACTTAGATTAGTGGTCAACATCTATGATACTTAGGATATTAATATATACTACATACATATCCTTACCCATATAGTACCACCCTAACACATACATAGATATCATATATTAAGTGTATACATATCCTCACTATGAACCATAACCTATATCTATTTACTCTCATAATATATATAGATACTATATAACCCAAAAATATGTATACCTATCTATATAACCCTTCCACAATCTAACATCACCTACTCAAACTCAAACACTTAGATACTAATCCACTAACACTAGGATACCATAAACCTTGGTTATATTGGCATCCCAATACCAATACCTTGGTTGGAATTCATTACCTTAACTTGAGTAAACCTATACCTTACCTTGATATCTTGATACCTTACTTTGATATCTTGGTACTTTGATAACATACCTTGGTCATAAGGTAAATAATCATTTACCTTGAAGGGAAAGGTAATTCATATTTACCTTATTATACTAACTTGGTATCATGAGATACCAAGATACCCCTCAAATATCTAATTACTATCTAAATACTAACATAACATCTTAACTAATATCTCATATAACCTATAGAGACTAACTTGCAAGCATACCAATATCTAGAACTAACATAATCTACAAACGTATCAATATCTAACATACTAGATATCTAACATCAAACTATATAACAACATATCAATATCTAACAAAATACTAACCTCTACTATCTAACTAACACTCATACTAACAATATTACATAATAATAATATATAATAATAATATATATATATATATATATAAATATATATATATATATATATATATATATATATATATATCATACATATACTCGACAACCTATGATACTTACATTCACTTAATATCCGTACTACATAGGCTCATAGGTTACACAAAATGCATAGTCGTAATGTCACTCTTCTACTTAAAATCAATACTATACCAATTAGGATTCCACTAAATTCTAGGAATAAAGTGTTGTAGTCCTTCGTATTAGCTTTTCGAAACTTCAACCGGATCGCATTTTTATGTCCGGAAGCTCCAGGAATCGCGAAAACACCGAAACGCGTTCCGATTTCGTATAGCTGACACTCAAACAGTTCTACGGAGTTTTAGAATGAATTTAACCTATTAATATATATTTGGAAAGTTAACTTCGATACGGTTTTTAAAAAAAAAGATTAATCGGAGTTCTAAGCTAAAGTTGTGGCATTTCAAAGTTGTTGTGGCTACCAAAAAAGTGGATGAATATTATGACGAATTTGGGTGTGTTTGGAAAAAAAAAACACATCTCACTCTCCACACCACTCAAGACACATCAAACCACACTCCCCTCTCCTCTAACACAAGCACACCACTAACAACATATCCACACATATCTAAATATATGAAATATATCTAACATACATATTATATATATTACGAAACATTCTATTATATAAAGACACACTAAAATGACAAGTTGTGGCTAAAATATGACATGTAGACTAAACCACTTAGATCTAACCATGGGTATCCAAATGAAACTCATTCTAACCATCCTAACTAACATCAATCCATCCTCTAACATGTCTAAAACTGAAATTAAAATATAATTAAACCTATTAGACATTAAACCAAACACATGAGGTGTCCTAATTGAGACCTAATAAGTAGGACATAAGACACAATTTTGCTTTAGAGAGCTCCAAATGGCCTCAAACTTGAATGTAAAGGGGTACATACATGGGGGTGGATCCTATGGATTCAAAACTAACTAATATGTATAGGAAATAATTTACAGGGTTGGTTTTACCTATTGGGAGTGGAATCACAACGATACTCTCAAGGACACGGCTCCGATACGAAGATCCTTCCAAAATGGACACTTCTCCTTGCATTTTGCTCCAAGTCATTGCTAGCACCCTCCCTTGGTAGTATGAGAAGGTTGGATGAAAGTTTTAAGGAAGGAATGTAAGGATTTGGAGATCAAATCAAAGAGGAAAGCTTTCTAATTTGGGGAAGAATACTTGTGAAGGAAAAGAGGCAAGATGGAATGAAATGAAAGGAAGGGAGTCTAACATACCTATAGTAGCTGCCATCATTGCCCTATTTGGGCATTGGAGGAAAGTCCAATAAGGCCCCTACTAATCCTCCTTGGTTAATTTTCAGTTAGGTTCAAGTTTGGGATCAAAAGGGTTAAGTTTAAGCCTCTAACTTAACAAATCTAATAAGTAGGATTGGTCTAAACTTACTAACTTAATTAGTGGAGTTTGTGGGCCATAACGAACTAATCTTGGGGTCCCGTCTATAGTCTAAGCTACTCGGGTCACTACACAAGTCGGAACGAGATGAAAATCAAACTCGACTTAACAATCCCATAAAATCAATATAAAAAATAAAAATTTCCAAAATATTAAAATATAAAAAATGATCAAATCATAATGCACTAATTTAAATAGTTTAAAACTAATTAAAATTCACCATAAATCATTATTATTAATATTAAATGATAAATTTTTACAAAAGTTTAAAATTACCCTCATTTTAGAAAAGTGGTGGTTACAAATCTACCCTTCTTAGAAAAAATTTGTCCTCAAAATTAAGATGGCCATACTCCTTCTAGGTTAAACCCCCAACAATCAAGGTCAAGATAAATATATCTAATAACATACAAATTGTGGTCCTACTGGTCGTGATTTCACAGTCTCGAACAGGGTCACTATACTATCTATCACAGTACAAATATTCTGGCAGGTACTAATAAAATCACACATCAAGATGGGAAAGAAGAACAGGAAAGACAGACCTGCTAACCCATCACCTGCAGCGTCGGTCTCTTCGACCGTCAGCGCAAAAGCCCTGCCCCCCTGGTGTTAGGCATAGTTCAACGCCACAGGTGGCCTAGCTCCCTCTATCTACTTCATGATACTCAAGTAATATCCATACTGATATTCTACTCCATTATACTAGGGCACCATCTATATGGTATCAATTCTGTAATCTGATAATCATATTCGTCTATCCAGAACCATGTTACCAGAATCCTCGTCACACCAGTAAGTATGGCTACGATAATCCATAGAGTCCGCAAGTAAGGTATATACCTCTAGAATAATGGTATTTAAAATTTTTGCATTGTCGCTAGCTTGCCTGGGAAAACTTTAAATTCCCACACCCGAGAAATACATTCAAAAATCAGACTCTATACCTTCGCCTTGCCAGCTAGTATGACTGTAGAAAACTCTAGATTCCATAACTGAGGCAACATATCCCATAAGATTTATCTTGGTAGAAAATCAAGTCAACAATGAACACCAAGAATCAAATTCAACAACGAACAAGGAAAGGTAGACAGAAACTATCGGAATCGAATTTCGAGATAGTTCATAATGAGATCCTCAAGAGTTATTCCAGGAATCTTCTCAAGTAGTCCTACTGTGATTGGGTAATTCTATACTACCTATCCTATATCCTAGCAGCAGGCTCGTAGCAGCACTCTAAGTCGAACACCACTACAAAATTATACTATTTGCGACTCTTGTTGACACAAAGTCACAGTCAACCAAATATTGATAACATTGACTAAATAATACTTGTGATAATTCAATACGACACACGACGACTACATTCTGCTCAAGCCAGACGACAGCTCAGTTTTGCAAATGTAAGTCATTTTCGAGTCTGTATTTTTATATTTATTGAGTCTAGAATGATTGTAAGCTGAGTTATGCTGGGCTCTTGAGACTCAACCCTTAACCTATCCAAAATCCATAAAGCTCTACATCCAAAATAAGCCCATTGGACCCTTGGACCCATTCTGTGCTCTGGAGACAGAGTTCGGGCCGAACTCTGCCTACAAACAGAGTTCGGGCCGAACTCTGTCCCCTAAAAATCAGTACCCTAATTTTTAGGGCTGGCTGGTTGCTAGTTGTCCAACGGCCAAATATTTGAAAATTCCTACCAGAATTCTGGCCGAATTCTGCCTGTTAAAACCCTATAAATAGGTCAAGAATTCTCTCATTTTCAATCATCCAATCTTCTCTTCTCTTCTCTCTTAAGCTCAATATAAGCCATACCCTTCTTCATCTACTAGCCACAAGTTTCCTAAGTCTCGAGTGCTCAGCATCTCTCAGTTAGGAGTCTTGTGCAAGAGTTCAAGAAGTAGCTTGGAAAATTCCAAGCATCGCCACTGCGATCCATTATAAGAAGTTGACGTGCTCTTCTGAAGAAAAGGCACGGGGTGTAACTACTATTTCACAAATAGTGGATTTAATCCTGAGCTAGAGTTCTCAGGCCTGAACTAGTCCTCCACGAGAGAAAACCAGGTTAAAATCGGCTGTGTTTGCGTATGCTCTCTTGCTCCTTATTTATTTTCGCATTTATTTTGATTAATTTTAGATTGTGAAAGAGTTGATTTTTTAATTAGCTAGTATTGCTATAAACTCTATTCACCCCCCCTCTAGAGTTGCCATCTGTTCTTCAATTGGTATCAGAGCCCTGTTCTCTTTACAAGGACTTACATCCTAGAGCTGATCCATGGCAACCACACAATCCTTAATTTCCAATCACGGTGAAGGACAGTCCGCTCATAGGCCTCCCCTATTTGATGGAACTAACTACATGTATTGGAAAACAAGGATGAGCTTTTATCTCAAGTCGATAGACTTTGACCTGTGGACTATCGTCACTGACGGTTACAAAAAGCCCGCCAGGATAGTTGTCAATGGTGATCTCGTTGAGAAATCATATGACAAATATTCTGACGAGGAGAAGAAACAGGCAAGTCTAGACGCGAGAGCTATTAATGCTTTATTTTGTGCTATAGACAGGAATGAGTTCAACAGGGTATCTACATGCACCACATCTCACGAAGTATGGAGACTTCTAGAAGTGACGCATGAAGGAACCACCCAAGTCAAGGAATCAAAAATAAGCCGTCTCACTCAAGAATACGAGGCTTTCAAGATAAAGCCAAATGAGACAATCACGCAAATGTTCACAAGATTCCTCGACATCATTAACACCCTGTCCTCGCTCGGCAAGCAATATTCAAATCACGAGAAGATTCGCAAGCTACTTAGGGGGCTACCAAAAATTTGGAACCCTTAGGTGACAGCCATCATAGAAGGAAATGATCTCACAACCATGTCCATGGAGACCTTGATGGGAAAGCTAATGACTCATGAGCTTGACCTCAAGGACTTCGAAGAGCCTGCTCCTAAGGCTAAGGAGATCGCACTCAAAGCTCACCGACGGAGGGCTGAACCCGAAGAGACGGATGACTACAACTCAGAAGATGATGATCAAGCTCTCATGGTTCGCAACTTCAAGATATTCCTTCGCTTCAATCGAAGAAAGAAGGAACCACAAGAAGATGGCGAAGAAGAGCCAACCTACTACGGTTGCAAGAAGACTGGACACGTCTGAAAAGACTGTCCATTCTTGAAGAAGAGCAACCGCTATGAGAAGCCATACAAGAAGACCTCCTCAAAGAAATATGCCAACACAAGCATTTGGCATGAAAGTGAAGCTAGTGACTCCGAGGAAGAAAGAACTATCCTCAAGATACGGCTAATGTGTGCCTAATGGCAACGTCCGACAAGGTATCAAACGAAACTCTTGACGACTTCACTTTTGACGAACTTGGCGATGCTTTCACCGATTTACATAGTGATCACAAAAAGGTCATTGGTAAATACAAACATGCCAAGGACAAAATCAAAAGTCATGAAGTCGAAATATAATGACTTTCTCTATTACTTGATAACATTAGAGACACTGCACCCACGGATGTCACTGATGAGGTATCTAAGCTTAAAATAAGCTTACATGATACCGAAGCACACATTGAACAACAAACACAAGAAATCACAACACTCAACACGGAGCTTGCAGAAGAAAAGAGTAGACACAAGATTTCTATTACTAAGATGCATGGTTTGAATGCTAAGGTTACTGAACTGCAAGCTGTCTCTAAGAAACTAAAGACTAAATTGGGAAAACAGGTTGCTCAACCTCAAACCCAATCACATAAGACAGACACAAAGCATGACACCACTCATACTAGTCAACCACGTCATCCTCATGCTGCTCATAAACATGCTTACATGTACACACACTTTCACAAAGGACACAAACCACATGCACGTAGAAATAATCATCATATGTCACAAAATCATCATGCTACACATAGATACAATCATCACCATGTTGCACAAAGACACAATCAACATCACTCTACATATAGAAATCATCATGTCATGCCATATAGACAATATCATCATACCATACCATATAGACAATATCACCATGCCACTCCACCCAGTCATCATCACCATGCTGAATCTACATATCATCACACTTTCCTCATTACTCTGCTTGTAGACATCATCAGCATGCTCCTAATGTAAATAGGAATGCTACATGTACTTATTGTGGTTTACATGGACACATTTCACCTCAATGTAGAATTAGAAGATTAGTAGATAGAAAGATATATGCATGGTTTCCAAAAACTAACTTTTTAGGACCCTCAAGAACTTGGGTACCAAAGGTCACATCTACTCTTGATGTAGGTGGACCTTCCCTCCTCAACTAAGAGTAAGTGGATCCTCGATAGTGGATGCTCACGGTATATGACGGGAGACGCAAATCTTTTCGCATCACTATCGATGAAGAGAGAATGATATGTATCCTTCGACAATAACCTAAAAGGTTATATTATAGGTAATGGTAATATTGGTCATCCTCCCTCTCCCGTAATAAAGGATGTCTGCCTAGTGACCGAGTTAAAGCATAACCTGCTCAGCATCAGTCATCTTGCTGACCATGGATATGACATTAACTTTGGACAAAATAAATGCCTGATTTATGATAGGTCAACAGGAGACATTATTTTTGAAGGGGTAAGAGAGGATAATATTTATATTTTCTATTTGTCTATAGATACTAATAATGCAGGTAGATGCCTATATGCTCATAAAGATAAACGGTTACTATGGTACCAGCGTCTTGGTCATGCCAATATGGATACTATATCCAGGCTATCGACCAAGAAGCTAGTTAGAGGCCTGCCCGACATCACATTCAAAAAGGATACCTTATGTGTCGAATGTGAGTTGAATAAGGCAACCAAGTCATCTTTTCATTCCATAAACTCTGTAAGCACTACTAGACCCTTGCAACTACTCCATATGGATTTATTTGGCCCTAGTAGAGTAGCCAGTCTTGGTGGAAAACTCTATGCCCTTGTTATTGTTGATGACTTTTCAAGATTTACTTGGGTTTTCCTTCTTGATAATAAAAGTGATGCTATTTCAGTTTTCAAGATTTTTACTAAGAAAGTTCAAAATGAAAAGGCTACATGATTACTCGTATCCGAAGTGATTATGGAGGCGAGTTCGAAAATTCTAATTTTGAAAAGTTTTGTGATTCAAATGGTTTTGGTCATGAGTTTTCTTGTCCAAGAACTCCTCAACAAAATGGTATTATGGAGTGGAAGAATAGGACTCTTGGCGATATGGCTAGAGTTATGTTGAACAAGTTTCACTTTCGAAATACTTTTGGGCTGAAGCTGTCAGTACAGCATGCCACATTTTAAATAGGGTGCTTATTCGTCCAATTACGAAAAAAACACCCTATGAGCTTTGGTTTGGGAGAACCCCAAATGTTTCTTATTTTAGAGTTTTTGGCTGTAGATGTTTTATCCTTAACACCAAAGACAACTTAGGAAAATTTGATGCCAAAGCTGACGACGGTATTTTCTTTGGCTATGCTGCCAAGAGCAAGGGATATAGAGTTTTTAACAAAGGCTCATTAATTATGGAAGAGTCTACAAATGTGACTTTTGATGAAGATAACAGTACAGCAGCCACTCTTGATGATGATATTGAGCCATCAACGTCTACTCCAATGAACACCACAACCGAAACCAATTCTCTGGAGGGCTTGCCAAAGAAATTCTCTTTCAAGCCATCACATCCAGAAAATTTGGTAATCGACGAGGATTCATGTGGAGTAACTACTAGATCATCATTAAGAGACTCTATTGCTAGCACTGCCTTTATTTCACAAATTGAGCCAAAAAATATTTTAGAAGCTTTCAATGATGAATTTTGGATTTTTGCTATGCAAGAGGAACTCAACCAATTCGAGAGGAGCCAAGTATGGGAACTCGTTCCTAGACCGGCAAATCACTCGATTATTGGTACCAAATGGGTTTTTAGAAACAAAATGAATGAAGATGGTTCAGTCACACGCAACAAAGCTCGTCTAGTAGCTCAAGGATACAACCAAGAGGAAGGTATCGACTACGATGAGATGTATGCTCCTGTTGCGAGATTGGAATCCATTCGGATGCTTTGTCCATTTGCAAATTTTCAAATTTTCAAATTATTTCAAATGGATGTTAAAAGTGCTTTCTTGAATGATTTTATTAAGGAGAAAGTTTATGTAAAACAACCCCTTGGCTTTGAAAATCACAAATTTCCCGACCACGTGTTCAAGCTAAAGAAAGCGCTGTATGGCCTCAAACAAGCCCCTAGAGCATGGTATGAACGGCTAAGCAATTTCTTGCTTGAGAAAGGTTTTTCAAAAGGGAAAATTGACACTACACTTTTCATAAAATCTTTCAAAGACACGATTCTTTTAGTACAAATATACGTAGATGATATTATATTTGGTTCTACTGATGAAACCCTTTGTCAAGATTTTGCCAAGTGTATGCAGACCGAGTTTGAGATGAGCATGATGGAAGAGCTCAACTACTTTCTTGGGCTGTAAGTCAAACAAATGTCAAATAGAACATTCATCTGTCAATCGACGTATACAAAGGACATGCTAAAGAAATTCGACCTTGACAACGTCAAACCAATCAGCACTCTAATGGCTACTTCAACCAAACTTGAACCAGATGATAGCGACAAACCCGTAGATCAATGTAAGTATCGAGGTATGATAGGCAGTCTACTCTATCTTACTGCTAGTCGCCCTGATATAATGTTTAGCGTTTGCCTGTGTGCTAGATATCAAGCAAATCCTAAGGAGCCACACATGACCGCGGTTAAGCGTATCTTTCGATACCTTAAGGGTACGGTTACAGTGGGCCTATGGTATCCCAAATCAACATCATTTGACCTCATTGGTTACTCTGATGCTGATTTTGCCGGATGCAAGGTCGACCGTAAAAGTACGAGCGGTACGTGTCATTTATTAGGAAAAGCTTTAGTCTCTTGGTTTAGCAAGAAGCAGAATTCTGTCGCACTATCCACAACAGAAGCTGAATACATCGCAGTCGGGCGTTGTTGTGCATAAATTCTTTGGATGAAGCAAATCCTTGAAGACTATAATTTATCTTTCACGCATATTCCAATCTTTTGTGACAACACTAGTGCTATAAATCTGACTAAGAATCCTATTTGTCACTCACGCACAAAGCACATTAAAATTCGTCATCACTTTTTGCGTGATCATCAGCAAAATGGCACGATTAACTTAGAATTTATTGACACTGATCATCAGTTAGCAGACTTCTTCATAAAACTATTATCCGAAGAGCGCTTCAATTTTCTTTGTTGTGAACTTAGAATTTTAGATGAAGCTGTTATAAATTAAAATCAACCTGCGTAAATATCGAATATATCGTGATTCTCTTATGATAAACTTGCTATGGGTACAAGCCGAAGGGCCCTTCTGACAACAAGGCGTAAAAGCCTAAGCAACACGGTGCACTAGTCCTCAGGACTACCGCTAGCTGGGATCCGGCCCCTGCAGCTAACCCATGGCAGCTTCAAAATATTAAATTATGATATAATTCCTTCTTTATTATACAATTTATTTTTATTTATCACTTGCTGAAATACTAATTTTTCAACCTTCATATTGCTGCTTTAACCTCACTATATGTTGTGTCTTATTTACTTATTGAATCTCTTCTATATTTATATTCATGTCTTATATTGGTTTTTATTTACTTAACCAATATTTTTCAATCTCTGCCTGATTCCTATTCTGTGACCAGGATCCGGAATTCGGGCCAAACTCTGCCCCTACCAGAGTTCGGGCCGAATTCGACCTGCCTGTTCCAGAACCGGGAACAGGCTCAGCCGTTGATCAAGAATTAGATTCAATGGCCATGATTTGATCCGTCCAAGAGAAACCCTTCCCTTATTTTCGGTTTCTCTTCCCTCTCCTTCCTTCTTACCACCTTTTCCACTTTTACAACACAATTCTCTCAAAACCCTAACCCTACTTTCTCCTCTTTTGTGCTCCATTCTTCCCCAAACTCAAGGAGAAGGATTATTTTTCAATTCTCTTCCATTGTTCATCACTAGTTTGAGGTATAATTCTTTACTTTTTTATATTTCAAATTTCTTTTATCATCTTCTATCTATTGTGTTATGGCTCCACGCTTGCTCAACCGCGGGAAGAGACTTCGTACCGAGGGCGCATCCTCGTCGAATGCTCCTCCTCCCGTTGAGCCGCCCGTTGCACCACCCGTTGCACCGGCCATTGAACAACAACCACCAATCCATCCGTTGTTCAATCCTCCACGTCCCCATGATCCAAACACTTATGACGACCGTATTTTTGTATCGCTAGACGCTTCAAATGATTGGTTTAGCGATTTTCGGACACGTCCGTTGTTTGCGGGACATCCTATAAACTTTACTATTTTCTCTAAATATGATGCACTTTTTCATGACCTTTGCCTTGATGAACTTGTTACTACAAATTCGGTCATTTATCGTAGTGCCATTCAAATATTTTACTGCAACTTGACCCATGATGACACTCATATTTATTCACGAGTTGCGGGAATTGATATCTCTTTTGACTACTTCGAATTGGCCGACTATCTTGAGCTTCAAGAGCCAAATTCTTGGAAAAAGCTTGTTTAGGCTAGATCCTTTATCTTTTCCGAAGGAATTTCACTAGAAAGCTTCAAGGACGACCTATGTAGCCCTAACACACGTCCTCGTAAGCTTTTGGCAAAATTCCTCAATCCCTATTTCTATGAACTTCATCGGATCATTTTCAACACCATTCTACCCAAAGCGGGTTCTACCGATAAAGTCACTTATTTTGAGATCCCGGCCTTATACCAACTCCACTTCCATGTTTCCTTTAACCTTCCACGCACAATGATGGATTGGATGATCAACTGTAGGAAGAAACCAAGATCTTTGGTTTATGCATTATACCTTCCTATGATCTTTCGTACATTCTATGTGCCCTTTGATGAGTGTCCATTCTTACCTGCCCCTGCCTTCCTCTCTAAGGCAAGGAGGCTTCATGCGGTCGTTGGCTCACCGGTCGTATCTGAGCATTCTGATGATGAGCCAGATGCCCCTCCTCTCGGACAGGATCCTCCTCCTCCTCCTGCCACACTTGAGTCTCTTCAGGCCATGATCCGAGATCGTTTCACTTTGGAGGACGATCGATGGACTCAGCTAAATTCTCGGACCACCTTGCAGATGAGTGCTATCAGCAACTCGCTGCATGATATTCGGAATTCCATGTCTCGTCATCCTTTCATGCCCATTCCTATGGAGCGAGACCCAGGTCGTGAGGGATTCCGTATCGATGACCCTTGGGTTCGTTGCTACATGGATCCGGATGCGGCATTTGTGGACCCACGTCACTCCTTTATTGATGCTTCGGACGATGCCGGGCCCTCTCATGCTCGATGATGAGTTGTGCTTTTGAGACTCTGGCAGTTCTATTATCACTTTCTATGTCATTATGACTCTTGGTTATTATCTTAGTTTATATGCAGTTTCTTCTCTTTTGGGTGTGTTTGCTAGTTATTATTTATATATATCTCATATTGCTAAATGCCAAAAGGGGGAGTTATGTGTATATTCAGTTATATATGCTTTTGGTTTATATGTGCTTTTGGAAGAATATTATTAACAGGCCAACAAGATTTACAGCATTTTTTATGGGAGAGCTATTCTTAAAGCTCGAAACTAATTATGGGGGAGCTATGTCGTTATATGTGTCCAGGTATGGATATTGAATATACAATTATTATTTTGTCAATTATCAATATGGGGGAGATTGTTGACACAAAGTCACAGTCAACCAAATATTGATAACATTGACTAAATAATACTTGTGATAATTCAATACGACACACGACGACTACATTCTGTTCAAGCAAGACGACAGCTCAGTTTTGCAAAAACAAGTCGTTTTCGAGTCTGTATTTTTTATATTTATTGAGTCTAGAATGATTGTAAGCTGAGTTATGCTGGGCTCTTGAGACTCAACCCTTAACCTATCCAAAATCCATAAAGCTCCACATCCAAAATAAGTCCATTGGACCCTTGGACCCATTCTGTGCTCTGGAGACAGAGTTCGGGCCGAACTCTGCCTCCACACAGAGTTCGGGCCGAACTCTGTCCCCTAAAAATCAGCACCCTAATTTTTAGGGCTGGCTGGTTGCTAGTTGTCCAACGGCCAAATATTTAAAAATTTCTACCAGAATTCTGGCCGAATTCTGCCTGTTAAAACCCTATAAATAGGTCAAGAATTCTCTCATTTTCAATCATCCAATCTTCTCTTCTCTTCTCTCTTAAGCTCAATATAAGCCATACCCTTCTTCATCTACCAGCCACAAGTTTTCTAAGTCTCGAGTGCTCAGCATCTCTCAGTTAGGAGTCTTGTACAAGAGTTCAAGAAGTAGCTTGGAAAATTCCAAGCATCGCCACTGCGATCCATTGTAAGAAGTTAACGTGCTCTTCTGAAGAAAAGGTACGGGGTGTAACTACTATTTCACAAATAGTAGATTTAATCCTGAGCTAGAGTTCTCAGGCCTGGACTAGTCCTCTACGAGGAAAACCAGGTTAAAATCGGCTGTGTTTGCGTATGCTCTCTTGCTCCTTATTTATTTCCGCATTTACTCTGATTAATTTTAGATTGTGAAAGAGTTGATTTTTTAATTGGCTATTATTGCTATAAACTCTATTCACCCCCCCTCTAGAGTTGCCATCTGTTCTTCAACTCTAAACTGCATGGGCTACCACAAAAACGTGTCACGACCCGCACCCTGTTTAGGGGCACGAGGACGTGGGTACGTCCAGCCTATGTCGTAGTATCGGCGGTAGAACGCTGTATAGGTCGTCTACAATATCTATCAACTAACTACATGAATTATATAACCTGTCATCGCCGTACGGAGGTATAATATGACATCTTAACTATATAATCTCAATCACAAATCTAAGGAAGATAGAGCACGATATGGAATCAGATAAAAGGAAGAAACTGAATAAATAGTAGAGTTATCACATCACGCAAGTTTAGGTGTCCAACACAAATAAATATATATCCTGAATATAAAGTCTCAACTAACATTTGGAACAATCCGATACAAACTAAAAACTATAAATACTAGACTATATTAGGCAATCTCTACTGAGCTAGATCCTCCCCAGGCTCCTGCGTACCACCCTTGTAGTCCCCGTAGAAAGTAGGATAGTCGTCTAGTCATCTGTAATATTTGTCAACATATCCAGTCAGGATGGAATGAGCACATCTCATCTAGAAATTCCAAGTAAATGACAAGGACTATAAAACAGTTATAGACAGTTATAATTATGAATATGGTAAGATAGACAGAAATCTGTGAGAACAAATAATGGAAAAGAACTACTATATCAAGATAGAACAATGTAATGGTGAACTGAATGTATAAAGCTATAATAGACAATGTGTTTTGTAATACTAGTTGGATATGTGATCGGCCTGGGATATTCAATGATTTACGCTTAGGAAAGCTAGCTCAAACATACGTGCAATGTATGATTAGCTAGTAGCCGATGATTTACAATATTAGCCGATAGTTCTTGTTCACATATCTAACTAGTATTACTCCCACCCCGACTGATACGATGGATCCAACCATGACACGTTACTAGCCAATGTTAACCAATATTTATCCAATGTCATCCAATACCAACGAGAGCAGTATTCGATACCAATAATATCCAATGTTATCCAATACCGACAAAAATAGTATCTGATACCATCGCGATGAGTTAAGGTAATATCTCATAACTGAAGATCCAATAACAATACCAATCCGTGAACCATCGTGCCAAGAATTATAGTAGATATCAAATAGAACTAACTAGAATTGAAATACAGTAATCACCAAGTAAATAAAAGAACTATCAAAGAATGTACTTGCCTGATATCCTGAATGACTGATACGAATAGATGTCCGAGCTGATGTCACAGAGTCCTAATTAGAGCAACACGTGTTATAATGAGTTCAATTTGAAATGATAGAAATTTACAATGCAATCTACGTGTTTCTATGTCAATCTAGGTCAAAGTAAACTCTTTGTCAACTCTAAGTCAACTCTGGTCCACCTTGGGTCAAACTAGGAGTCAAGGTTAAACTTCTAGGGTTTTGGTCAAACTTAGATTAGTGGTCAACATCTATGATACTTAGGATATATTAATATATATACATACAATATATATCCTTACCCATATAGTACCACCCTAACACATACATATAGATATCATATATCAAGTATATACATATCCTCACAATGAACCATAACCTATATCTATATACTCTCATAATATATATAAATACTATATAACTGAAAAATATGTATACCTATCTATATAACCCTTCCACAATCTAACATTATCTACTCAAACTCAAACACTTAGACACTAACCCACTAATACTAGGATACCATATCAACCTTGGTCATATTGGCATCCCAATACCAATACCTTGGTTGGAATCCAATACCTTAACTTGGGTAAACCTATACCTTACCTTGATATCTTGATATCTTACCTTGATATCTTGATACCTTATCTTGGTACCTTGATACCATACCTTGGTCATAAGGTAAATCATCATTTACCTTGAAGGTAAAGGTAATTCATATTTACCTTAATATACTAACTTGGTATCATGAGATACCCAGATACCCCTCAAATATTTAATTACAAAACTATCTAATATACTAACATAACATCTTAACTAATATCTAACATATAACCTATAGACACTTACTTGCTAACATACCAATATCTAGAACTATCATAATCTACTAACATATCAATATCTAACATACTAGATATCTAACATCAAACTATCTAACAACATATCAAATATCTAACAAACACTACAAAAAACAGGCTTTTAGCGACGGCGGTATCCGTCGCTAAAAGTCATTTTTCCGTCGCTAAAGCTAAATAGCGACATATCAGCGACGGAAATGGTTTGTCAGGAAATCACGTGTCGCTAATTTCAATCAGTCGCTAGTTTGTCGAAAATAGTGACGGATTTAGGAACATGCTATTTATTACAAAATGCGACGTATTAGCAACAGAAATTCTGTCGCTACTTTTACTGACTAACTACCGACGGGTACGCGGCATATTCCATGATTAATGTTGTGACGGTATAGCGACAGAAAAGTACGTCGCTAAAGTATTTTTGATATGTTATTGGTATCGGACAGGCTTGTAGCGACGAACCGATTATGTCGCTATTCCATCGCTATACTTTAAATCTATATTTTCCAGAACCTTAGCGACGGAATTTCCATATATTCTGTCGCTCTTTCGTCGCTATACTGCAATTTTTCAGATATTTCGTCGATGTTCCGTCGTTGTCCCGTCGCTAAATATAATTTTGTGTATCTATATTTGTGTTTCCTGTACTCCACATCCATGTTGACAGTTACACACACAATATACAGTCATATAAACAGTTTCCAATACAGATATATAAACAGTTACACACATACCAAAAAGTTTACAAACTGTTTCCAAATACAAACAGTTTTTAAATAGACAGTTTTCTAAATTATTTTCCAAATACAAACAGTTTTCCAAATACACAGTTTTCCAGTTTACAAACAGTTTTCCATATTGTTCCCAAATACAAACAGTTTCTAAACAATATCTACGTCGACGGCGGCGGAGGAGGCAGCGGGTGGGTGTAGCTACCCAGCATATTTTGCAATGCGTCTTCGAAATCCTCCCGAGACAGAGGAACTCTCAAAGTCGGTGCTGGATCCGTCAGTGTTGTAGACGGAGGTGCTGTAGCTGGATGTGCTGGAGTCTGTAGCGGAGCTGAATCGATCGAAGTCTGAACCGCCGGAGCCGCAGTCGGAGTCGGAACGACCGGTACTATAGGTGTCAGAGCAGAAGCTCCTGCACTACCATATATGTAATTTTGTAAATCCCATAATATACGGGTAATAGTGACCTGGTCATAGACGGCAGCACCGCCGGTAGGAAGTACTGGTATAGGTGGAGGTGGAGGTGGAGGTGGAGCTCTGGAAACGACGGACGACTGGGATGCAAACGATCCAATACCGTATATGATGCCGCCTTTCCCTACTCCGACCGTATCTACCTATAGTTTGTTCCTATCCGTCGGCTGGCTAGGTCCAGCCCCCTCACCTCCCTCACCGACCCGACTCTCAAACTCCTTCTATATTATATAAACGTAAATAAATTTAGAGTTAATATAAAGACTCACAGTAATGTACCGATACCGATATCAATACTCATAGTAATGGGCTGATACCGATACTCATACTCATATAGTAATAGATCGATACCAATACTCACATAGGAATGGCCCGATACCGATACTCTGGGTATCGGACCATTCCTATTAGTATCGGTATCGTAATCGAAATCGGTATCGGCCCATTACTATATGAGTATGGGGTACCGATATCGATACTCGTAGTCCGATCATCTACAATTATAAAAATGTAATACATATAAAGAATAAGAAAACTTACATAAGCTTTGGCGGCCCGCTCATCTACGAGCTTTCCATTGCTCTTGCGCTTGTGGGTATGCGCAAAGACTGTGGGGAAGTCGACGGTGTCCGGATCTCCGCCTTTCCCGGTGTAACACCCAGTTTTCCAAATAAGGGTAATTTTGAACTTTTGTAATTATAATTATTATTTATTTGTATTTACATCACATTATGATTTTTGGTAATTTTTAATCAATTTTAAACTATTTAAAAACTATGACTTGTGATTTTGATGTGCTGCTAGTGAAACCCGAGAGACTGTCTGACCTAGAGCCTAACCATATGATTGGGATATTTATTTATCATTT
>JANAVB010026400.1:14743901-14928894 GCA_029216955.1 Iris pallida
CTACTCTTTGTACCCATGTTCTGATCCACTACCTCTCAAGCTCTCCAGCGCCTTCTGGTCGTGGATCATATCATGTATCCTTTTGCTGGATACGGTCTTGTAGCACCTCCGGATGGCCTGGTCCCTATGCTCCGGCCACCAATACGATGCCTGCAAATAAGATAAACGCACATGAATGAACAAATTTTTGATACATATTGTAAAGAAAGACCATTATACATACCCTCAGCGCGTGAAGCCAAACGAACCGCATCTCCGCCGGGATGTCGCCGAAGTTCAGGTACGGCCCATGGAAATTACGGCAAATCAAGTCGCCTAGATCTCGCCCGACACGGATCAGAAAAAATCTGAGATAAGATAACAATGTACGACATCAGCTACTATGAAGAATATATGAATAAATATATGAATTTACAATAAACTAAAATACATATACTTACGTCTGTCCATCGGCCCACAGCTCCGGAAGATGGACGTCGGCTGGGCGCTCCGGTAACGTCGAAGGATCTCCTACGCGTCGTCTGTAGCCTCCGCGCTCGACCACCAAGTCCAGATAGGGATTGGCCGCAATGGGAGCGGCCGTAGGGGTAGAAGCGGCCGGAGTGGTCGTAGGAGTAGTCGTCGGAGTAGTCGTCGGAGTAGTCGTCGGAGTATTGGCCGAAGGAGTAGCTCCCCCGACCGATGAACGGGCCGCGCCCGAAAATAACCCATCATCAACATCTAGGAACTCGTCCTCGCCGACAGGTGGACGGCCTGGACGCTCCAAAGGAGCCGAACGTGAGCCAGACCCATGCTGCAAACGTCCACGTCTGCCTCCCGCCATAGGCAAATCTGAATCACGTATACGTCCACGTCCACGTCCGCGTCCGCCTCCCGCCATAGGCAAATCTAAAAATGCATATATAATACACATATTTTCAATTTTGTATACTTCACACTTGCTATATGTAACCGAGATATGCATATGTTTCCGATACATAAAACCTAACTACTAGTACATACACATTCCCTTCCTGTCTGAGACTCTGTCCCTGGATAAGCCCTCATACGTATACTACCCCGTGAGCTTGATACTCAGTCCTAACTCGACTCCTAGACACACACACACCCTGACACATGATACTATCTAATTTTTTATACTTTCTTAACCTGGATACTATCAAATGGTTTTTTACCCTCTCTGACCCCCCTCTACTTCCCTGCTTCTCATTCGACTCTCTCATATGATATCCATCTTATCCAAAGAGTAGAAAAGTGTGAAAATATTAATATTAACCAAGGATCAGTATCGGAATCGGTATCATCATGAATCTCATGGCTTGTTCTGCCAGAGCATAATATAAAACCAAACGTGTGAATCAGAGCTTCATATGCTAACATTGTGAATGTGAACCTCTACTTCACGTTTGGTTTTATATTAGGCTCTGTTAGAACAAGATATGAGATTTATGGTGATACTGATTCCGATATTGATCCTTCATTAATATTAATATTTTCACACTTTTCCACGCTTTGGTTGAGATGTATATCATATGATGCGGAATAGGATGCCTCATGTCCCGAATGAGAAGAAGGGGAGTAGGGAGGCTCACTCTATACACTCATCCGCCTACGATATACACTCTATACACTCTAACTTATGCAAGCCTTTTAAGGTAATCAACATTATACTAGATTTCCAAAAAGATCTATAACTCTGATTGGCCCAAAAGACTTGGCATAAGTAAATTTAATTTTCAACACTTACCTATCTACTTACCGATACCGAAACCCAGAGGGTACATTGATACAACAATTGTTCTCGTACAATATATACAGCCTTATTAACAAATACACAATTGTTCAAATACAACATTTATTCAAATAAAGTGGCTTCATCGGAGATCGTGGGCTGCTCATCGTAGTTTGTGTGTATAATCATTTGAATATTTCATCTTGTTGATTCAATAAAGTATTTGTTCTATTGTCCCGTGGAGCATATCGATTTCGATATAACCATGTAAAATAATATATGTTTGTGATTTATTATTGTTGCTATTAGTTTCGTTAATTGTTCTTCTTATTTTACTCATTCCTTCTTGAAATTTTTATTTTTATTCTATCGTTATTGTTTGTCCATACGAATTTCCAACATAGATGTCTTCAACAATAGAAAAAATCTTAATGCTTGTATGGGTACACTCAACAGTACATAGGACTTATATTTTGGTGGCAGTTTAGTCAGGATATGTTAAATACACTAAGGCCTCGTTTGGTTGGCAGAAAGGGAAGGAAATCATTCTTTGCTCTTTTTTATGGGCATGGTATAGTACAATTTCATCAATTTTCCTTTCAAGTATTTGGAAAGGCCATGAATATATAGTTAGAATAAATGCATAATATTGGGAAGGAAAGTGAATCCTTGGGGTGAGTGGGGGAACCATTCCTCCCTATTTTACTTTCATCATTCCTCCAAAGAATTGCTTGTTAGATACTGAAATTTGTTGGATCTAAATTTTCAACAATAACATGAAATTTGTTGGATCTAAATTTGTTGGACGTATGCACAGTTATTATAAGAAAAATATGAAATGTGTTGGACCTAAATTTTCAAATTTTGTTGGATACTGAAATTTGTTTATAAATGCACAAATCGACATGGTTGGACGAACATGACACGAAGATATGGACATTTGAAACTTGGCTCTTATTTATGGAAAATCATTATAAATTTGACTTTACAAATCCTTGATATTTAACAAGTATTGTATTTACATCCAAGTCCTAATTGTCCTGGTTAACTTTTGAAGGTTGCTACGTCTTCAAGTACCAAAGTCGAAAACCCTCGCCCAAAATCGAAACCCTAGTTGGACAAAGTCGAAACCCATAATCCAAATAGGCAGAACTGGACTGAATCAAAAGTACACTGAACATTGCAGAATATTAGAGAATTGAATCTAACATATAGGACTGATATTAAGATGGATACAATTGGATTGATTCAAAGTATAAGGTGGACTGAACTTTTATCAAAGACTGGATGGATACAAATACTGATACTCTAATAACCCATCCTAATGATACTCTAATAACAACATAACGGGTACGAAATATTAAGGACTGAACTGCTCTATTGGTTTGGGGACTGAACCAAGATAAGGCAGTACAAATAATGGGGTTGTTCATCCTGGATATCAAATAGAACAGTGGAGTACAGGGACTAATGGGTAATACAGGACATGTTTGGAGGAGCAGAATATGCAACTTGAGGTGCCTAACTGAACCTAAGTGAGGGCAGTAGGCAAATGATGGTACAGGCAACATTAATATGCAGTGGATAAATACAAGGGCTAAAACAAGGGTGTAGATCAAGCCATATGTGCAGTGAATATGTGAATGCAAAGGAATTATTGCAAGTTATGCAGGATATCAAACATTAGTGCAGAATACCTACCAAACTAAGATATGATTATTATAAGGGTTGATAGCACAGGAAAATAAATGAAGGAGGGACAGATCATATGATAACTTGAACAAAGAATGAAGAGTGAGTCACACTAGTGAATTGATACTAAATAATGGAGCGAGACAGAGAATATAGAGAATGACTATGTGATATGGGTTGAATCTAGGATGCATTGCAACTGAATCATCATCAGGGATACAAGGGATATGGGAATTTGTCTCAAATATGGCCTCTCTCTGAAAACTTACTATCTATTCACACACTCTCTCACACAAATTCTATTTAGAGAGGCACACACACAAGGGAACAAGTCATACCCCAACTAATGCTCTGATGCATGATACAAGATATCATTTGGGGGACTGATACATATAGACAGAACAAAGGGTATACTCACTAGCACTAAGTTTATATGGGACAACACACAAAATGGATTTGGGACAGATGTTAAACCACCAAACCCGAGCCTATCTCTCATATATTGTTTACCAGACACACATGAGACTTAAATTCCCATTTTCTCCAACTGAGTGTCATTGGACACCCTTCTGAACTCACAGGGACTGAACCTCTAATGGTTTGCTCATTGGCTAGGCCAAATGCCTAAGCCAATTCCTCTCTGTTTTCCTGAAGCCAAACCTTCCTCACTTATTGATACTCAAGATACTCACATCTCTTGCATTGATGCACTCAACATTAACACACTCAAATCTCATGCCCTAAACATTGTTTTCAACCACCTACGTAGCGACATCTAATTGGGTTTCCTTTCCCCCATTGAGGGGGAGAGCGGGAACTAACTGGTGGGTGCCACGTAGGCGGTGGTTTACAACCGGTTGTAGCTTTAGGATTATTGATGCTAGATAACTGCAATAGTTTTGGCATCCCTTTTTAGGTATGTTATGTTATTGTTCTTTTGACATGCCAACCATAGTTACAACCAATCTCATTTTATACTAATTAGTAATCCTGGTCCTTTCCACCTGCAAGTATTGTCGAAAACGGAACGACGGTCTTTCTATGGTATGGTCCTCAAAAGTAAACCCGTTGCTTACAATGAATAGGGTTAAGATCCCCGTAAATCTTGCATGATCAATGTCATATATAACTCAAATTCTTGGAAAACCAAAATAAATGTCCTAACCGACTATCACATGGAAAGGGATCTAACCTATTAGCTAATGGAAAGAAGGAAAAAAAAACTAACTTACCGATAATGTTTTTTTACCACCACTGATGTAATGTGTTGGATGTTTAGGCTATAGGAATTTTCTAATAATTTTTAGTCCAAAACTGGACCAATAGTGGTAGAAGAATCATAACTCCTAGAAAAGATAATATTTTGTTCTGAAATTTTGTTCATGGTAAGTTGACATACTGATTAAGAGGATCTCAAACTTTTAATTAAAAAGAAGATAGATTTCGAGGTATGAAACCTACCATTTGACACAAATTCTATGACGACTTCAACATTGAATTTCTCAATAGAAAATTCATAAAAACTAGTAAATAAACTTTTTTTTAATGCTCTAGTTTTGGTACATGATATCCTTAGATGTTATGGTTCACAAACAGTTGGTGTCGGGGTGAAAATCTACTCGGATCTAAGAGTTATTCAGACTTAGGTGCAGGTAGGTTCTGCTCATTGGCCAGGCCAAATGCCTAAGCCAATTCCTCTCTGTTTTCCTGAAGCCAAACCCTCCTCACTTATTGATACTCAAGATACTCACATCTCTTGCATTGATGCACTCAACATTAACACACTCAAATCCCGTGCCCTCAACAGAGCAAAAATTGACAGAATAGTGCAGGACACTTCTAAACCCAACCCCCAAATGCATATATCCTCTCCAAATCAATCCAATAACACAAGTTAGCACCCTACCATTTGAAGACGTAGCAACAATACATGTAGAGAACACGTGCTACATCTTCGGGTACCTAGTCGAAACCCCTCCCCATAATCGAAACCCTAATAAGCCAAAAAAATGCAAAAATCTAAAAATTAGGGAGGAAATGAGAGGAAGAGGAGGAAAAAAGAGTACCCGAAGGGGGGGTCGCTGGAGGGGGGGTTGCTGGAGGGCGGGTCGACGGAGAGGGGGTCGCCGGAGGGGGGGTCGACGGAGGGAGGGGGGACGCCGAGGGGTCGGGTGATCGGGGAAGAGAGGGGGGAAGAGAATAGATCGAATTTTGTTAAAAAAATTTAGAATGAAAATAAAACCCTCTCTTTCGATTTTTACTGAAATGTAGTGACGGATTCTGCCGTCGCTAGTACGTTGTTAGACATTATCCGTCGCTACCATATCGCTAGTTAGTCGCTAACGTTATGATATATTTTAATAAACTATGTCGTCGCTTATCAGTCGCCTTTCAGTCGCTAATAGGCGACTGAGTTGTCCGTCGCTAATAATTCAGTCGCTATTTGCCTGTATTTTGGTAGTGAAAATACTAACCTCTACTATCTAATTAACACTCATACTAGCAAATATTACCTAACAATAATATATATATATATTTTATATATATATATATATATATATATATATATATATATATATATATATATATATATATAAAATATATATATATATATATATATATATATATATATATTATATATATATATATATATTTTTTTTTATATTATATATATATATATATATATATATATATATATATATATATATATATATATATATATATATATATATTTTATATATATATATATATATATATATATATATATATATATATATATATATATATAAAAATATATATATATTTTTTTTTTTTTATATATATATATATATAATATATATATATATATATATATATATATATATATATATATATATATATATATATATATCATACATATATATATATATATGTAGTATATCATACATATATATATATATATGTAGTATATCATACATATTCTCGACAACCTATGATACATACATTCACTTAATATCCATACTACATAGTCTCATGGATTACACAAAATGCCTATGTCGTATAGTCACTCTTCTACTTAAAATCAATACTGTACCAATTGGGCCTTCACTAAATTTTATGATTAAAGTATGTTGTATCCCTTCGTATTAGCTTTCTGAAACTTCAAACAGATCGCATTTTCGTGTCTGAAAGCTCCCGAAATCGCAAAAACACCAAAACGCGTTCATATTTCGTACATCTAACACTCAAATAGGTCTAAAGAAAGTTGTAGAATGCATTTGACCTATTAATATATATTTGGAAAGCTAACTTCGATACGGTTCTTTTAAAAAAAGGTGATTAATCGAAGTTCTAAGCTAAAAGTTATGATATTTCTAAGTTGCTATGGCTAAAAAAAATGTGGATGAATATTATGACGAATTTGGGTTGTTTGGACAAAAGAAACACATCTCGCTCTCCACACCACTCAAGACACATATCAAACCACACTCTCCTCTCCTCTAACACAAGCACACCACTAACAACATATCCACACACATCTAAATATATGAAATATATCTAACATACCTATTATATATATACAAAACAGTCCATTATATAAAGAGACACTAAAATTGCAAGTTGAGGCTAAAAATATGACATGTAGGCTAAACCACTTAGATGTAACTATGGGCATCCAAATGAAACTCATTCTAACCATCCTAACTAACATCAATCCATCCTCTAACATGTCTAAAACTTAAATTAAAAAATAATTAAATCTATTAGACATTAAACCAAACACATGAGGTGTCCTAATTTGTGATCTAATAAGTAGGGCACAAGACACAATTCTAACTTGCTTTACAGAGCTCCAAATGGCCTCAAACTTGAATCTAAAGACGTACATGCATGGGGGTGGATCCTATGGATTCAAAACTAACTAATATGCATAGGAAAACAATTTAGATGGTTAGTTTTACCTATTGGGAGTGGAATCCCAATGATACTCTCAAGGACACGGCTCCGATACGAAGATCCTTCCAAAATGGACACTCCTCCTTGTACTTTGCTCTAAATCTTTGCTAGCACCCTCCTTTGGTAGTATGAGAAGGTTAGATGGAAGTTTTGATGAAGGGATCTAAGGATTTGGAGATCAAATCAAAGAGGGAAGCTCCCTAATTTGGGGAAGAACACTTTGTGAAAGAAAAGAGGCAAGATGGAATAAAATGAAAGGAATGGAGGCTAATCTACCTATAGTGGGTGCCATCATTGCCCTATTTGGGCCTTGGGGGAAAGCCCAATAAGGCCCCTACTAATCCCTCTTGGTTAATTTTAAGTTAAGTTCAAGTTTGGGATCAAAAGGGTTAAGTTTAAGCCTCTAACTTAACAAATCTAACAAGTGGGATTAGTCTAAACTTACTAACTTAATTAGTTGGGTTTGTGGGACATGACTAACTAATCTTGGGGTCCCATCTAGAGTCTAAGCTACCCGGGTCGCTACCACAAGTCGGAACGAGATGAAAATCGAACCCGACATAACAAATCCCATAAAATCAATATTAAAATATAAAAATTTCCAAAATATTAAAATATAAAAAACAATCAAAATCATAACGCACTAATTTAAATAGTTTTAAATTAATTAAAATTTATGATAAATCATTATTATTAATATTAAATGATAAATTTTTACAAAAGTTCAAAATTACCCTCATTTTAGAAAAATGGTAGTTACAAGGTCACCTCCTCTTTGTAGTGTCATACTACCCAGCATGAAGCCTTAGGCTCCCTTGCGGTGTTACGCCGCAACGATATGGCTTGCAAGGTCGAGGCATTGTCCCTAACCGGGTACCTCATCGTGGTGTCGTACCACTGTAACATGAGGAACTCCTCCCTTTTGTAGTGTTGACTATACCCCTCTTTATTTCAATATATATCATTAGGCAACCTGTCTATTTGCGGTACTACTCCGTTGTGACTTGGCTCACAAAGTTGAAGCATTCCCCTTTTCGGGAACTTTATGGTGGAGTCACCCCACAGTATCATGGAGTTTCACTCTTTGTAGTGATGCGCTACCGTGCTTCCTGTAAAGCACACCAAGCATTCACTCTGCTTGAGAACTCATTAAGGCGTTTAAGCCAACCTTCCCACAGGATCCGTTTTTCGCAGAAAACAACAGTAGACAATAGTGATTGTAGGTTCGTAACCTCTCCATGCCCTATAGGACATGTACCCACCGTTTCTGATATTCTTTCGATTAATGGTCCTCCCTTGCCTAGTAGATTTCTCTTTGAACTAATAGCATAAAACTTTATGGTAGGATTGCAATAATACAATATCATAATGTCTTCAAGCCCATTTTACTTGCTGTGTTATCGACAAGCTGGCGCTTGAGGCCCTTGGTGAACGGATCTGCCAGGTTCTTCTGACTCCGAACATCAATTACTACAATAACACCTTTCTTGATGAGATCGTGTACTGCCCTGTGCTTCAACCGCATAGTCCTCTTCTTTTCGTTGAAGAGGTCATTTGATGCTACCGTCGCAGTCACTTGGTTCTAGCAGTATATTGGTATTGCCGGTATTTATGCTCCAACCACTGGAAGATCATACATGAGATCCCGAAGCTATTCTACTTTCTCCACTGCGGTATCAAGCTGTAACGCCCCAGAACCAGAATACTGGAGAGCGGGGGCGTACATAGCCAGCTACGTATATTGAAGTGCAACCCACCTCGCTATACGGTCACGGCTGTCTAGATACATGAGGGTTTAACTACAATCCATCAGTCTCCTATGGTCATGAACAAGCCTAGTGTCTCAATCACAAGCAAGTAGTAGCAGTCACAAGATATTAGAACATCAAATATACAATAGTAAGGCGTCCCATACTTTACATATTGGATGATCATGAAGCTAGTCGTACAAAATGTGAAGACTAGCAAGAGTTTAGTCATACATGATCAACCCTATGATTTGTCAATCATGTTATAGCCCGTAGGCAGACAGTAAATAAAGGTGCAACTGAGCTAACACGTGCTCGTCGGCTAAACGCCTCAAAAGAATAATTTTCAATAAAGTGGAAGAACAAAAGAAACCCACTCGTTGCCAGGGTTACGCCTGGTGGCCACCATCTGGCTGGAAGGTAGGTAGAACCTCTGGAGCTGCTCCGATATCTGGCCACACAAAACTAGCTGGGTCAGACCCCAGAAAGAGCAAGTGCCACAAAGGAGGCTTCACTTAGGAACTAAAACCAGCATATCACAATAAAGTATTAAAGGTAAATAATAAATAAAGAACTGATAATAATAGAGATAACAACAGTAAACTGAGTACGAAGAAACCATTCAAGTATCCAGGTCACAACCCTTAAACCAAACAAGGACCGGGGTTGCAGCCCTTCACCTGAATAGAACCCGTCTCAAATACTATTGGTAAGTAAAACATGATTGGTCTTGGCATAGGGTAAAATAAAACAATAAACGAAGAGAGGATAAGAAAATGCTCCGGAAGCCAGGTTACAACTCTTAAACCAAATAAGGACCAGAGTTGTAACCCTTCGCCTGAACAGAACCTTGCCCCTGATCTTTATTGTGAAGGCTGGTATAAATAATCATGTTATTGGAGTAAGATAAAACAAGACGAACATGGCTTGGAGAGCAATAAGATAATAAACGAAGAGAGGACACATAACTGCTCCGGGCGCCAGGTTACAACCCTTAAACCAAACAAGGACCGGGGTAGTAACCCTTCGCCTGAACAGAACTGGACCCCTGATCCTTATTGTTAAGATAAGCACACATAATCAGGACGATATATGATAAGATAACCATAGAACTATTCAGATAGCCAAGTTACAACCCTTAAAACAAACCAGGACCGGGGTTGTAACCCTTCATCTGAACAGAACTTGGTATCTCAATATTTATCGATACAAAAAATCAGGTCATGATACAATCTTGTACAGGATCATGACAACTAGACAGGATTAGACTCCATCCAATCAATCCCGGCCAAGCAATGAGTACGGCTTGATACATTTACTAACTAGGGTTATCACTGGCCTAGTTACTAGCAAGATGCAATGAGATTATCCCAACAGCCACAAGCCCTACAGACCATCCGGTTATCCAGGTCGAATGTCCGTTTATTGATGGTGCACCACATGACTGTGTGCTGGAAATGTGCCCTACTCGTCGGTAGGCTACAAGTCTACTTAATGCGCCTAGATAACGGGATTGCCTGTAGCTGGAAATCTCTTCATGTCTACTGAATTATTCTAGTTTATTAGCCTTAGTCAATTTCAGTAGGTATCCCTGATCGTGGTACTCAGGGATCCCTATCCTAGACATGATGCAAGACAGTACCGGTTTATATGTATAAACACAATCGTCCACGGTGTCCAGGTCAATCATTCTTGTCAGGTCGTGTCATGTCATGTTAGCCGTCGCAACAGCAATTCGAGATGATCATGTCAGGTATACTTGTCATACTATGCCATGTTCAATTATTATTTCCAAACATATTAAATAAATTCGTGATTATCAAGTTCATGACAAAAGGCGTAAGGATATAAAATGGACGTAAAATATATATAAGGTAAAGGTGTACGCAATAGGAACTCAAGTTTCTACGCGCGTACCACCGATTACGCTAGTAAAACTTTATGCGTGAGCTTTACGTTAGCAAGCTCTACGCGAGCATGGGAGCATACGGCTGGGATTTACGCTAGCCCGGCTTTACGCTAGCAAGATTGTACGCCATAAAATTTAACGCGCGCGAACTCTCGAGCAGATTTTACGCGAGTAAAACTTTACGCGAGAAAAACTCGGGCAACTTTACGCCCGTGAAGGCCTGCTCGATCTAGGGATTTTACGCTAGTAAAACTTACGCGAGCCCACGTCTGCGCAAGCATGATTTTACGCTAACGGGAGAGCCCCGAGCGTAAAATTGATAAACTCAGCGTAGAGCGGGATACGCTTACACGCAATGCGTGAGCGTAAAAGGAGCACTACGCAGGCACGTTAAGACGTGAGCGTAAAAGGCCAAAATAAATGCTGGCACGTAAAACGTGGGCGTCAGGGCTAAACACTACGCTAACACGTTAGAACGTGTGCGTAAAACTATATCTTCTCCACATGGTCAATACAACCATGCATAAAAAGCTCAGGAACTCAATCTCGGTCAGGACTTGGTAAAACCCGGCCATCCCAAAACCAAACTTGTGTAAGATCATGAGGGCTACTACATAGAACTCTTAGTTTTCGAAAGCAAGCTATTTTAGTAGATCAAAACCAAGAAGATCGAAAATACTAGAAACTTAGATCTACGTATGTCACGACCCGCACCCACTGTTAGGGTACGAGAACGTAACAACGCCCAGCCTACGCCGCAGTGTCGGCGGTAGAACGCTGTCCTAGGTCAATCATCTATCAATATCAAGTACCTGTACAGTTTATACTCTCCGAATGGAGGT
The DNA here is from genome assembly GCA_029216955.1 of Iris pallida. Lineage (NCBI taxonomy): Eukaryota > Viridiplantae > Streptophyta > Magnoliopsida > Asparagales > Iridaceae > Iris > Iris pallida. Next base: position 14,755,761 of record JANAVB010026400.1, read on the forward strand.
GACATAACAATATATATCTCAATCACTTCTAGGGTAGAAGAATGAAGAACAGATAGATAGATAGTAACTCAAAGAGAACCATAGCATAGATGAAAATGTCCAAGTGTCTAGGATAACATAACACCAGAATGTCAACTCATAATACAATAAGTCTAAGAGTCTATACATCTCCACATCTCAAAAATACAACACAGAATGTGAGACAAAATGTAAATATAGAAAGACTGCCTAGACTAAACTAGTCTAGACTACTGGAACATCCTCCTCAGCTGTAGGTGGATCCTGCTGAGGGTCCACAACATAAGTATCATCTAGTCCTGCTCCAAAATAGGTAGACACCAGGCCTCATCCTCATCCTCTGTAATATTTTCAACAGGTCCAATCAGGACGGGAACGAGCACAATACATCTCACACAGTGCATAGCAGGTTAGGAAATACGATACAGGCAATAGAGTAAGATACATGAACTGCTGAAAGGAAATATACGATGTAAAAGAGATAGCTGTAATGAAATATCTACTGTATATAGAGAACTGTAGTGACTAGTGATGTAGAGCACAAGATAGGCATGTGAATGGCTAGAATTTATACATGACTATACTACTGAGTTTGTACATGACTACACTACTTTGGAATTATTCACATGTCCACTTCTACTCCCCCGTACCCCAATCAATACACAAGGATCTATACAAGTTACGTTATTGTACATGATATCACATGGGGCCCATGAAAGGGTGCACATGATAGTATACATGAGGGCTCAGTAAACATGAGAGTACATGATCACATGAGTGCACATGAATAATAGAAGCATGGGAGTACATGATGAAAGTGAAACACACATAACATGAAGTACCCGATGCTCCCGAGGGGGATAACATCTCATGTAAAGATCCATATAGTACCAATCCGTGTTACCAATGTGACAACAACAAGTAAAGTAATCTAGAGCGAGAAGTAAAGCCTGAACAAGTATGAAACGGTCAGAGAATGTACTCGCCTGATAACTGAATGTCTGAAGAGGATATACTGTCTGAGGAGAGGTGTATGGCTCCTAGTCAGAGCAATACAAGTCACAATGTATCCACAATGGTAAAAATAAAGTATACAATGCATACTACATGATTCTAGGTCAATCTGGTCAAAAGTCAACTCTGGGTCAACTCTAATAGTCAAACTAGGTCACAGGAAGTCATACTAGATCATAGGGAATCAAACTAAGTCAAATAGAGTCAAACAAGGTCAAACAAGTCAAATACTAGTCAACATGATCAATCTGGGTCAAGTCTAGGTCAAACTTAGACCAACTAAGGTATTGGTCAAACAAAGACCAGTCAGTCAGGTAACTAGGTCAAACAAGGACTAGTCAACAAGGTGATTAGGTCAAACATGGTCAGACTAGTTGAACTAGTCATTGTAGGTCAATCCTAGTCAAATCTAGGTTAATTAGGTCAACTTTGACCTAAGGTTGACTTTGGTCAACCCTTAGTCAACAAGGGTCAATAAGTTGGGTTTTGGGCCATTAGGGCTAGCCCCAAACCATAGGCCAATAACCTTGGCCATAGGCCATAGTCATAGGTCATTGGTTATAGGTTTCTATACCACCTATAACTAGAAGTTATACATATATATATATATATATATATCTATATATATATACTCTATCTACCCATATATCAAAATAGGATTTACTATATACTATACAACTCACATACACATATTTATATAACATCACTATAGGAAAACTAATACAAATATATATATATCCATATGTATATATATATATACCTATATATATATAACTCATATATATACTATATATATATAGAGAGAGACAAAGGGAAAGAGAGAGACAGAATGAGAGAGAGAGTGAGGCAGTGAGAGAGAGAGGGCTGACAGTAGACAGGAAAGGGGAGGGGGTGTGTTCCAGTTCTGGAACAGGAATCAGTCCCCCAACCAAAACACAATGCACACACACACCCTACATATATACATATATGTATATACACTTGTATATACATGTATACAACCTAAAAACTTACCCACACACGCACATACATATATACTACCTATATACATACTAAAAATATACAATTACATGTACTAATCATATCAAAAATAGATTTGAAACTCACTTTTAGAAAACTGGAAATACAACAAAATCAGGAAAAATGGACTGTGAACTTGAAAAGTAGGTAATCCTAATTTCTCACATGAAACCAAGCTATGGCTCGAAACTCTAGGTTGGTAATTGATGCCCCATAGGTATATGTGTCGTGTGTGTCGATGGGAGTCCACCACGACACGACACGGCGTGTCCAAACGCCCAAAAACCCAATCGGGTAAAACCTAACATAGTGCAGTGCACAGGCATCGTGCACGCGTGCACTTAGCTCTAGGACACGACACACGTGTCTAGAAGTCTCGTGCACGTGTGGGTAGGTTCACCTAGGGTTGGTCTAGGGTTTAGGTAGCCTGTCTCGTGTCCACGTGTCCTCAGGACACGGCACGAACTCTGTATCAGTCGAAGAAAATTGACTGATACTCAGTGTTCTGCACCGCGTCGTGCATGGGTTCTCGTGTCTCGTAGACACGACACGAGCCACGTGGGGCCTCGTGGTCATGCCCACGTGTAGCCCACGTGTAGGGCTACACACTCGTGCAAACACGAGGTGTCCTAGTGTCGTGTCCAAGTGATACGAAGGCCGTGTCCAAGTGGGGTTTCCACAGAAACTGTGCGCGTGCACGACAGTGCACGACCAGTGCACGTGTCCTTGTGTCCTCGATAGGACACGAGGTGTCCTGAAATTTTGGGGGCATGTGCGCAGACATTGCCCCCTCGTGTCCACCAATTTTGGTGTGTCCTAGTGTCGTGTGTAGGGAGAACCAAGGGGGTGGTAGCAGGGCATTTTTCAGTGTAAAAACAGTGTCTAAACAGTGTTGTGTCCGAGAGCTTTGTGTCCAGTTTTGGACACGACTCAAGCTCAAAACGTGCTCAGTGACACAGGGTTAGGGTTAGGGTTAGCTAGGCTAGGTTTTGGTTCAAAAAGAATTGGAAAACAGTGTGTATATATACTATGACAGTGATCAAAACAGTGAGCAAAAATTAGAGTTTTACAAGTAGGATACGTGTCCGACACGACACCAAACAATTCCTAGATTTCACCAAACTTTACCCACAGCTAGTATACACCTATATGCATGCAATAATGAAGAAAAACCAGTATATTAACTAGGTTTAAATACATTTACCTCTATGTGTGCAAGATCTTGAATTTTCACTAAATGAGGGTGATTAGCCTCAAAGCCCAACTTGTCCTTCCTTGGTGAAACTTGAGTAGCACACTTCCCTAGGCTCCCTTAGATTGTAGGTGACCTAATGGAGAAAACTAGAGGTTCAAAGCTTGAGAAATGGGAAAGTTATGGTCAAAAGAGTGGAAGGGTTTTTAGGTTTTTCTTGTGAATTGGTTTTTCATGAAACCATGGGAATGATTCTAAGTGCTAACTATATAGGAGAGAGGGGCAAGGGGGTGTGCTTGGCCGGCCACACCATGGCAAGGTGGTGGGTTCAAGGGTTCAAGACTTCTAGGCTAAGGCATAGACTTTGTTGCCAAAGTCTTGATATTTTTAGGAAAATATCCTAAAAGGTGATGTAGATATTTCTAATACTTTGACCCAATGATAATATCTAATCCTTAGTCATTCTAGGTTAGGGGTTAACCTATAGATTAGGGTAATCTAAGTTAGGGATTATCAAGTCACTAATCAAAAGTCCATGAATAGTAAAATCTCACTAATCCCACTAAATTCCAAATAAATTCCTAAAAATTACCAAAATACCCCTATGGCTAAAAATCACTAAAATGATATTCTAAGCCTATGGTCAAGCTCTCATGGTCATGGCAACTTCTAGGTTAGAGAAACTAGGGTTTACACTAAGGTTTACTAACAAAGTCACAAGTCATGACTTAGCATGACTTTAGAAATTGTTTAACTTAATTAAAATCACCAGAAAATCATACCATGACTAAAATACCACTAATAAATAATAAAAATAATAAATTTTTCAAAAATCCCCAATTTTCAGAAACAGGGTGTTACAAGTCTACCCACCTTAGAAGAATTTCGTCCTCGAAATTTAGATGGTCGTACTCCTTCTAGGTCAAACCTCCAATAATCAAGGACGAAGCCACTACCTAGGCAACATACAAGGTCAACAAGCAAAATATGGGTAGTAGACCTATATTGGGTCATGTCCAAAAATTGGCTGGCAGTTTCAGGTCATAAGGTGTCCTTAAATCAAATCGGAGCCAAAAGTAACTCCATGGGGTAAATCAGGATGGAGCCTCGGGTCAGAAAAATCGTACTAAGCAAATGAAGCACACAATGGTATGCCTGGGTGGGACACTAAGGTCATGGGAGTAGTATGTCATGTCTAGGTCATGTATGTGAAGTCAGTTTTTAGAAAACAACTAATCTTGTGCTCCAAATTTAAAAGTCACGGTAATGTGTCTACGGGGATCATAATTTAGAGTGGGAAAGGTCTATGGCCTGAATTAAGCCAGAAATTGTGATGCAATAGTGGTACCAGGGGAACAGGTTAAATGGGAAAGTCTGTGGTCTCATCTAGGTGTACTAGTCATTCTAGATCAATACTGTCCTATGGTATCAAAACGTTCAAGCAATCTAAGGTGTCCAAATTGGGAAGGTAAGGGAACAACAATTATCAAGACTATAGGGTCGTCTACCCTCCTATATGAAAATGGGTCATTAACAAGTGAGAAATCATTAAAGTTACCATTCCATAAAAGAAAATTGAAAATTTAGGTACAAACAATCACAAATAGATTTTTGTCTTGACATGATCTAAGTTGATCAATTTTAGGATAAATCGAGATTGGGCAAGATGGGAAATCAATAAAATTAAGTATAAGCACGAGCATCCAATGATGAAGATCCAGGTCATGATTAAATTTAATCCAACTGGATATGAATACGAGGTTCATAGGTGATAAAATAATTCCAAGAAGAATTGTCAAGGCTGTTGCGGATAAGATTCTAAGGCAAGTTTAACTGTCTTCATCTACGTAGATTAATATATGAAAAAGCGAACCAAAACGCAATAGGTTGATCAGACCATCATGCGCCGGTTCTGATTAGATAATATGTTAGTGGGTGCGCACCCAATAAAATATATCATGATCAAGCTCGAAAGAATAAGCTTGTAAAACTAAGGATAATTTGTAGCATAAGATATAAGTAAGAGTGGGAATGATGAAAGAAATACATAGTCCAAGATTCTTAACCAATCGGGTCAAGCATTCAAGATAAGGTACAAGGGTAAGTATTTAATGATTCAATCAGAATACCATCACATGCCAGGTCGAAAGATTTGAGCCATGGTGGATCTCTAATTGAAATAAGAATTAATTTAGTATCATGGTAGAGGTTATAGTTTAGCCATTTGACTAGAAAATCATGTCAAGAAAATAGAGTACAAGGAAACGGGTTTTAGTAGGACATGGAATACCTACATGAAGGTAGGCTAGTCTAGGTCTTACATGTGAAGTTTGTTGGGAGGTAACAGCTAGTATTATACTCTGAATATCTAGGTCACGATAAAGGACGTCCAAGGATCTAGAATAGAAAGTGGGAGTTCGAGACGTGACAAATTGATGCAAAAATTGAAGAAGATCAAATTAACTCATGAAATCAGGAATCTAGTAAATAATTTAGGAAAAGTCCTAGGGGTAGATAGGCTACTAGATGAATATAGTTAGGGTTCGATCAATCAAGGTCAAGGTTAGAAGGTCTCAATAAAGTCTTGATTTGAGGAAATGTCGAGTAAGTCAGGTTTGGGATACAGTCACATAGATTGGTAGAAAGAGTTTAAGCAAGATACAAAATAGAGAGGACAGTTCATTTTAATGAAAGGCAATTAGCAAGAGGATTAGATGGCAAGAAACAAATAAGATTTTTCTCATAATTGTGATTGAGTACCCCAAAAATAAAAGATATTAATCTAACACTAAGAATTTAAAATCAACAACTACAAAAATTTGAAAATCATCAACTAATACCAGGATTCAAAGTTCTACAGTGAATCCTCAAAAATCAAATTTAATCAAGGGAGAAGAAGTTTAAATCGTAATTCAAAATGAGATTCTCAAGGGTCATCCCCGGAAATCTCTCAAGGTATCCTATCAGTGATTGAGTATCCATTCTCTCTAAGCCTATTCCTCAATTCTATCGCAGGCTGTAGTGATACTCTAGTTCGAATACCACTACATAAACTCGAGACCTGCATGGGCCACCACTAAAAACGTGTCACGACCCGCACCCACTGTTAGGGTACGAGAACGTAACAACGCCCAGCCTACGCCGCAGTGTCGGCGGTAGAACGCTGTCCTAGGTCAATCATCTATCAATATCAAGTACCTGTACAGTTTATACTCTCCGAATGGAGGTGACATAACAATATATATCTCAATCACTTCTAGGGTAGAAGAATGAAGAACAGATAGATAGATAGTAACTCAAAGAGAACCATAGCATAGATGAAAATGTCCAAGTGTCTAGGATAACATAACACCAGAATGTCAACTCATAATACAATAAGTCTAAGAGTCTATACATCTCCACATCTCAAAAATACAACACAGAATGTGAGACAAAAATGTAAATATAGAAAGACTGCCTAGACTAAACTAGTCTAGACTACTGGAACATCCTCCTCAGCTGTAGGTGGATCCTGCTGAGGGTCCACAACATAAGTATCATCTAGTCCTGCTCCAAAATAGGTAGACACCAGGCCTCATCCTCATCCTCTGTAATATTTTCAACAGGTCCAATCAGGACGGGAACGAGCACAATACATCTCACACAGTGCATAGCAGGTTAGGAAATACGATACAGGCAATAGAGTAAGATACATGAACTGCTGAAAGGAAATATACGATGTAAAAGAGATAGCTGTAATGAAATATCTACTGTATATAGAGAACTGTAGTGACTAGTGATGTAGAGCACAAGATAGGCATGTGAATGGCTAGAATTTATACATGACTATACTACTGAGTTTGTACATGACTACACTACTTTGGAATTATTCACATGTCCACTTCTACTCCCCCGTACCCCAATCAATACACAAGGATCTATACAAGTTACGTTATTGTACATGATATCACATGGGGCCCATGAAAGGGTGCACATGATAGTATACATGAGGGCTCAGTAAACATGAGAGTACATGATCACATGAGTGCACATGAATAATAGAAGCATGGGAGTACATGATGAAAGTGAAACACACATAACATGAAGTACCCGATGCTCCCGAGGGGGATAACATCTCATGTAAAGATCCATATAGTACCAATCCGTGTTACCAATGTGACAACAACAAGTAAAGTAATCTAGAGCGAGAAGTAAAGCCTGAACAAATATGAAACGGTCAGAGAATGTACTCGCCTGATAACTGAATGTCTGAAGAGGATATACTGTCTGAGGAGAGGTGTATGGCTCCTAGTCAGAGCAATACAAGTCACAATGTATCCACAATGGTAAAAATAAAGTATACAATGCATACTACATGATTCTAGGTCAATCTGGTCAAAAGTCAACTCTGGGTCAACTCTAATAGTCAAACTAGGTCACAGGAAGTCATACTAGATCATAGGGAATCAAACTAAGTCAAATAGAGTCAAACAAGGTCAAACAAGTCAAATACTAGTCAACATGATCAATCTGGGTCAAGTCTAGGTCAAACTTAGACCAACTAAGGTATTGGTCAAACAAAGACCAGTCAGTCAGGTAACTAGGTCAAACAAGGACTAGTCAACAAGGTGATTAGGTCAAACATGGTCAGACTAGTTGAACTAGTCATTGTAGGTCAATCCTAGTCAAATCTAGGTTAATTAGGTCAACTTTGACCTAAGGTTGACTTTGGTCAACCCTTAGTCAACAAGGGTCAATAAGTTGGGTTTTGGGCCATTAGGGCTAGCCCCAAACCATAGGCCAATAACCTTGGCCATAGGCCATAGTCATAGGTCATTGGTTATAGGTTTCTATACCACCTATAACTAGAAGTTATACATATATATATATATATATATATATATCTATATATATACTCTATCTACCCATATATCAAAATAGGATTTACTATATACTATACAACTCACATACACATATTTATATAACATCACTATAGGAAAACTAATACAAATATATATATATCCATATGTATATATATATATATACCTATATATATATAACTCATATATATACTATATATATATAGAGAGAGAGACAAAGGGAAAGAGAGAGACAGAATGAGAGAGAGAGTGAGGCAGTGAGAGAGAGAGGGCTGACAGTAGACAGGAAAGGGGAGGGGGTGTGTTCCAGTTCTGGAACAGGAATCAGTCCCCCAACCAAAACACAATGCACACACACACCCTACATATATACATATATGTATATACACTTGTATATACATGTATACAACCTAAAAACTTACCCACACACGCACATACATATATACTACCTATATACATACTAAAAATATACAATTACATGTACTAATCATATCAAAAATAGATTTGAAACTCACTTTTAGAAAACTGGAAATACAACAAAATCAGGAAAAATGGACTGTGAACTTGAAAAGTAGGTAATCCTAATTTCTCACATGAAACCAAGCTATGGCTCGAAACTCTAGGTTGGTAATTGATGCCCCATAGGTATATGTGTCGTGTGTGTCGATGGGAGTCCACCACGACACGACACGGCGTGTCCAAACGCCCAAAAACCCAATCGGGTAAAACCTAACATAGTGCAGTGCACAGGCATCGTGCACGCGTGCACTTAGCTCTAGGACACGACACACGTGTCTAGAAGTCTCGTGCACGTGTGGGTAGGTTCACCTAGGGTTGGTCTAGGGTTTAGGTAGCCTGTCTCGTGTCCACGTGTCCTCAGGACACGGCACGAACTCTGTATCAGTCGAAGAAAATTGACTGATACTCAGTGTTCTGCACCGCGTCGTGCATGGGTTCTCGTGTCTCGTGGACACGACACGAGCCACGTGGGGCCTCGTGGTCATGCCCACGTGTAGCCCACGTGTAGGGCTACACACTCGTGCAAACACGAGGTGTCCTAGTGTCGTGTCCAAGTGATACGAAGGCCGTGTCCAAGTGGGGTTTCCACAGAAACTGTGCGCGTGCACGACAGTGCACGACCAGTGCACGTGTCCTTGTGTCCTCGATAGGACACGAGGTGTCCTAAAATTTTGGGGGCATGTGCGCAGACATTGCCCCCTCGTGTCCACCAATTTTGGTGTGTCCTAGTGTCGTGTGTAGGGAGAACCAAGGGGGTGGTAGCAGGGCATTTTTCAGTGTAAAAACAGTGTCTAAACAGTGTTGTGTCCGAGAGCTTTGTGTCCAGTTTTGGACACGACTCAAGCTCAAAACGTGCTCAGTGACACAGGGTTAGGGTTAGGGTTAGCTAGGCTAGGTTTTGGTTCAAAAAGAATTGGAAAACAGTGTGTATATATACTATGACAGTGATCAAAACAGTGAGCAAAAATTAGAGTTTTACAAGTAGGATACGTGTCCGACACGACACCAAACAATTCCTAGATTTCACCAAACTTTACCCACAGCTAGTATACACCTATATGCATGCAATAATGAAGAAAAACCAGTATATTAACTAGGTTTAAATACATTTACCTCTATGTGTGCAAGATCTTGAATTTTCACTAAATGAGGGTGATTAGCCTCAAAGCCCAACTTGTCCTTCCTTGGTGAAACTTGAGTAGCACACTTCCCTAGGCTCCCTTAGATTGTAGGTGACCTAATGGAGAAAACTAGAGGTTCAAAGCTTGAGAAATGGGAAAGTTATGGTCAAAAGAGTGGAAGGGTTTTTAGGTTTTTCTTGTGAATTGGTTTTTCATGAAACCATGGGAATGATTCTAAGTGCTAACTATATAGGAGAGAGGGGCAAGGGGGTGTGCTTGGCCGGCCACACCATGGCAAGGTGGTGGGTTCAAGGGTTCAAGACTTCTAGGCTAAGGCATAGACTTTGTTGCCAAAGTCTTGATATTTTTAGGAAAATATCCTAAAAGGTGATGTAGATATTTCTAATACTTTGACCCAATGATAATATCTAATCCTTAGTCATTCTAGGTTAGGGGTTAACCTATAGATTAGGGTAATCTAAGTTAGGGATTATCAAGTCACTAATCAAAAGTCCATGAATAGTAAAATCTCACTAATCCCACTAAATTCCAAATAAATTCCTAAAAATTACCAAAATACCCCTATGGCTAAAAATCACTAAAATGATATTCTAAGCCTATGGTCAAGCTCTCATGGTCATGGCAACTTCTAGGTTAGAGAAACTAGGGTTTACACTAAGGTTTACTAACAAAGTCACAAGTCATGACTTAGCATGACTTTAGAAATGGTTTAACTTAATTAAAATCACCAGAAAATCATACCATGACTAAAATACCACTAATAAATAATAAAAATAATAAATTTTTCAAAAATCCCCAATTTTCAGAAACAGGGTGTTACAACGTATAATGAGCCATAGAATTTGAAAACACTAAGTACAAAAGAGGCTTAGGATCTTGAGGAGAAGAGAATGGAACAACAAAATGGGGGTTCCTTCGTGAAGCAAGTTACACTTGCCTAGCTCTCTTCCTGGTAGGTGAAGAAGAGTAATGGTGGGGGAAGGAGAAGTAATGAGGAGAGAGAGAAAAGTGGGAGACTAATAAAGGAAAGGGGGAAGTAGTAGGTGGGAGTTGGTTCGGTCCACTAGGTTCATGATGAACCAAATAAGCAAACCCAAGCCTAGCCGAACCAATCCCAAGGTGAACCAAGCAATAAAAATGCCAAATAAACTAAGCAGGGAGACATACAATACGAGTCAAAATACGTACACGTATACCAAGATACGTAATACGAACCACAGGCATTACAACTCTACCCACCTTAAAAGAATTTCGTCCTCGGAATTTAATCAAGAGGCTAGAGATACAAGGACAAGCTATATTAATCATGGGCAAGCTATACTAGTCAAGCAATCAGGCAATCAATCATGCAAGCAAGGAATCTAAGCCATGAGGCATAAGGAAGACATTATACCTCACGAGTTAAACAGGTCGGGATATCGCGATCGGATATCATCCTCACGCTCCCACGTTGACTCATCCAAAGAGTGATGACCCCAAGCAACACGGACTAACTTGATAGTCTTATTCTTGAGTATCTTCTCTCTTCGGTCCAATATGGATACGGGCCTCTCCTCATACGAAAGGTTGGTACCAACAACCAATTCTGAATGATCAAGGACATGACTCGTATCCGGGATATACCGTCGTAGTTGGGATACATGGAACACGTCATGCACCTCGCTTAGCGACGGCAGAAGAGCGAGACGATAGGACACATCTCCTACTCGCTCCAAGATATCGAACGGCCCTATATACCTAGGACTAAGCTTTTCCCGTACGCCGAAACGAATGACGCCACGATTAGGCGAGATCCTCAGGAATACGTGGTCGCCGACAGAAAACTCAAGGGGACGCCGATAAGAATCGGCCCAATGACGCTGGCGATCTTGGGCAACGCGAAGATGATCCCGAACTCTCCTAACTACTTCGATTGTCTGGACAATAAGTTCCGGACCGAGCATCTGCCTTTCTCTAATATCGTCCCATGCTAGCGGGGATCTGCACTTCCTGCCATATAATGCCTCGAACGGAGCCATCTGAATACTGGCTTGGAAACTATTGTTGTACGAGAACTCCACCAGGTGCAGGTAATCTTCCCACAAACCACCAAATTCGAGTGTACATGACTGCAACATATCTTTAAGAGTCTGGATCGTACGCTCCGACTGACCATCTGTCTGCGGGTGATAAGCTGAGCTGAACTGGAGACGGGTCCCCAAACTCTTCTGGAGACTCTGCCAAAAGTGTAAAGTGAATCTGGAATCTCGATCCGAGGTGATACTGCATCCTGACTATCAACCTGAGGTACATCTCTGCTAGCTGAGCCGTCGACTGACCTACTCTGAATGGAAGAAAGTGAGCCACCTTCGTGAGCCGGTCGACTATAACCCAGACAGCATCTCTACCAGCTGGAGATCTAGGTAATCCAGTCACGAAATCCATGGTTATATGCTCCCATTTTTATTCTGGAATCGGCAAGGGCTGAAGAAGTCCAACTGACCTCTGATGTTCAGCCTTGACTTGTTGGTAAACCAAATACCGAGAGACAAACTAGGCTATCTCCCGCTTCATGCCATTCCACCAAAAGTGCTGTCGGATGTCATGGTACATCTTCGTACCACCAGGATGAATGGAATACTGTGAACTGTGAGCTTCTGCCATGATCTTTCGTCTGATATCTTCGCTGGGTACAGAAAGACGCTTACCATGTCGAAGTGTACCATCATCATGAATGCATAACTCTGGTCTACGTCTCGCCTCACACTCTGTTCTGAGTCGCTGAAGCTTAGAATCTGCTGACTGCGCTATCCGGATCCTCTCGACTATAGTGGACTGAACTTGCATGCTGGCCATCAATGCCGCATTGGTAGGAAGGACAACTTCTATGTCCATCCTCTGAAGATCCACTAACAACTCTGGTTGTGCTGTTAGAAGATAAACTCCGGCTCTCCTGCTCAATGCATCTGCTACGACATTGGCCTTTCCTGGATGATACTGCAAATTGACATCATAATCCACAAGAAGCTCCAGCCATCTCCTCTGTCGCATGTTAAGTTCCTTCTGAGTGAATACATACTTCAGGCTCTTGTGGTCGGTGAAAATCTCTACCCTATCTCCATACAAGTAGTGCCTCCACTACATAAGCACAAACACTACTGCTGCCAACTCCAAGTCATGGGTTGGGTAATTCCTCTCATGATCACGAAGTTGGCGTAACGCATAAGCTATTACCTTCCCATGCTGCATCAGAACACATCCTAAACCTCTACCTGAAGCACCGCAATATACTGAGAATCCCCCGGTTCCATCTGGAAGCGTGAGAATGGGTGCCGTGATCAAGCCTCGCTTCAACTTCTCAAAAGAATCCTGGCACTCTGTTGTCCAAGCAAACTGTACATCATTGCGGGTCAACTGGGTCAATGGCGCTGAAATTCGAGCAAAGTCTGAAACAAATTGCCGGTAGTAGCCGGCCAATCCAAGAAAGCTACGAACTTCTACAACTGTGCTAGGTACTGGCCATGATTCTATAGCCACGATCTTCTGGGGATCCACTTCAACTCCTCCTCGGGTGATGATATGACCCAAGTATAAAATGCGATCGAGCCAGAACTCGTATTTACTGAACTTGGCATACAATTGGTGCTCACGTAGAATCTGGAGGACAACTCGGAGATGCTGCTCATGCTTCGCTTCACTCTTGCTGCCGACCAGGATGTCGTCTAGGAACACAATCACGAACTGATCCAAATAAGGCATGAAGATACGATTCATGAGGTCCATGAATACAGCCGGCGTATTGGTTGCTCCAAAGGGCATGACAAGGAACTCATAATGCCCATACCGGGATCTGAAAGCTGTCTTCGGGATGTCCTGCTCTCTGACTCTGATCTGATGGTATCCTGACCGCAAGTCAATCTTCGAAAATACTGATGCCCTTTTGAGTTGATCAAACAAGTCATCTATCCTCGGGAGAGGGTATCTGTTCTTGATTGTCTCTGAGTTTAAGGTACGATAGTCAACACATAATCTGAATGTACCGTCCTTCTTTTTCACAAGAAGCATCGGGGCTCCCCAAGGTGATCCACTAGCACGAATGAATCCCTTGGTTCTGAGTTCTTCAATCATCTTGTACAATATCTCTAGCTCTGACGGCGCCATCCTGTAGACTCTTTCTGACACTAGGGCTATTCCGGGAATCAAGTCGATGGTAAACTCGATCTCTCGCTCTGGCGGCATCCCTGGAAGCTCTTCTGGGAAAATATCAGGGAACTCTTCGACGATCCGGGGTAACTGCACTGCTGCTACTGCCATCTGCAATACGGAAGGAGAAGGTTCAACTTCGCCTCGGGAGAAGGAAAACTCCGGCTCGCCAGGAATGCTAAAAATAACCCTGCCAAGATGGCAGTCTATCCTAGCATACTGGTCCCTCAACCAATCCATCCCTAAGACCACATCATAATCGGCCATCGGGAACTCTATCAATCTAGCGGGGAATTCTCTATCGCTAACTATGATCCGACACGAGGAAAACACTCTATCTACCCCCACAAGTCCGTTACCAGTAAGTATATTATGCCTTACTGATAATGACTCGGGCTCCAGTCCTACCCGTGTCGCGAATCGTACAGACATAAATGAATGCGAGGCACCAGAATCAAATAATACTGAAGCTGGAAAGGTGTTGACGAGAATAGTACCTGCCACCACCTCACCTGGTGCTATTCCTTCTTCTTCTATGGTCAAAGCCAGCACTTGACCATGTCCTCTGGGTGCGGGATCCCGCTGCTAAAAATTCCTGTCTGCTCTGGATCAGGGCTTGGGCTTGGGCATACTGTTGCGATCTCTGCTGCTGGAATGCCTGGGCCTGCATCGGCAATGGCCTCGGAAATGGGTACTGCAGCTGTTGCTGCTGCTGCTGGACTGGTACTGGTCCTCTAACTGAAGGACTAGAGAAGGCCGATGAACTCCCCCTGTACGGGCAATTCCTAACCCTGTGGTCCAGGGCACCACAAACCAAGCCCAAACCCTGTGCTCTGCGACACTCTGATACCACATGCCCCGGCTTCCCGCAGTGTGAACATCCCACTGCGGAAGACTGCTTCTGCTTCTGCTGCTGAAGGTGTGTCGGGGTTGAATGCTGAACCGACATCACTGAGGCCGCCCGCCTCGGAGCTCCAATGGTCAAGGCCCTAGCTGCCGGGACTGGTGCTGATGACTGATTCATCTGGCTATGGGATTGCTTCCGACCTCCGGTCCTATCCACGATCCTCTGGGAGGTATACTCGTGCCTCCGAGCTGCTCTCAAGACTGCATCAAAAGTCTGATGCTCAAACTGCTCCACTGCCAATAGAATCTCCAGATGAAGCCCCTGCTGGAACCGCTGGGCTCTATCTAACTCGGTTGCTACCAAGGTAGGAGCAAACCGACTAAGCCTGGAAAACTCGGCCGCATATCCATCGACCGTCCTGCCTATCTGCTTTAGATTGGTGAACCTCGTCTGTAGGTCGTACCGAGCTACAGCATCGAAATACTTGGTCTGGAATCTCTTCCTGAAGACTGCCCAGGCAATGGGTGCCACTAATCCGACGGCCTGCGACGCCCACCAGCTACGGGCAAGTTCCAATAACTGCAGGCACACCACGGCCACCTTCTCGATCTCGGGCGTCTTCGCCGCTTCTAGAATCACCTTCGTATCCTGAAGCCAAGCATCAGCAGCGATAGCATCTTCACTGCCGTCGAAGAAGGGAGGGTTCAAGCGCTTGAAGCTGTTGGCCGCGCTGTTACCATGATGACCTCCTCTGGTCAAAGCATCTGCCACCGCCTGGTGCAAGGCATCTCCTCGACGATCCTGGGAGGCTAATAGTGACCTGATGAGACCTACCAAAGTTCCATCATCAGGATCTGCAGGCTGGACGGGCTGAACTGGTGGCTCTCTTTCAATAGGCATGACTCTGGAGGCTACTCCTGAATGCTGAGCTTGATCTTCGGGTTGCTGCTGGTCAACGGAAGGTGCTCCGCCTTGCTGATCGTCAGGTCCAGGAACAATGTCGCTGAAGAAAATGACATAGGGAACAATAAGAAAGGACCAGGACAGATCAACGATACAAGCATGTGATCAGGACAAGAATTTCAGGGATCAAGAGGATACGAGCAGAGATCAAAGACGAGTACTGATTGAGACATCTATTCGGTAAACCCTTACATATCTTGATTTACAAGATCTGCATGGGCCACCACTTAAAACATGTAACGCCCCAGAACCAGAATACTGGAGAGCAGGGGCGTACATAGCCAGCTACGTATATTGAAGTGCAACTCACCTCGCTATACGGTCACGGCTGTCTAGATACATGAGGGTTTAACTACAATCCATCAGTCTCCTATGGTCATGGACAAGCCTAGTGTCTCAATCACAAGCAAGTAGTAGCAGTCATAAGATATTAGAACATCAAATATACAATAGTAAGGCGTCTCATACTTTACATATTGGATGATCATGAAGCTAGTCGTACAAAATGTGAAGACTAGCAAGAGTTTAGTCATACATGATTAACCCTAGGATTTGTCAATCATGTTATAGCCCGTAGGCAGACAGTAAATAAAGGTGCAACCGAGCTAACACGTGCTCGTCGGCTAAACGCCTCAAAAGAATAATTTACAATGAAGTAGGAGAACAAAAGAAACCCACTCGTTGCCAGGGTTACGCCTGGTGGCCACCATCTGGCTGGAAGGTAGGTAGAACCTCTAGAGCTGCTCCGATATCTGGACACATAAAACTAGCTGGGTCAGACCCCAGAAAGAGCAAGTGCCACAAAGGAGGCTTCACTTAGGAACTAAAACTAGCATATCATAATAGAGTATTAAAGGTAAATAATAAATAAAGAACTGATAATAATAGAGATAACAACAGTAAACTGAGTACGAAGAAACCATTCAAGTATCCAGGTCACAACCCTTAAACCAAACAAGGACCGGGGTTGCAGCCCTTCACCTGAATAGAACCCGTCTCAAATACTATTGGTAAGTAAAACATGATTGGTCTTGGCATAGGGTAAAATAAAACAATAAACGAAGAGAGAATAAGGAACTGCTCCGGAAGCCAGGTTACAACTCTTAAACCAAACAAGGACCGGAGTTGTAACCCTTCGCCTGAACAGAACCTTGCCCCTGATCTTTATTGTGAAGGCTGGTATAAATAATCATGTTATTGGAGTAAGGCAAAACAAGACGAACATGGCTTGGAGAGCAATAAGACAATAAACGAAGAGAGGACACATAACTGCTCCGGGAGCCAGGTTACAACCCTTAAACCAAACAAGGACCGGGGTAGTAACCCTTCGCCTGAACAGAACTGGACCCCTGATCCTTATTGTTAAGATAAGCACACATAATCAGGACGATATATGATAAGATAACCATAGAACTATTCAGATAGCCAAGTTACAATCCTTAAACCAAACAAGGACCGGGGTTGTATCCCTTCAGCTGAACAGAACTTGGTATCTCAACATTTATCGATACAAGAAATTAGGTCATGATACAATCTTGTACAGGATCATGACAACTAGACAGGGCTAGACTCCATCCAATCAATCACGTCCAAGCAATGAGTACGGCTTGATACATTAACTAACTAGGGTTATCACAGGCCTAGTTACTAGCAAGATGCAATAAGATTATCCCAACAGCCACAAGCCCTGCAGACCATCCGATTATCCAGGTCGAATGTCCGTTTATTGATGGTGCACCACATGACTGTGTGCTGGAAATGTGCCCTACTCGTCGGTAGGCTACAAGTCCACTTAATGCGCCTAGATAACGGGATTGTCTGTAGCTAGGAATCTCTTCATGTCTACTGAATTATTCTAGTTTATTAGCCTTAGTCAATTTCAATAGGTATCCCTGATCGTGGTACTCAGGGATCCCTATCCTAGACATAATGCAAGACAGTACCGGTTTATATATACAAACACAATCGTCCACGGTGTCAAGGTCAATCATTCTTGTCAGGTCGTGTCATGTCATATTAGCCGTTGCAACAGCAATTCAAGATGATCATGTCAGGTATACTTGTCATACTATGCCATATTCAATTATCATTTCCAAACATATTAAATAAATTCATGATTATCAAGTTCATGACTATGGGCATAAAATATATATAAGGTAAAGGTGTACGTCATAGGAACTCAAGTTTCTACGCGCGTACCACCTATTACGCTAGTGAAACTTTACGCGTGAGCTTTACGCTAGCAAGCTCTACGCGAGCAAGGGAGCATACGGCTGGGATTTACGCTAGCCCGGCTTTACGCTAGCAAGATTGTACGTGCGTAAAATTTTACGTGTGCGAACTCTCGAGCAGATTTTACGTGAGTAAAACTTTACGCGAGAAAAACTCGGGCAACTTTACGCCCGTGAAGGTCTGCTCGAGCTAGGGATTTTACACTAGTAAAACTTACGCGAGCCCACGTCTGCGCGAGCACGATTTTACGCTAACGGGAGAGCCCCGAGCGTAAAATTGATAAACTCAGCGTAGAGCGGGATACGCTTACACGCAATACGTGAGCGTAAAAGGGGCACTACGCAGGCACGTTAAGACGTGAGCATAAAAGGCCGAAATAAATGCTGGCACGTAAAACGTAGGCGTAAGGGCTAAACACTACGCTAACACGTTAGAACGTGTGCGTAAAACTATATCTTCTCCACATGGTCAATACAACCATGCGTAAAAAGCTCAGGAACTCCATCTCGGTCAGGACTTGGTAAAATGCGGCCATCCCAAAACCAAACTTGTGTAAAATCATGAGGCCTACAACATGAAACTCTTAGTTTTCGAAAACAAGCTATTTTAGTAGATCAAAACCAAGAAGATCGAAAATACTAGAAACTTAGATCTACGTATAATGAGCCATAGAATTTGAAAACACTAAGTACAAAAGAGGCTTAGGATCTTGAGGAAAAGAGAATGGAACAACAAAATGGGAGTTCCTTCATGAAGCAAGTTACACTTGCCTAGCTCTCTTCCTGGTAGGTGAAGAAGAGTAATGGTGGGGGAAGGAAAAGTAAAGAGGAGAGAGAGAAAAGTGGGCGGCTAATAAAGGAAAGCGGGAAGTGGTAGGTGGGAGTTGGTTTGGTCCACTTGGTTCATGATGAACCAAATAAGCAAACCCAAGCCTAGCCGAACCAATCCCAAGGTGAACCAAGCAATAAAAATGCCAAATAAACTAAGCAGGGAGATATGCAATACGAGTCAAAATATGTACATGTATACCAAGATACGTAATACGAACCACAGGCATTACACAAGCACAAAGAACTCAGATTCCATGGATGACCACGAGAGCATAGTCTGCTTCTTTGACTTCCATGATATAGTTGCTCCATCCATTGTGAAAATGAATCCACCTGTGGACCTCTCGCTCTCCACCTCTGAGCACCAGCTGGCATCACTGAAGCCTTCCACTATCGACGGATCTCCGTTGTAGTGCAGTGCATATGTCTGAGTCGTCTTGAGATATCTCATAACCCGTTTCATAGCTTTCTAGCGCTCAATATCTGGGTTGCTCATGAAATGACTCAGCATTCCTACGACGAAAGCTATGTCAGGCCATGTGGCAGTAGTAGCATACATCAAATTTTCAATTACGTTTGTGTAATCCAGCTGCCTGACGCTTTCCCTTGAATTAGGCTTCAGCTTCATATCACACTTGTAAGTCGTATCGATCCCTGGAAGATCCTGATACCCGTAACGTGTGATCATTTTCTCAATATAATGAGATTGTGACAGCGCTAGTTCAGTGTCCGTCCGGATGATCTTGATCCCTAAGATCACATCAGCTTCCCCCAAGTCCTTCATACTGAACTTGCTCAAGATGAACTTCTTTGTCTCCGTGACACAGCCCATATCCGTACCTAGGATTAGCATGTCGTCCACGTATAGACAAATGAACACACCTCTTCTATCAGCAAACTTTGTGTAAACACACTTGTCTGTCTCGCGGAGCATGTAGCCATTTGACCTTATACCTTATCAAATTTCTCATGCCATATTTTGGGAGCATGTTCAAGACCGTACAAGGATTTCACCAAATTGCAGACTTTGTCCTCAAGACCCTTGACGATAAATCCTTCTGGCTGTTGTATGTAAATCTTTTCGGTCAGCTCGCCATTTAGGAAAGCTATTTTCATATCCATCTGATGTATCACCATCTTATGTATCGTTGCGAGAGCAATCAACAATCTAATGGTGGTCATCTGGGCTACTGGAGCATACGTGTCAAAGTAGTCGATTCCCTGCTTCTGAGAAAATCCCTTGGCTACCAACCTAGCCTTGAACTTGTCAATAGTTTCGTCTGCTTTCATCTTCTTCTTGAAGATCCATTTGCATCCGATGGATTTTGCTCCTTCAGGAAGATCAACCAACACCCAAGTGTTATTTGAGGTGATGGAATCAATTTTATTGTCAATCGCCTCCTTCCAGAAAATTGTGTCTCTGGTCTTCATCGTCTCATCATAGGTAACCGGATATGCTTCCACATGATAGGTGACAAAGTCACTTCTGAATTCCTTCGGCCTCCTCACACGCTTCGCTGACAGCTCAGCGAGTTCTGGTTCAACCGTTATTTCAATAACAATATCTTCTTGGACTACTTCTTTATTAAAAACTTTAGTTTCTTGCACACCCACATTATTTTCCAAAGTATTTGTACGAACAATATTCTTATGCCTTGCAAATTTGTTTTCAAAATATTCTTCATCGCAAGATTCAATGATATGATTTGACTCAATATCAAGAAATCTCCGAGCATCACTCTTCTCGGCATACCCCAAGAAGATCATCTTTGTAGTCCTTGTCACAAGCTTCTGAATCTTCAGATTTTGAAGCTTGACATATGCAAGACACCCACACACTCGAATGACATTCAAGTTAGGTCTGACCTTGAACCTCATGAGGAGTAATGTCTGAAGTTGCATGAGACACTCTATTTAGAATAAAAGTGATCGTAAATGTCACTACCACATTTCTTGTTTGAGAGTATTTTTGTCATTTTGAATTTATTTGAAATTAATATATTTATTTGAAATGGTGTGGTTTAATAATTATTTAATTAGTTGCCATGTGTTGTGATTAGCCCTAACCTAGATTGGACCTAACCTAGATTAGTCATAGTTACTCTTAGTGAGCCATGGTTAGTATTAGTTAGTCATGATTAATTTTGGTTAGTCATGGTTAGTTAGAGCTAACTAGGTTGCAACTTAGACTAGTGTGTAAACCTAGATTTTGGACCCTTGATTTGACTAGATGATAGAAAAGCCATGGATTGTTTTCCCAAAACCCTAACCCTAGAAAATAGGGCCGGCCACTAGGGATCCACACCCCCCTATTTAATGCCTCTCAAAATTACTTGCCTCTTTTGTTCATTCTTCCATTTCTCAAGAGCAAGGTTTGGTTCTTCCTTCAACCTTTTCTATTTTGATCAATACTCATACATTTTCATTCAATTTTCTTGCATTGTAATCTGAATAGTGTTTCCTTACTATTGGTGGAGGTGAACCTCAGTTTTGGACTCTATTGGAGCTTTGAGCTAGCTAGAGAGGATCTTCATTTTTGGGCTTTCTTAAGAAGGAGCACCCTATAGGTAACTTTTTATTCAACCATTAGATTTTTGATTTCTTAGCATATTTGCATAACCCTAGGTGTCCTCTAACTGTAGGAATAGATTTCGTGTGGGGTCGTGTCTTTTATGTGTCCGTATCGGACACGTATCAGCCTACGTGCTGTGGTGTTCGACGTAATGCCACAGTGGGCTTTTTGACTATGTTTTCGGATTGTGTTTGAATAGAAATTTGTATTTTAATATGGATTATCGTTTTCCTTGAGACTGAGCTGGATTCGAGTCCAGTTCGTGTCGTATTGGAGTCGTGGACACGTCTCGCGCGCGCGGCCAGCTGTGCCCTGCTGCTCGTGTGTTCGTGTGGGTGTTTCATGACACGTGGACATGTGAGATTGGACATAGAAGGAGGGGCAATGTCTGACACGACGACCCCAAGGCCTCGTGTCCAATAGCTACGTGTCGAGTGAGCTAGGACTCGTGCACGGGTTTACTGCTATTTGTGTCCAGACTAGTGTTGGGTTCGTGTGGTTCTTGGACACGTTTGTGTCCTGTTTTTGGATACGATACTACATGTATGACATGTACACATGTTCGACACTAACTACCAACCATTAACATAACTTATTAACTGCTATTTCAATGTCGAAATGGAAAATCCCTATTTTTCTGATACTGTCGAGCATTAGTAAGTACACTCATTGTTTTCCCTATTTTTGATTTACATTTAAATGTTGTTATCATGTAATTAAGTGTGGTTTAGTTGCTATTACATATAGATAACATATTAGGGTTGGGTTTGATGTGTTTCGTGAATGTTTGTAAGAGATTTTGGATCGATTCTCTGGTGTTCTGATACATGGTTCTGTTACTTAATAAACTGAAATTGCATTTCCAGTTTTTGATTTAAACTTACATATTAATATGTTTAGTTGCTGCCATGTTGAGTGTTCAGATAGTTAGGGCTCGTATAGATGTGTGCTAGGGTTATGTTGGCATAAAGATTTAGTTTTCATATTTCATTTTCGAGTTGGCATATTGACTGGGATTACAATAACTGATACATTAGACTGTCTTTGTCCTGAATTGATGTAGTTAACTGTTTGATATGGGTTAAAACGAATGCTCTCATTTAAACTGAAACCTGGGTTACATTCAAGACTTGAGAATGGATTATTCTTTGCACTCAATGCTTTACTGATATAATGTATAGGGACTGAGACACTGTTGACACTGCTACACTGTTCATAGAACTGAGACATATGTACACACACTAAAACCCACACACACAAGCACATTGTTTCTCACTATTTGCACTCACTGAACCTGGGATTAGCCCACACACTGTCATGTCTAAATCTGAAATGCACACATGTTTATCCATATCAAATGTACACAACTGAGAACATGTTCCTACTGGATTCTAATACACTGCCACATTACACAGGTTCACACACACACACACAGGTAGGACTGAACCTGAGAACACAGGTGCAAGCACTAAATTCAGCCCATATGCACACACTTTCACACCACAAATCTGAAATTGAAGAGTACATGTATATGTAATGTTATACACACATGAAAACATAATGTTCATGCCTACACATCACTATGTGAAATCTGTAATTGGGTAATTCTAAAATTTACACTAGTATGGTACACACATTGCTATGTACACAAGCCTATGACACACACACATTCACATGCTCTTTCCCTCTATATATATATATATATTATATATAGCTAAATGTGTTAATGTGATAAAATAGAGAATTCCTATTGATATATATGTGTATATAGATATGTATAGAAATTGTATGTGCATAGCCTATGGTATCCTTGTGTGGTCTTGGCATATGGTAAATATGCACATGAGTAGTCATATAGACTGTGTATGGTGTATACTTGCTAGCGTATACAGGTTTAGCCTAGTGAGACTTGATTGGGTCTAGGTTGACCTAGTTGACCTAACTTTGACTATTTAGTTTACTGAAGTTGACCAGGGTTGACTTTAGTATAGAATTGACCCAATATCATGTAGACTGCATCATAGTAGCTTACTTTATTAGTTGGACATGTTATGACTTGTACTGTTCTGATTAGGAGCCAGACACCACTCCTCAGGCAGTATTTCTTTCAGACGTTCAGGATATCAAGCGAGTACATTCTCTGACCATTTCATACTTGATAGGATTTACATTTACGCTTTGGATTACTTTACTTGATGCTGTCATGATGTTTAACATGGATTGGTACTATATGGATCCCTTCATGAGATGTTATCCCCTTCGGGAGCATCGGGTTACAGTATGTCATGTGCGTTTCACTTTCATCATGTACTCCGGTACTTTCACCATTCAGGTGCACTCTCGTGATTCATGTACTCTCATATTCACAGAGCCCTCATGTATACCATCATGTGCACCCTATTATGGGCCTTCATGTGATATCATGTGCAATAACATAACCTGTCTGGGTCCTTGTGTATTGATTGGGGTACGGGGGAGTATAAATGGTCATATGAATAATTCCAAAGTAGTATACTCATGTGCAAACTCTTAGATTACTCATGTGCAAATTCAAGTCGTTCACATGTTCATCTTGTACTCTAAATCACTAGTTCGCTGTTAGCTCTCTATTATAGTATCTATTTACATTACAGCTCTCTCTTTTACTTTATATATATTCTGTAACGTTTCATGTATCTTACTCTATTGCATATTTATATATCCTGTCTTATTATGAACTACGTGAGATGTACTGTGCTCGCTCCAGTCCTGACTGGACCTGTTAAAATATTATAGATGACTTTGAGAAGCTGTATCCCACCTATTACGAAGCAAGCTTAGACGACACACTTGAGCTGGACCCTCAGGAGGACCCAGCACTTGCTGATGACACTACCCCTATAGACTAGGCTAGTTAGCTAGGCTAGTTCTATTTATCTTCATGTTATGTCAGATACACTTGTATATATTGGGAGTTTGTACTCTGGATTTGTGGAGATGTTTATCTTAGATTTCAGCTATCTCTCTATCTTGTATTTATCATCTGTGGATTCTGTGGTCTTCTACTCTATCGTATCGTACTTTCTTCCTTAGTTGTGATTGAGATGTACTTATTTATGTCACCTCCATTCGGAGTGTATAAACTGTACAGGTACCTTATAACTGTTAGATATGTGTGACCCAGGATAGCGTTTTACCGCCGACACTGCGGCGTAGGCTGGACGTAACCACTTCTCGTGCCCTTACACTGGGTGCGGGTCATGACACGTTTTTAGTGGTGGCCCATGCAGGTCCAGTTTATGTAGTGGTATTCGAACTAGAGTATCACTACAGCCTGCGGTAGGATTTGGATATATTTTGAAGGTACTTAATCACATTAGGAAAACTCTTAATCAGATTCCTGTTACCTAAAATTTGTTGCATTATTGTCTTTCCTTGAAAATAAACCGTCCTCCCTTGATGTTATCGCTTCATTCTCAGTAATTGTCCTCTCGTTTGATCTGTCTTCAGGATGGTTATGGAGACGCGATCTCATCGTCTCGATCGGGAAGATACCACTGAGGGGTCTACCACTCCTCGTCCTGATCAGCAGGGCCCCGAGACTACAGCTCCTTTTATGCCAGCTCAGGCTGGGATATCTACAGCTTATGGGAGTGCACCTCTTCCTACTCCGAGACTTTCCCCAGTCATCCCGAACGTTCTTCAGCAGCAGTCGCCATCAGGATCAGAGGACGTGGCGTGGTTGTTCTCCTTCTTCCAGCAGATAGTGGAAACTCAGCGGCAACAGTTGTTCAAGAGGGGACATAACATTCATGGAGTTAGCAGCAGTGGAGGTCAGGCTAAGAGGCCTCACGTACAGATTCAGCATCAGTATCAGCAGGGGCCTGTTCAGCAGCACCTTCAGGGTCAGGGACGTGCATATTTTCACCAGGCATCCAGACAGCAGCAGGACTCTAGGTGCAACTTCTGCAAGAAGGCAGGCCATAGGTGGAACGACTGCAGGATGAGGCTTGGCAGGCGTTTACTTTGTGGTTCAGCGGAGCATCGGTGTAGGGAGTATCCAAAGAGCCAGATAGCAATGACTCAGGTAGCAGCAGGAGCTAAGGCTCCGACAGAGCAGCCGAGGGGACCACCGTTACAGACGCAGCAGACCCCTAGGCAACAACATGTTACCAGTTGCCCTTTCTGTAGGAAACCAAGGCACGATTGGAGTAAATACCGAATGAGGTTAGGCAAGTGCCTACTTCGGAGCATCATATCACCAGTTAAGAGAGTGTCCCAAGTTTCCTGGACGGACAGCTCAGGGGACAGGAGCGAGGGCTCCGGTAATCCAACAGAAGGGACTACCCTTACTGTCACGTCCCAGAACCAGAATACTGGAGAGCGGAGGCAGACATAGCCAGCTACGTATATGAAATGGAATCCATCTTGCTATACGGTCACGGCTGTCTAGATACATGAGGGTTTATCTACAAGCCAACAGTCTCTTAAGGTCATGAACAAGCCTAGCGTCTCAATCACAAGCAAGTGAGTAAAAGGTTACAAGAAGTATGATCATTAAATATACAATAGTAAGGCGTCCCAAACATTACATATTCAGCTGATCATGAAGCTAGTCGTTACAAAATGTTAGGACTAGCAAGAGTTTAGTCATACATGATCAACCCTAGGATCTGTCAATCATGTTACAGCCCATAGGCAGACAGTAAGTAAAGTGCAACCGAGCTAACAGGTGATCGTCGGCAAAACGCCTCAAATGAATATTTTTACAATAGAGTGGGAGAGCCAAAAATAACCCACTCGTAGCCCGGGTTCCGTCTAGTTGCCACCATCTGGCTGGATAGTCGGTAGATCCTCTGGAGCTGCTCCGAAATCTGGCCATACAAAACCAGCTGTGTCAGACCCCAGAAAGAGCAAGTGTCACAAAGGAAGCTTCACTTAGGAACTAAAACCAGCAATCAGCACCATTATAAATAAAGGTAAGAACTGGAAATAAGAAAATACATTAGGATGATATACGACGAGATAACCATGGAACTATTCAGATAGCCAGGTTACAACCCGTAAACCAAACAAGGACCGGGGTTGTAACCCTTCGTCTGAACAGAACTTGGAATTCTCACCATTTATCGGTAAAATAAATACAAGCATTCTGGTCATGCAGTAATTAGGATCAGAGCAAGACTAGACTGGTTAGACTCCATCCAATCATTTCACGACAAATCAAAAATTACGGCTTGATACTTTAACTAACTAGGGTTATCACAGGCCTAATTACTAGCAAGATGCAGTGAGATTACTCCACAGCCACAAGCCCTGCAGACCATCTAGGTTACCCGGGTTAAAAGATTAGGGTTAAATTCAGGTGGGTACATCGTCCAGGAAATGAATGTACCCTTAGGTAGCTTGAAGGGTGCAACACATGACAGTGTGCTGGAAATGTTCCCTACTCGACGGCAGGCTACAAATCCCAAGGCGTGCCCAGGTAATGGGATTGTCTTTAGCTGGGAGATCTCTTTATGACTAATGTATTAATCTAGTTATTTAGCCTTAGTCCATTTCAGTAGGTACTCCTGACCGTGGTACTCAGGAGTCCCCTCCTAGACATGATGCAAGACAGGACTGGATTATTTGTACAAGCACAATCGCCCACGGTGTCCAGGATTAATTATACAGGTTATGTCATGTCTGGTAGCCATCGCAACAGCTTATCAGATATATCATGTCAGGTTATCATGTCAAGTGTACTAGTCAGGAGTGCGCCACGACGGGCCACTATTAGGTCATGTCAGGTTACTTGTCAGGAGTGCACCACTACAGGTCACTGTCAGGTCGTGCTCAATTATCAATTCCAAACATATCAAATGAATTCATGATTTTCAAGTTCAGGACAAAAAGCGTAAGGATATAAAATGGGCATAAAAATATATATATATATATATATATATATAATAATAATAATAAGATAACAAGACAGGGCACAAAAGTCCATGCGGCTCAAGGAGAGTGAGTCCATGCGGCTGGGTCAATACAGGTTCATGCGGCCGGGACTGCACGCTCATGCGGCTCAGGGAGCCCAAGGCGCATGCGGCTGGAAAGGCGGGTTCATGCGGACGAAGGGGAGTCAGCTTATGCGGCTGCGAAGGGAGCAATCGCCATGTGGCCGGGGTTCAACAGCATATGCGGCTATGATCAGACGAAGTCCTATGCGGCTGAGCAAGGGCGATACATATGCGGCTGGAGGATGGATGGGCCTTATGCGGCCCAAAGCAATAGCGCATATGCGGCTGGGTGCGAAGGAACTCATGCGGCTGAAAAGCTAGCCGCATGAAGTCCATACGACTCAAGATAACAGGGGCACATGCGGCTGAGTCAATACAAGGCTATGCGGCTCAATTACTTGCCGTATGAAGATTCATGCGGTCAAGTACTCAAGCAAGTCTTATGCGGCTAGGAAGGACTTTCCATGCGGCTGAGCTCGAACAAGTCTCATGCGGCTAGAAGGGCCATACGGCCAGAGACTTACCGCATGAGGATTCATGCGGCCAAGTACTGCTCTTCTTCTCCACTTGTCCGAGAAGAGGAGCCAAGCAACCATGGCTTCCAAACTACACAAAACCTTTATCCGGAGCCCAAATCGGAACTTCTATAGGTCAAAATGGGGTAGAACGAGATTCTCTACAACATGAAACCATCAAAATATAGAAATAACAAGATTAAGTAGATCAAAACCCAAGAAATTCGAAAATAAAGTAAATATAGATCTACAAGAATCTAGCCATGGAAATTAAAAATGCCAAGTTCTAAAGTGCTTTAGAATGTAGTAAAGAAGAGAATAGAGTAATAAAATCAGAGTTCCTCCATGAAGCAAGTTGCACTTGCCTAGACCTCTCTCTCCTCTCTCTGGTAGGTAAGGAAGTAATGGTGGAAAAGATGATAAATGAAGAGAGAGAAAGGAGAAGGGTTAATAAATACAAATGGTGGTGGTAGGTAGGGGGTTCATCCAAGGGTTCATCATGAACCCAAGCAAAACCAAGCCAGGCCGAACCAACCCAAGGAAATAACCAAGCCAAGCCAAGAAGGAATTAAGCAAGAAAATTATGCAATACAAGAATAAATACGTACACGTATTCCAGAAATACGTAATACGAACCACAGGTATTACACTTACAGACTCAGCAGCAGAGATTCGTACAGCATCAGGTTGGAGGAGGCCAGTAGGGAAGAGCTTCCACTATGGCAACTGAGTGTGCACAGGCAGTAGGAGAGCTTATCGCAGGTTCTGTTCATCTCAATTTCATTCCTTGTAATATTTTAACCATCTCGAAATTCAGTTCCAACAGATATTGCTTATCGTTCTTGTTCGTAGATAAATCTGATTCTTGGTATTCATTGTCGATTTAATTTTTTTCTGCCAAGATAAATCACATGGGCTAGGTCACCTCAGTTATGGGATCTAGAATCTTCGATAGTTATGTTAGCTGGCATAGTGAGGATATATAGTCAGATTTTGGACGTATTTATCGGGTGTAGGAATTTAAAGTTTTCGCTGTCAAGTATGCGGCAATGCAAAAATTTTAAATACCATGATTCTAGAGGTATGTACCCTAGTCAAGGACTCTGTGATTATCGTAGCCTTGCTCACTAGCATGACGAAGACTCTGAGTAACATGCTTTTAGACAGACGCATATGATTATCAGATTATATCTTGAGAAGGTTTCTAAACATATCATCTCTATTATACCCTTCTTTTGTTATAAAATTGTATTCCACCATCAAATAACTTAAGAGTAAGGATATTTTAGTTTGTAGAACTTATTCATATGTAGTTCTTTCATAGTGTAATGATATGATAACTTGTAGGGTGTCTGTACCCTAGAGATGATAGTTAGCATTGGTATTAGAATAATAACCTATTGTAGATGATTCCTCTGACCAACCAATTTCCATATAGGATGTTAGTATGTCTTACAGCCTTGATAATTTTTTTCCTTATCCTTTCCAGTAAGGCACCCATGACCTTCGTGTCCTACTCGGACATGCCATCTGGTGCTTCATCAATATTACACGACTTTCCTGACACGTTAGACTCAGATACACAATTCACACTTCACTCTCTTGCAATTGACACTTCATTCCCTAGCTACTTAGGCATATAACCTACAATTTGATCATGTCCTACATATAGATGAACTAATGCACTACCTTAGTATCATGTATACCTGAAGTGCTCACACAAATTGGCACTGTACCTTAGCACAGGCCCTGCACTTCACATAACATTCATTACATATCCTTGATTCACATACACTCATTCATTCCTGTACTTTACATACTTTTACCACATTGTATGTCCAGCCCCCTTGTTTTGGTTAATTGCTGCTTGTGCTAGTAAACCTCCATGTTAGGCTAATGCTATGCATTGTGTATATATATTATAGGGATATATGTGATAAGTAATATGGGTTAAGGGGTTCTGCATATATTATATAGATTAGACATATGAGATGGTTAGTATATATGTATGCATAGATGATACACTTAGAATAGTGTGGGTTCTATGGGGTTACATTAGAGATATATGGATATTAGAGGGTAAGATATATGGGGTTATGTGAGGTATTTTAGAGTATGTGTTAAGGATAAGGGTTAGAAGTTATGAGTCTAGTTTAATGTAGAGTATACATGTGCATGTTTGAACTTAGGATTTAGTTGGTCTTGATATTTTTAACACTATAGACTAGTTAGGTCTAAACCCTAGATTAGCCATTGACCCAATAGTCCAAATTGACTAGTTGTTGACCAGTTTTGACCAAGTACTTAGATGTTGACAAATTGACTAGTTGTTGACCGGTAGTTGACCATTGACTATGTTTGACTTAGTTGATTAGAGATAGGATTAGAAGTAGGTTGTTTGTTTGTTTTGTTTGTTTGATCATGTTTGATTATTTAGTAACATGAGACCTTGTTTGTGTTTAGGTCGGAGACATGGTTTTTTTACGGATATCTCCGACTCGTGGTACCATACGTTTTGGTGGAGGTAGGAAGCTTAGCCCGTGCTTCATCGGACCTTTCGTGATCAGCGGAAGAGTCGGTGACGTGGCATACAGGCTAGACTTGCCACCTGTACTAGTGGGTGTCTACAACATATTACACGTATCACAGTTGAGACGGTACGTGGCTGACCCTAGCCATGTACTCGATCACTCGGAGATTGAGGTGGGACCTACTCTCTGTTATCCAGAGCAGCCAGTGGAGATTCTGGATCGTCGAGAAAAGGTACTGAGAAACTAGGTGATACCCTTAGTTCGCGTCGCATGGAGGCATCATTCTCCAAGAGAGTCTACCGGGGAGCGGGAGGATGAGATGTGCGAGCGATACCCTTATCTTTTTGGACCTTGAGGTATGATTGTCTATCCTTCTCATCTGTTTAGTTTCGCCTTTTAATTTCGAGGACGAAATTCTATTAAGGAGGGTAGATTTGTCACTACCACATTTCCAGTTTGAGGGTATTTTTGTTATTTTGAATTTATTTGAAATTAATATATTTATTTGAAATGGTGTGGTTTAATAATTATTTAATTAGTTTCCATGTGTTGTGATTAGCCCTAACCTAGATTGGACCTAACCTAGATTATTCATAGTTAGTCTTAGTGAGCCATGGTTAGTATTAGTTAGTCATGATTAATTTTGGTTAGTCATGGTTAGTTAGAGCTAACTAGGTTACAACTTAGACTAGTGTGTAAACCTAGATTTTGGACCCTTGATTTGACTTGATGATAGGAGAGCCATGGATTTTTTTCCCAAAACCCTAACCCTAGAAAATAGGGCCGGCCACTAGGGATCTACACCCCCCTATTTAATGCCTCTCAAAATTACTTGCCTCTTTTGTTCATTCTTCTATTTCTCAAGAGCAAGGTTTGGTTCTTCCTTCAACCTTTTTCTATTTTGATCAATACTCATCCATTTTCATTCAAATTTCTTGCATTGTAATCTGAATAGTGTTTCCTTACTGTTGGTGGAGGTGAACCTCAGTTTTGGACTCTATTGGAGCTTTGAGCTAGCTAGAGAGGATCTTCATTTTTGGGCTTTCTTGAGAAGGAGCACCCTATAGGTAACTTTCTATTAAACCATTAGATTTTCGATTTCTTGGCATATTTGCATAACCCTATGTGTCCTCCAACTATAGGAATAGATTTCGTGTGGAGTCGTATCTTTTACGTGTCCATATCGGGCACGTATTAGCCTACGTATTGTGGTGTTCGACGTAATGCCACAGTGGGCTTTTCGACTCTATTTTCGGATTGTGTTTGAATAGAAATTTGTATTTTAATGTGGATTATCATTTTCCTTGAGACTGAGCTGGATTCGAGTCCAGTTCATGTCGTGTTGGAGTCGTGGACACGCCCCGCGCGTGCGGCCAGCAGTGCCCTGCTGCTTGTGTGTTCGTGCGGGTGTTTTAGGACACGTGGACATGTGAGATTGGACACAGAAGGAGGGGCAATGTCTGACACAACACCCCCAAGGCCTCGTGTCCAATGGCTATGTGTCGAGTGAGCTAGGACTCATGCACGAGTTCACTGCTGTTCGTGTCCAGACTAGTGTTGGGTTCGTGTGGTTCTTGGACACGTTCGTGTCCTATTATTGGACACGATACTACATGTATGACACGTACACATGTTCGACACTAACTACCAACCATTAACATAACTTATTAACTGCTATTTCAATGTCGAAATGGGAAATCCCTATTTCTCTGATACTGTCGAGTATCAGTGAGTACACTCACTGTTTTCCCCATTTTCGATTTACATTTAATTGTTGTTATCATGTAATTAAGTATGGTTTAGTTTCTATTACATATAGATAACATGTTAGGGTTGGGTTTGATGTGTTTCGTGAATGTTTGTACGGGATTTTGGATCGATTCTCTGGTGTTCTGATACATGGTTCTGTTACTTAATAAACTGAAATTGTATTTCATGTTTTTGATTTAAACTTACATATTAATATGTTTAGTTGCTGCCATGTTGAGTGTTCAGATAGTTAGGGCTCGTATAGATGTGTGCTAGGGTTATATTGGCATGCAGATTTAGTTTTTATATTTCATTTTCGAGTTGGCATATTGACTTGGATTACAATAACTGATACATTAGACTGTCTTTATTCCTGAATTGATGTAGTTAACTGTTTGATATGGGTTAAATCGAATGCTCTCATTTAAACTGAAACCTGGGTTACATTCAAGACCTGTGAATGGATTGTTCTTTGCACTCAATGCTTTACTGATATAATGTATAGGGACTGAGACACTGTTGACACTGGTACACTGTTCAGGGAACTGAGACATATGTACACACACTAAAACCCACACACACAAGCACACTGTTTCCCACTGTTTGCACTCACTGAACCTGGGATTAACCCACACACTGTCATGCCTAAATCTGAAATGCACACATGTTTACCCATATCAAATGTATACAACTGAGAACATATTCCTACTAGATTCTAATACACTGCCACATTACACAGGTTCACACACACACACACACACACAGGTAGGACTGAACCTGAGAACACAGGTGCAAGCACTGATTTCAGCCCATATGCACACACTTTTACACCACAAATCTAAAATTGAAGAGTACATGTATATGCAATGTTATACACATGAAAACATAATGTTCATGCCTACACTTCACTATGTGAAATCTGTAATTGGGTAATTCTGAAATTTACACTAGTATAGTACACACATTGCTATGTACACAAGCCTATGACACACACACATTCACATGCTCTTTCCCTCTATCCCTCTCTCTATATATATATTATATATAGCTAAATTTGTTAATGTGATAAAATAGAGAATTCCTATTGATATATATGTGTATATAGATATGTATGGAAATTGTATGTGCATAGCCTATGGTATCCTTGTGTGGTCTTGGCATATGGTAAATATGCACATGAGTAGTCATATAGACTGTGTATGGTGTATACTTGCTAGGGTATACAGGTTAGGCCTAGTGAGACTTGATTGGGTCTAGGTTGACCTAGTTGACCTAACTTTGACTATTTAGTTGACTGAAGTTGACCAGGGTTGACTTTAGTCTAGAATTGACCCAATATCATGTAGACTGCATCATAGTAGCTTACTTTATTAGTTGGACATGTTATGACTTGTACTGTTCTGATTAGGAGCCAGACACCACTCCTCAGGCAGTATTTCTTTCAAACGTTCAGGATATCAGGCGAGTACATTCTCTGATCGTTTCATACTTGATAGGATTTACATTTATGCTCTAGATTACTTTACTTGATGCTGTCATGATGTTTAACACGGATTGGTACTATATGGATCCCTTCATGAGATGTTATCCCCCTCGGGAGCATCGGGTTACAGTATGTCATGTGCGTTTCACTTTCATCATGTACTCCGGTGCTTTTACCATTCATGTGCACTCTCGTGATTCATGTACTCTCATGTTCACGGAGCCCTCATGTATACCATCATGTGCACCCTATTATGGGCCTTCATATGATATCATGTGCAATAACATAACCTGTCTGGATCCTTGTGTATTGATTGGGGTACGGGGGAGTATAAATGGTCATGTGAATAATTTCAAAATAGTATACTCATGTGCAAACTCTTAGATTACTTATGTACAAATTCAAGCCGTTCACATGTTCATCTTGTACTCTAAATCACTAGTTCACTGTTAGCTCTCTATTATAGTATCTATTTACATTACAGCTCTCTCTTTTACTTCATGTATATTCTGCAGTATTTTATGTATCTTACTCTATTGCATATTTATATATCCTGTCACATTATGAACTGCGTGAGATGTACTGTGCTCGCTCCAGTCCTGACTGGACCTGTTGAAATATTATAGATGACTTTGAGGAGCTGTGTCCCACCTATTACGGAGCAGGCTTAGACGACACACTTGAGCTGGACCCTCAGGAGGACCCAGCACTTGCTGATGATACTACCCCTATAGACTAGGCTAGTTAGCTAGGCTAGTTCTATTTATCTTCATGTTATGTTAGATACACTTGTATATATTGGGAGTTTGTACTCTGGATTTGTGGAGATGTTTATCATAGATTTCAGCTATCTCTCTATCTTCTATTTATCATCTGTGGATTATGTGTTCTTCTATTCTATCGTATCGTACTTTCTTTCTTAGTTGTGATTTAGTTGTACTTATTTATGTCACCTCCATTCGGAGTGTATAAACTGTACAGGTACCTTATAACTGTTAGATGTATGTGACCTAGGATAGCATTTTACGACCGATACTGCGGCGTAGGCTGGACATAACTACTTCTCGTGCCCTTACACTGGGTACGGGTCGTGACAGTAAATGCAGCTTCTCTTCAGTAGCACTTTGGAAGACCCGCAGTCAACAGCATTGAGTTAATCATTTCTGTTAACGTTCTGTTCTTCCTCTCTGCTACTCCGTTTGATTGAGGAAAGTACGGAGTCATAGTCTCATTGACAATTCCCTATTTTTTGCAGAATGATGCGAATTCATAAGACCTGTACTCTCCACCTCGATCACTTCTTATTCTTTTGAGTTGTTGTCCAGTTTGCCGCTCAGCTTCGGCCCTGAACTCTTTGAACTTCTCGACTGCTTCGTCTTTTGCCTTCAGCAAGTAGACGAACGCATACTTTGAGAAGTGTCACCCCCATTTCCTGTATTTCGTATTTGTACTCGTAATTTGATTTTGGCACGTATTTTATTTTCTCGACTTGCGGATTTTGGTTTCTCGTAAATGGGTTTGGACCATGGCTTGGTTTTATTTTGTGGAATTGGGTTGGTTTGATTAGGTTTGGTTTAATATGAGTGGAACACTTTAACCTACACTCTACCCTCAACACAACACAACCACCCTCATTATATCTCCACCAAACTTTCTCTCTCCTTTTTACTCTCCATTAATTTTCTTCTTCTTCCTTCTTCCACAACTCCCCAACCCATTAGGCAAGTGCACCTTGCCATCAAATAAGCACCACTTTTTATTTGTCCATTAACTAGATTAGGCCATGGAGAACAACTTTAGAACTTGACATTTTGTGATTTGGAGCTTTCATTCTTCTAGATCTAGGTTTTAACCATTTTCGAAAATCCTTTGTTTTGATCTATTAAACTTCGATTTTTGCATGTTTTGATGCTTCCATGTGGAAGAGAATTCAATTTTACTCAAGTTAGAACTTTGAAAATCTAGATTTGGTTTTGATTTGCCAAAGTTATGAAGAATTGAAGTTCTTGGTGTTCTTGGACCTGCTCTCGGCCAGGAAGAACATCCCTCTGCCTTGCGCTCTTTAGCGCATGGCCGATTGCGCAACCCCGGCCTTTGCTCTTTAGCGCAGGACCGATTGCGCATGACCTCAGCCAGTGCTTTGCGCTGCGCTGGATTGTGCTGGCGCAAGCCATCCATGCGCAAGCCATCCATGCGCAAGCCAGCCATGCGCAAAGTAACCCCTGTGCAATCCACCCATGCACAGTTGACTCCTGCGCAGTCTGTTCCTGTGCAATCCACCCATGCGTAGTTGACTTCTGCGCAGTCGGTTCATGCGCAATCTGCCCCTGTGCCCTGTGCCCCTGCGAACTTGGCACCCTGCGCAACTGACACCTGCGCAATCTAACTCCCTGACCCCTTGCACAATCCATTGGCTTTTGGAGTTTTGGTTATTTCTTTAAGCTTGGCTCTTCTATAGTCCTATATATATTGGTATTTTATTAGATATTTTACGCCCATTTTATATCCTTACGCCTTTTGTCATGAACTTAATTTTACTTAATATGTTTGGAATGTCTATTGTACATGGCATGGTATGACAAGGACCTAGCATAACACGACAGTGACCCATAGTGGTACACTCCTGACATGACCAACCTGACATGACAGTGACCCGTAGTGGTGCACTCCTAACAAGCACCCTGATATGATTTATCTTGATAACTTGATAGTGGCCCGTGGCGGCGCACTCCTGACTTGACTTGACTTGACTTGTAACTTATAATTAACTCGTATAATCAACTTGACACCGTGGGTGTTCCTGCTTGCTTGTTTGTACAACCCACTTGTCTTGTCTTGCATCATGTCTAGGACGCGACTTCCTGGGTACCACGGCCAGGGACTCGCGCTAAATTGGATTAGGCTAAGTATTAGATCAAACTAGAACATGGAGAATTCCCAGTCACAGGCAGTCTCGTTATCTGGGCACTTTAATGGACTTGTAGCTTGCCGACGAGTAGAGCACATTTCCAGCACACTGTCATGTGTTGTACCCTCTAAGTCACCTAAGGGTACATTTGTCTCCCGGGCAATGTACCCACCTATAACTCTCAACCCGCGGAAGGATAACTGGATGGTCTGCAGGGCTTGGGACTGGAATTCTCACTTGCATCTTGTTAGTAATTAGGTTTGTGATAACCCTAGTTAGTTAAAGTAGTAAGCCGTAGTATTTGTTTGGCCGATTACGAATGGATGGTGTCCATCCTTGTCTAAGTCTTGTCTAGCTCCAGTACCTGCTATCTCCTGAGCATGTTTGTTTTACTTATCTTAACGATAAATGAGTAGAGACAGTGAGCTATTCAGGCGAAGGGTTACAACCCCGGTCCTTGTCTGGTTTAAGGATTGTAACCTGGCTCCCGGAATGGTTCCACGTCCCTAGTCGTTTATCGCCCTGTGTACTTTACTACTTGTACTTCTTTTATTCTTTATGTTCTGATATGCTGGCTTTTGTTCTTATTTGTGGCCTCCTTTGTGGCACTTGCTCTTTCTGGGGTTTGACCCAGCTGGTTTTGTGTGGCCAGATTTCGGAGCAACTCCTGAGGATCTACCGAGCTTCCAGCCCAATGGTGACAACTAGACGGAACCCGGGCCAAGAGTGGATTTTCTTTTTTGTTTCACCCACTTATATATAAATTTATTCTTTTGAGGCATTTAGCCGACGAGCACCTGTTAGCTTGATGCACATTTACTTACTGTCTGCCTACGGGCTGTAAACATGATTAACAAATCCTAGGGTTGATCATGTATGACTGAACTCTTGCTAGTCCCATCATTTTGTACGACTAGCTTCATGATCATCCAATATGTAATATTTGGGACGCCTTATATATATATTTGATGCTCTAATATCTTGTAACTCTGTTAATTGCTTGAGATTGAGACAATAGGCTTGACCTTAAGAGACTGCTGGCTTGTAGTAAACCCTCATATCTAGACAGCCGTGACCGTATAGTTGAGATGTATTCTATTTCAATATACGTAGCTGGCTATGTCTGCCCTCGCTCTCCAGTATTCTGGTTCTGGGACGTGACATGGTTTAAGTGGTGGCCCATGCAGGTCTTGGCATTCAAGAAATGTAAGGGTTTACCGAATAGATGTCTCAATCAATATTCGTCCTTGATCTCTACTCGTATCTTCGAATCCCTGAGAATCTCGACCTGATCACATTGCTTGTATCATTGATCTGTCCTGGTCCTTTCCTTATTGTTCCCTATGTCGTCTTCTTCAGCGGTATTACTCCCGGACATGCCAACCAGCCAGAGGAAGCTCGACAAGCACCCCAGCGCCAGGATGATCAAGCTCAGCACTTTGGAGTAGCCTCCCGAGTTATGCTTTCCGGAGGCTCAGAACCTCCAGTTCAGGCAGCTCCGCCCGTTCAACCAGCTAGACAGGATGAGGGACCTTTGGTAGGGCTTATCAGAGAACTGCTTGCATCCCAAGATCGTCGAGGCGACGCCTTGCACCAGGAAGTTCATCATGTACTAAACCGAGGAGGTCCCCAAGGGAATCAGGCGGCCAACAGTTTCAAGCGCTTGAACCCTCCCTTCTTTGACGGCAGTGAATATGCGATTGCCGCGGACGCTTGGCTTCAGGATACCGAGGTGGTTCTAGAAGCAGCTAGGACACCTGAGAATGAGAAGGTGGTGGTGGTACGCCTACAGTTGTTATACTTGGCTCGCGATTGGTGGACAGCTCAGGCCATGGGATTAGCAGCACCAGTTACTTGGGCGACGTTCAGAGAGAGGTTCCAGACAAAGTACTTTGATGTGGTGGCACGGTACGACCTACAGACCAGATTCACCAACTTGAAGCAAGGAGGCAGAACGGTCGATGGCTATGCGACCGAGTTTTCCAGGCTGAGTAGGTTCGCCCCCACTTTGGTGGCGATCGAGTTTGATAGGGCTCAGCGGTTCCAGCAAGGGCTGCACTTAGAGATATTATTGGCTGTGGAGCAGTTCGAGCACCAGACGTTCGATGCAGTGTTGAAGGCAGCAAGGAGGCATGAGTATACCTCCCGGAGAATTGTGGACAGGACCGGAGGTAGGAAGCGGTCCCACAGTCAGATGTACCAATCATCAGCTCCAGTCCCGGCAGCTAGAGGATTGACCATTGGAACTCCGAGGCGGGCGGCCTCAGTGACGTCGGTTCAGCATTCGACCCCGACGTATCCGCAGCAGCAGAAGAAGAAGCAGTCTTCCGCGGTAGGATGTTCGCATTGCGGAAAGCCGGGCCATGTAGTGGTAGAGTGTCGTAGGGCACAGGGATTGTGCCTGGCTTGTGGAGGAGCAGACCACCAGATAGGGACCTGCCCGAATAGGGGAGGTCCATCATCATACAACCTTTCTAGTTCTTCGGTGAGAGGACCAGCCCCAGTTCCAGTCCAGCAGCAGCAGCAACAGCAGTACCCGACGCCATTGGCGCCTCAGGCCCAGGCCTTTCAGCAGCAGAACCAGCAGCAGTTCACCCAGGCTCCAGCACAGAACCGACAGAGGGGTTTCTAGCAGAGAGGACCCGCAGCTAGAGGTCAGGCTATGATGATGACCATGGAAGAAGAAGTTGCACCAGGTGAGGTAGTGGCAGGTACTATTCTCGTCAACACTTTTCCAGCATCTATATTATTTGATTCTGGTGCATCGCATTCATTCATGTCTGCACGATTCGCGACACGGATAGGATTGGAGCTCGAGTCATTATCAGTGAGGCTCAATATACTTACTGGTAATGGTCTTATGGGAGTAGATCGAGTGTTTTCCTCGTGCCGGATCGTAGTTAGCGGTAGAGAGTTCCCCGCTAGGCTCATAGAGTTCCTATGGCAGACTATGATGTAGTCCTAGGCATGGATTGGTTGAGGAACCATTATGCTAGGATAGACTGCCATGTTGGCAGAGTTGTCTTTAGTATTCCCGGAGAGCCAGAGTTTTTATTTTCCAGAGGCACAGTAGAGCCATCTCCTCCAGTATTGCGGATGGCAGTAGCAGCAGTGCAGTTGCCCCGGATAGTTGAAGAGTTTCCAGATGTCTTCCCAGAGGAACTTCCAGGGATGCCACCAGAGCGGGAGATCGAGTTCACCATTGACTTGATTCCCGGGACAGCACCAGTATCAGAGCGAGTCTACAGAATGGCGCCTTCAGAGTTGGAGATTTTGTACAAGATGATTGAAGAACTCAGGACCAAGGGATTCATTCGTGCAAGTGGATCGCCTTGGGGAGCCCCGATGCTTCTTGTGAAAAAGAAGGATGGTACGTCCAGGCTATGTGTTGATTATCGTACCTTGAACTCAGTGACAATCAAGAACAGATACCCTCTTCCGAGGATAGATGACTTGTTTGATCAACTCAAGGGGGCTTCAGTTTTCTCGAAGATAGACTTGCGGTCAGAATACCACCAGATCAGAGTCAGAGAGCAGGACATCCCGAAGACGGCGTTCAGATCTAGGTACGGGCATTGGGAGTTTCTAGTTATGCCCTTTGGAGCGACCAATGCGCCGGCAGTGTTCATGGACCTCATGAACCGTATTTTTATGCCTTACTTGGATCAGTTTGTGATAGTATTCCTTGATGACATCTGGTCTACAGCAAGAGTGAAGCAGAGCACGAGCAGCATCTCAGAATTATCCTCCCGATTCTCAGAGAGCACCATTTGTACGCCAAGTTCAGTAAATGCGAGTTCTAGCTCGATCGCATTTCGTACTTGGGTCACATCATTACCAGAGGAGGAGTGGAAGTGGATCCCCAGAAGATTGTTGCTATCGAGTCTTGGCCAGTACCCAGCTCAGTGGCAGAGGTTCGTAGCTTCCTTGGATTGGCCGGTTACTACCGGCGATTCGTCTCTGATTTTATAAGAATTTCAGCACCGATGACCCAGTTGACCCGCAAGGATGTGCCGTTCATTTGGACAGCAGAATGTCAGGAATCATTTGAGAAGTTGAAGCGAGGTTTGATAACAGCTCCCATTCTTACCCTTCCAGATGGGACCGGAGGATTCACAGTTTATTGCGACGCTTCAGGCAGAGGATTGGGATGTGTTTTGATGCAGCATGGGAAGGTAATTGTTTATGCGTCACGTCAACTCCGTGATAATGAGAAGAATTACCCGACCCACGACTTGGAGCTAGTAGCAGTAGTGTTTGCACTTAAGTTGTGGAGGCACTACTTGTACGGAGACAGAGTGGAAATATTTACTGATCATAAGAGCCTGAAGTATGTTTTCACCCAGAAGGATCTTAATATACGGCAGAGAAGATGGCTCGAGCTACTGGTGGACTACAATGTGGATTTGCAGTATCATCCAGGGAAGGCCAACGTTGTAGCAGATGCGTTAAGCCGGAGAGCCGGAGTTTATTTCCTGACGGCGCAACCAGAGTTATTGTCGGATCTTCAGAAGATGGGA
The DNA here is from genome assembly GCA_029216955.1 of Iris pallida. NCBI lineage: Eukaryota > Viridiplantae > Streptophyta > Magnoliopsida > Asparagales > Iridaceae > Iris > Iris pallida. The sequence goes on from JANAVB010026400.1 coordinate 14,796,838, forward strand.
ATTGAAGTGGTTCTTCCTTCCAATGTGGCCTTGATGGCCAGCCTACAGATTCAGTCCACCATAGTTGAGAGGACCCGGACCGCACAGTTAACAGATTCCAAGATTCAGCGGCTTAGAGCAGAGTGCGAGGCAGGGAGAAGGCCAGAGTTATGTATTCATGAGGATGGTATACTTCGACACGGCACGCGTCTTTGTATACCCAGTGGAGATATCAGATAGGAAGTCATGGCAGAGGCTCACAGTTCGCAGTACTCCATTCACCCAGGCGGCACGAAGATGTACCGAGATATTCGTCAACACTTTTGGTGGAATGGTATGAAGAGGGAGATAGCCCGGTATGTCTTTCGATGTTTGGTTTACCAACAAGTCAAGGCTGAACATCAGAGGCCAGCTGGACTTCTTCAACCTTTACCGATCCCAGAATGGAAATGGAAACACATAACCATGGATTTCGTAACTGGGTTACCCAGATCTCCGGCAGGCAGAGATGCTATTTGGGTCATTGTGGACAGGCTTACCAAGGTGGCACACTTTCTTCCATTTAGAGTTGGACAGTCGACGGCGCAGCTAGCAGAGATGTATCTCAGGCAGATCGTCAGACTTCACGGAGTGCCAGTCAGCATAGTATCTGACAGGGATACGAGATTCATATCGCACTTCTGGCGCAGTCTTCATCAAAGTTTGGGGACTCGTCTCAAGTTCAGCTCAGCGTATCATCCGCAGACAGATGGGCAGTCAGAGCGTACTATACAAACTCTCGAAGATATGTTGCGGTCGTGTACCCTTGACTTCGGTGGTTCGTGGAAGGATCACCTGCACCTGGTAGAATTCTCGTACAATAATAGTTTCCAGGCCAGTATCCAGATGGCACCCTTCGAGGCTCTGTATGGCAGGAAGTGCAGATCCCCGTTAGCATGGGACGATGTCGGAGAGAGGCAGATGCTCGGTCCAGGACTGATTTCTCAGAGGGTTGAAGTGGTCAGGAGAGTCAGAGATCACCTCCGAGTTGCTCAGGATCTCCAGCGCCATTGGGCCGATGCTCATCAGCGTCCCTTAGAATTTGCCGTCGGCGACCATGTATTCCTTAGGATCTCGCCTACCCGCAGCGTAATTCGTTTTGGCGTGCGGGGAAAGCTTAGTCCTAGGTATATAGGGCCGTTCGATATTCTGAAGCGAGTAGACGATGTGTCCTATCGTCTCGCACTTCCGCCGTCGCTAAGTGAGGTACATGATGTATTCCATGTATCACAATTAAGACGGTACATCCCGGACCCGAGCCATATCCTAGATCATTCGGAATTGGTTGTTGGTACCAACCTTTCGTATGAGGAGAGGCCCGTGTCTATATTGGACCGGAGAGAAAAGACACTCAAGAACAAGACTATTAACTTAGTCCGTGTTGCTTGGGGTCATCACTCTCTAGGTGAGTCAACGTGGGAGCGTGAGGACGACATCCGATCGCGATATCCCTACCTGTTTGACTCGTGAGGTATAATGTCTTTCTTATGCCTTATGCTTTCCTTTTTCTTGCTTGCATTGTATGATTGAACTGCTTAGTGTAGCTTGCATGTGCTTAGTATAGCTTGTCGTGGCAATCTCTAGCTCCTTGATTAAATTCCGAGGATGGAATTCTTTGAAGGTGGGTAGAGTTGTCACCCCCATTTCCTGTATTTCGTATTTGTACTCGTAATTTGATTTTGGCACGTATTTTATTTTCTCGACTTGCGGATTTTGGTTTCTCGTAAATGGGTTTGGACCATGGCTTGGTTTTATTTTGTGGAATTGGGTTGGTTTGATTAGGTTTGGTTTAATATGAGTGGAACACTTTAACCTACACTCTACCCTCAACACAACACAACCACCCTCATTATATCTCCACCAAACTTTCTCTCTCCTCTTTACTCTCCATAAATTTTCTTCTTCTTCCTTCTTCCACAACTCCCCAACCCATTAGGCAAGTGCACCTTGCCATCAAATAAGCACCACTTTTTATTTGTCCATTAACTAGATTAGGCCATGGAGAACAACTTTAGAACTTGACATTTTATGATTTGGAGCTTTTATTCTTCTAGATCTAGGTTTTAACCATTATTGAAAATCTTTGGTTTTGATCTATTAAACTTCGATTTTTGCATGTTTTGATGCTTCCATGTGGAAGAGAATTCGATTTTACTCAAGTTAGAACTTTGAAAATCTATATTTGGTTTTGATTTGCCAAAGTTATGAAGAATTGAAGTTCTTGGTGTCCTTGGACCTGCTCTCGGCCAGGAAGAACATCCCTCTGCCTTGCGCTCTTTAGCGCATGGCCGATTGTGCAACCCCGGCCTGTGCTCTTTAGCGTAGGGCCGATTGCGCATGACCTCAGCCAGTACTTTGCGCTGCGCTGGATTGCGCTGGCGCAAGCCATCCATGCGCAAGCCATCCATGCGCAAGCCAGCCATGCGCAAAGTAACCCCTACGCAATCCACCCATGCGCAATTGACTCCTGCGCAGTCTGTTCCTGCGCAATCCACCCATGCGCAGTTGACTTCTGCGCAGTCGGTTCATGCGCAATCTACCCCTGTGCCCTGTGCCCCTGCGCACTTGGCACCTTGCGCAACTGACACCTGCGCAATCCAACGCCCTGACCCCTTGCGCAATCCATTGGCTTTTGGAGTTTTGGTTATTTCTTTAAGCTTGGCTCTTCTATAGTCCTATATATATTGGTATTTTATTAGATATTTTACGCCCATTTTATATCCTTACGCCTTTTGTCATGAACTTAATTTTACTTAATATGTTTGGAATGTCTATTGTACATGGCATGGTATGACAAGGACCTAGCATAACACGACAGTGACCCGTAGTGGTGCACTCCTGACATGACCAACCTGACATGACAGTGACCCGTAGTGGTACACTCCTAACAAGCACCCTGACATAATTTATCTTGATAACTTGATAGTGGCCCGTGGCGGCGCACTCCTGACTTGACTTGACTTGTAACTTGTAATTAACTCGTATAATCAACTTGACACCGTGGGTGTTCCTGCTTGCTTGTTTGTACAATCCACTTGTCTTGTCTTGCATCATGTCTAGGACGCGACTTCCTGGGTACCACGGCCAGGGACTCGCGCTAAATTTGATTAGGCTAAGTATTAGATCAAACTAGAACATGGAGAATTCCCAGTCACAGGCAGTGTCGTTATCTGGGCGCTTTAATGGACTTGTAGCTTGCCGACGAGTAGAGCACATTTCCAGCACACTGTCATGTGTTGCACCCTCTAAGTCACCTAAGGGTACATTTGTCTCCCGGGCAATGTACCCACCTATAACTCTCAACCCGCGGAAGGATAACTGGATGGTCTGCAGGGCTTGGGACTGGAATTCTCACTTGCATCTTGTTAGTAATTAGGTTTGTGATAACCCTAGTTAGTTAAAGTAGTAAGCCGTAGTATTTGTTTGGCCGATTGCGAATGGATGGTGTCCAGCCTTGTCTAAGTCTTGTCTAGCTCCAGTACCTGCTATCTCTTGAGCATGTTTGTTTTACTTATCTTAACGATAAATGAGTAGAGACAGTGAGCTATTCAGGCGAAGGGTTACAACCCCGGTCCTTGTCTGGTTTAAGGATTGTAACCTGGCTCCCGGAATGGTTCCACGTCCCTAGTCGTTTATCGCCCTGTGTACTTTACTACTTGTACTTCTTTTATTCTTTATGTTCTGATATGCTGGCTTTTGTTCTTATTTGTGGCCTCCTTTGTGGCACTTGCTCTTTCTGGGGTTTGACCCAGATGGTTTTGTGTGGCCAGATTTCGGAGCAACTCCCGAGGATCTACCGAGCTTCCAGCCCAATGGTGACAACTAGACGGAACCCGGGCCAAGAGTGGATTTTCCTTTTTGTTTCACCCACTTATATGTAAATTTATTCTTTTGAGGCGTTTAGCCGACGAGCACCTGTTAGCTCGATGCACATTTACTTACTGTCTGCCTACGGGCTGTAAACATGATTAACAAATCCTAGGGTTGATCATGTATGACTGAACTCTTGCTAGTCCCATCATTTTGTACGACTAGCTTCATGATCATCCAATATGTAATATTTGGGACGCCTTATATATATATATTTGATGCTCTAATATCTTGTAACTCTGTTAATTGCTTGAGATTGAGACAATAGGCTTGACCTTAAGAGACTGCTGGCTTGTAGTAAACCCTCATATCTAGACAGCCGTGACCGTATAGTTGAGATGTATTCTATTTCAATATACGTAGCTGGCTATGTCTGCCCCCGCTCTCCAGTATTCTGGTTCTGGGGCGTGACAAGAAGTCATCGATGAAGGTTATGAAATACTTCATTCCGGCCTTTATAAAGAATTGGTTGAAGTCACAGATATCAGAGTGTACCGACTCCAGAAGATCTGTACTTCGATTAACCCGAGGAAAAGGTTTCCTTATGATCTTCGTTTGAGCACAAACTTCACATTTCTCTACCTTACCCCCACATTTGGATATAAGTCCTAGACTAAACATTTTGTTTATTCGTTTACAATGAACATGTCCTAGCCTATTATGCCACAACTCAAAAGTATAAGCAGAAGGAGTGATTGCATTAATTACATTGGACTGATTTACAAGCTGAATTTGAACATTCCTTCGGTACAAAAAGTTTTCCTAAAATATGTTCCTTTAATAGACATCCCATCTGGCCAGCATTGATGTCCATTCTGAGGCCTGCATTGCAGAGTAGGCCTCCCGAGATCAGGTTCTTTGCGATAGCAGGTACATGCTTCACACCTTGAAGTGTCAGAGACTTTCCCAAAGTCAGCTTCAAAACTACCGTCCCGATCCCGAGCACTTCAGCTTGTGCCTGGTTCACCACCATAACCATTTTAGAAGGTGGTGTATAGGTGGTGAACGACTCCTTGCTGGAGCAGACATGGCAGGTGGCTCCAGTGTCTACCCACCAGTCAAAGACAGCCCCCACCGCATCGACCTGCGCAATCATAGAAACAACGTCAGTGATCAGAGATACCTTGCTAGGCTCTTCTTGCTCTGTTGATTGGTCTTTGCTTTGTATTCATTCTTGAAATGGCCTTTCTTTCCACACTTGAAATAAGGCATCTGAGATTTTGCCTTCTTTTGCTTGAAAGAAGTCCCCTTCACGTTCAGATTATTAGGGTCCTTCTTCTTGCTGTGGGAAGCCGCATGCTTTCCCCTTGGTTCCCTGGTATGAACCAGATTGGCATTAGCCAATTGCTTGGACAGTGCGTCCACCTTCAGTTGAGCCCGCATCTGGTCCTCAACATAGACTTCTTGCAGGAGATCGTCAAGAGTAATCTCCAACTTCTTCCTGTGCATGTTTGCATAGAAGTTGCTCCATCCAGCAGGGAGCTTCGAAACGATCCCTCCAACAATAAACTTGTCGAGGAGGGGCATCGCCTCATCTTCCAACTTCTATCGCAGCTTCAGAAACTCCTTCACCTGCGGCAGCATTGGCTTCTCGTCCTCAAAAAACCACTTGTGATATTTCTCAACAAGAAATATCTTGCTCCGGTTCTTATCATCTTCGTACAATTTCTCTAGAGACTCCCAAATCTCTCTGTCAACAGTCTTCTTTGAATAAGATTCGGCAAGGGAATCTTCCATAGCATTTAGGATCATAAGCCTACAAATGTTATTGTCCCTTCTCCACTTGGCCTGGTTCTTAGTAGCCGCAAAGATTGCGGCTGCAGATCCAATTTTTGGAACAGTAGGTTCCTCCTCAAACAGCACGCGATCAACATTAGAGAACTGAATATTGAGGAAAACCTTTTTTTTTCCAGATTTGATAGTGCTCACAATCAAATTGTTCTAACTTAGAGAAGTTAGGATTGACTAGCGAAGCACGAAGTTTTCCATCGTACCAAATTAAGCTTTGAGATTGTTATTGTCGGGGTACAATTTTTGATGGAAAATTGAGAAAATGAAATAATTCTAAAAACAACGTTTCAAAGCAACACTTCAAAGAAGGTGTGCAACAAAGATCCTTGGAGGATTCTGAGTTACAAAAATCTAAAAAGATTTCGTAACAGTAGCAAAACGACAGTAGTACTTCTAAAAAAATTATACTAAGCGAATTGCAACAGACAGCAGCAACTTGGATGACAGGCGATAGATAAAAGATTGCTGGGGTGAATGATCACCATTGCTCAAAGCTTAATTTGTCCCACATGAACAGCTTCCAGGAACCTGCAAATTTGATGGAGAACTTTGGAACACTCCTCTCTTCTGACTCCTCGGAAGGTGCATGGACTCCTGCGCTAAGTGGCGTTGATGCACTGCTTCTCTTCACTCTCAAACTCTGTGGAAACACGTAACACTACTAGAATACAACGATTTAGCGACGGCCCTATCCGTCGCTAATTGAAATTACCGACGGATACGGGCTGAAAAAATCCGTCGGGAATAACCTCATCGCTAAAACTAGTCCGTCGCTAGTACGTCGCTCACCGACTACTTAGCGACGGATTACCGTTGGCTACGTCAAAATATTTAGCGACGGCTAGCTGACGATTTTCTGTCAACTTTGACAGTTTAAAATTTTAATGTAGCAACATTTAGCGACGGACAAACCGTCGCTAAACCGTCGTTAAACGCGTATTAGAGGGTTTCTGATACGCAAAATGTGTCGCTAATTCCGTCGCTAATCCGTCACCAACCTCGTCAGATTAGCGGCGGAGTAGCGACGGATATTCCGTCGACAGGCTCCTGGATATCTTTTATAATTCCAGGACCTTGGTGACGGATAACCCGTCGGGTTTTAGTCGCCATCCGTCGCTAACTGGGAATCCACCAGTTAGCGACGGATAGTCCGTCGGAAAGTGGCCGCCAGTCCGTCGGTATCTGGGAATATTTTGAAAAAAAATAGTATAAAGCTAGGCATTCCCAATATACACAATTTCAATATACCAAACACAACAAATAATCCCAAGCAATTCCAATATACAGAACACAAATATTCAATATTCAATAAAACAAATATCTCAAGCACAAATATACAAAACACACAATATTCCAATATACAAAACACACAAACAATTCCAACACTCAACTATCCCAAGCATTCAAATTGTTCACACAAAACACATAAATATTCAATATTTAAACACAAATATTCAATATTCAATAAAAAGGAAAATCGACTTTGGCCTCAGCAAAGACTGCAAGTCAGACGATGAATCCTCACAGCCAGGGATCATAGTTGCGTTGAGGCATGTACCATTCTATCAGCCACTTTGCATATAAAGGCTCAATCTGGTTGAGGTCATCTGTAGGGACAGGAGGGTCAGTCCCTATGCTACTACTCTCTGACGGTGTCTCCTCCTTAACTTCAACCTTGGGAGAAATCTCTTCCCTGATGGTCATCGGTTCTTCCTTGACCTTGACCTTTGGTAACACCTCCTCCTTAACAGTTACCGGCTCTTTTTTGACGACGGGGACTTCCTCCGTGTCGACCTCCAAGGGTTCCATGCCACGGCCCCTTCCTCGGCTAGCAGCACCACCTCGGGGAGTCTTGGGAGCCATCTCTCTGACAACAAAAATTTTCATATAGGGTAAAGAAATTTACTCAAATTATAAAAAAAAATAAGAAGTTTATCGAAATTGTAATCGGAGTAATGAAACAACATTGGAGATGGCATGTCGTAGTGGTCGGACGGGAAGGAAGGGTGACGCGCCACCACCCATGGTGCGCTAGGGGGAGGCCTACAAATAACAGGGACGTCTGCTCCCCCCTACTTCCTATCTGAACCCATCTGCTCCTCCCCCATGAAACAAAAATTTTTCTTCTCCTCTCCTCCACCATGGCTCTGGACCCATATGCTCCTCCTTACTACCCTTCTTCTTATTTGACTCTCTCAGCCACATATGATATCCAGCTTAAGTATAGAGTCGAGGGAGAAGAAGTTGGCAGGAAGAGGAGGGGGAAGCAGCACAACCGGCGGCATGACCTGGAGGAAGTACAGAGATTTTGCTGGAGGTGCTGGCAATTTTCCCAGGATGGTGTTGAGGAGCAAGTGTAGAGTCGGCCGAAGAATTCTACACTTGCTCCTCAACACCATCCTGGGAAAATTGCCAGCACCTCCAGCAAAATCTTTGTACTTCCTCCAGGTCATGCCGCCGGCTGTGCTGCTTCCCCCTCCTATTCCTGTCCACTTCTTCTCCCCCGACTCTATACTTGAGCTGGATATCATATGTGGCTGAGAGAGTCAAATAATAAGAAGGGAAGTAGAAAGGAGCAGATGGGTACATAGTATGGATGGAAGAGAACAAGAAAGCGCTGATCCTTCCTGTTGTGAGAACTGTGAAGAGTAAGAAAGGAGAGGGAGGTCTTTGATTTTGCGTTCATCATCATTAGAGGGAGCAGCACTGGAAAAGTTGTGACGTTGGTAGCATGAGAGAGTAAAAATTTGTATCACAAGACTAACAGAATTACTATGTAATCATGTACTCACCAATAACCAGATATAACTGGAGTCGTTAGGCCTATCATGCTGTAATTGGTGGATCCGCTGGTATAGGCCGGATGTACTTAGTATCTACTCTATCAGATTAGTATCGGTCTATCGGTTTGGTATAGGACATATCAGATTGGTATTGGCCTTAACAAATTGGTATCGTCATATCCGATATGTACATGTATCGGCCGTATAGCTAGGATTCATATTGGCCTTATCAATTTGGTATCGGTCATATCCGATAGGTATCGGCCGTATTGGATTAGTATCGACCATTTTGGATTAGTATCGTGAAAGGTTTAGTAAAGTACTTGGATTTCTCTCTTCTCGAGCTAGAATACCATTGCAAGAGAGTCACCAGATCGTGATTGGCCAGTTATAGTAACATACATGCTTCCTTTTCCATCAAGAAAAGCGAAATTGAAAAGGAAGTATGTATGTTCTGTAACTGGCCAGCTACGTTCTCATGACTCTCTTGCAATGGTAATCTAGCTCTAGAAGAGAGAAATCCAAGTACAGTTGTTACTAAACCTTCCACGATACTAATCCGAAATGGTCTATACTAATCCAACACGGTCGATACCTATCGGATATGACCAATACCAAATCGATAAGGCCAATACGAATCCTAGCTATACGGTCGATACATATCGGATAGGACGATACCAATTCGCTAAGACCAATATCAACCGATACGGCCCATACCAAACCGATAGATCGATACTAATCCGATACGGTCAATACTTATAAGTACCTACGGTCCAGGAGGTTAATTCGCTGGTACATCCATGTACGATAATAAAGTAACGATCCATTTCAATTTGGATGTAAAAATCTGTATCGTAAGCCGAACTAAACATAATCAGTTCATGTCAGTCTACACTTTCTGCAGTAACGATCACAAGTTTTATGTTCTTCAATGATATATTTCACATGCTTAATTGCCAAGTATGGGAACGAATGGCTCAGAACACAACCCAAATTTCATTCTAGCATACATTAGTGTGATCATCTATGTTCTGCACATATGGTGTAGTATATTCTTATCGTATCTAGTATCTGAAGAATGTAACAGAATTAAGATGAACTCACATAATAATACTAAGACATCATCTACTACTATATAAGATATAGTGATAGGTTGTCATATCATCATTGCCGAAGGATGAGGGTCGAAGGACAGTCAACTTTATCTATGGCTACATAGTTCTGCCTCGCCAGTTGAATGGCCGCAGGGACTATGTCCTAATCACCATGTTGTAGTCCAATACAATCTAGAGATTGACACAGTACTAATTCATATATGTAGTCCAATACAAATAGTCTAATACAAAACAACACAATACAAATAGTCCAATACAAATAAGTACTAATAGCTAATGAGAACCACGCAGCTCACGAAACGCTCAGTGATACGATCACGCAACTACCTCGAATAAGTAGGATCGACGGTGGCAGGAGAGATGTAGTCCATTGCCGGTGCTGCATGAATAGAACTCCCGGTCTCACTAGCTACCGGTGCCACTTCCTCCTTAACAGTAGGGGGAGCCACCTCAGCATTCAGTATTTCCCTCAACGACGTGCCGCTCCTCGGGTCATGGGTGAAATCTGATAAGATCGATATTCACAAATAATATAATTGTAACATAAGCAAGCTAACTAAAGGAACCATCATCTCGTTTGAGTACATTTTCGAAAGCAGATAAAATACAGAATATTCGATTTTTTGCCAAGTGTGAGAACGGATGGCTCAGAACACAACCCAAATTATTCTAGCATACATTAGAGTGAATCATCTATGTTCTGTACATATGGTGTAGTATATGTTCTTATCGTATCTAGTATCTGAAGAATGTAACAGAATCAAGAATGTAATACTAAGACATCATCTACTACTATATAAGATAGTGATAGGTTGCCATATCATCATTGCCGAGGGATGATGGTCGGAGGACAGTCAACTTTATCTACGGCTACATAGTTTCTGCATCACCAGTCGAATGGCTGCAGGGACTATGTCGGACGACAGTCAACTTTATTAATAGTTATTTGTTTTTCGATACCAAAAAATCAGATACTCCGATCCGAAACCACTGATATTACGATACCCCTGATCTGATACTCATAGGAATGGTCCGATACCGATTCCAATTCTGATACCGATTCCGATACCCCCCCCCCTCCCTCGATCCGATACTCATAGGATTGGTCCGATACGAAACCACCTATACCCCCTCCCCCGATCCGAAACCACCGATACTCATAGGAATGGTCCGATCCGAAACCACCGATACCCCCCCACCCGAAACCCTACCCCTGCCCGAAACCCTACCCGTGTGTCCCTACCCGACCCCCTCTCCACACCCCCCATACCCCACCCCACCACCCCCTCCCCACCCCACCACCCCCCATCCCCACCCTCCCCTGACCCCCACTCTCCGACAGCACCCACCCCCCATCCCCCCTCCCCATCCCACCAGCCCCTCCCCGACAGCACCCACCCACCCACCCCCGAACCCCCTCTCCGACAGCACCCACCCTCCACCCTCCCACCCCACCCCCTCCCGGACCCCTCCACCCCGATAGTACCCCCTCCCCGACCCTCCTCCCCTCTCCTCCCCACCCCTCCCCTCCCCCACCACCCGACCCCCCTCCCCAACCCCCTCCCGACAGCACCCACCCCCCCCCCCTCCTCCACCCCACCACCCCCTCCCCGACCCCCCTCCCCGACAGCACCCCCTCCCCGACCCCCTCTCCCCCACCCCGAACCCCTCCCCCCACCCCCTCCCCTCCCCCCTCCCCCCTCCCCTCGGCCCGACGACAGTCGACCGCCACCCCCCGAAACCCTAAAATAGAGAGAGAGAGGGAAAAAGAGAGAGCTTACCGGCGATCGACGGAGGGAGAAAAATTGCCGGAGGGAGAGAAATCGCCGGAGGGAGAAATCGCCGGAGGAAGAGAGGGAAGAGAGAGAGAGAGTTTGGGGGAAATAAAAAATTTCCCCCGTCGATTCAATTTAAGTTAGGGTACAGTATTTAGCGACGGACTGGCGACGGATATATCCGTCGCTAAATACCCAATAGATTATCGACGAAATGTTAGTCGACAGTCCGTCGCTAATAGTCTGCCATTTTTTTGGTATTTTCGCCAAATTATGCGACATATCAGCGACGGACTCCGTCGCTAACTTTTTGTCAAATTAGCGACGAAAGTGCGACTGATTTTTACACAAAAAATTAAAAATTTATTCATTGATTTCTGACGGTAGTCCGTCACAAGTTAGTCGCTAGTCCGTCGCTATTAGCGATGGATAGGAGCCATCGCTAATTTGTCGTCGCCAAATTGCTGTATTTTAGTAGTGAAGGAATGGTGCTAAAAAATACTTCTGCCTTATATGAATTCTAAACTTGTATCTTGAGATAGAGAGCAGAGAAGCTTATATAGCCTCGCTCTGTAACCGCCTAGTTAGTGTAAGACCCAATTTCTGAAATGAGGTACTTTTAAAATTTTGTATTTATAATCATTATTTATTGCACTTAAATTATATTATAATTTTGGTAATTTTTAATCAATTTAAAATTGTTTTAAGTCATGACTTGTGATTTTGATGTGCTGTTAGTGAAATCCGAGAGACTGTCTGATCTAGAGCCTAACCATGTGATTGGAATATTTATTTATCATTTTTAGCCTAGGGGTACTTTGGTCATTTTGACTTATTGGAATTATTTGATTAATTATTGGAGTGGTGATTATTACTTTTGACTTTGACTAGTTGAGACTTTGTAGGCTAACCTAGATGTTGACTCTAGCTATAGTGACTTGGTTAGCATGGTGAGACCCTAGTCTAACTTAAGTCAATCCAATTTTAGTCATATAGAATCAAGTTTGAATAGGAGAAATAAAGACTAGGTTCATGACATATGACTTAGAAATTTAATTCCATGACTAATGAAACTTGGCCCATAGCCCATTAGTGAAACCGTAACCCTAATTCTTTCTTTTATGACCAGCCACTAGGGCTCCCCTCCCTATAATAATCTCCTCATTTGGTTCTTGCCCCTTTTGTATTGAATGAACACATAGGAAAAGAAAGGTATGGCCATTCTTCCCCAATCCATAGATTTTCCATTTTAATTCTTTTTTAACTCTAGTTTCTTGCATTAGAGCCTAATACTCTTCTATTTCGTATTTATGGAGAGTAATCCCATATTTTGAGCAATTTGGAGATCCGAGCTAGCAAGGAGAAACTCTATTTTGGGGCTTTTCTTGCTATTGGCACCTATAGGTAAAACATCTCAAATTGTGCTAATATTCTGATTTTTTTTTGCATCCTAGCCTAGATCTAGGTGTCCCCTAGCTGCCCCTAAAATTTGGTTAGAAATCGTGTCCGTTTGGTGTCCGTATCGGACACGTGTCATAGTGTATGTGTAAGTGTTTGATAGAATGCCACTTAGGATTCGATTTTAGTATTTTGTTAAACTAATTGCATGAATTTGTAGATATATGTGTGTACAATACTTTTGTGAAGACTGATGTGATTTTCATGTCATTTTGTATCGAAAATGGGTGCGGACACGCTGCACAATACGCGTGTGCGCTGTCCTGCTACCTGTGTCCTATTTCTCTCTGGACACAGCGTTTCGACACGTAAAACTTGGTATGGAGGTTGGGGAAGTGACTGACAAGTCACTCCTCAAGTTTTACGACACCTCGTTTCGTGTCGGACACGAAAATGAGGCCGCACTAGTTTTACACTAGACTGAACACGCGTTTTTGGGGTTCTGATACGGGCTTCGTGTCCCTCATGGACACGTCGTGGTGATGTGTCAGGGACACGAACACGTAGCCCTATGTTGGGCGAACCCCTAGGCACGAGCACGTGTCATGATTCGACTCGTGTCGTGTGCACGAATCCGTGGCACGCGCGCACGACGACACTGTCTGAATCTATTTTACTGATACTACAGTTTTTACATCTTAGACACGTTGTGTCCACTTTTGTGGACACGACATGTGGAGTACCCTTACACATACACACTACCTTGGCCTTTTATTTGACGTATTAATGTAATTCGAATAACGATTTTGGGTATGTATGTGATTCTTTGATACTGTGTTCAGAGAACTGTTTCAGAGTTTAAAGAAAGTGTAATTAAATGTAATTTGATAATGTGTTAATGTGTATTGATGCCTAATAATAATTTTTACACATATGGAAATCAATGGGATTAATGTTTGTGTTGTAAATTGGGTTCGAGCACATATTGAACACTAAATTCTGATTTTGTAAGCACACTGCTGCACCTACATCTGTTACACTCTACATTGCACACACATGTTGACACTTGTACACTTGCATTTAGTTTACATTGACACTTTGCACCTGTTGACACATCTATACTTCGTTCACATTGATGCACATTTGCATTTATCTGCACACTGCACATTCACAGATATCCTAATACACTGCTCACTCACTTTGACACATTTCACTCATTCACTCAATCACTTATTCCACTCTTCACCCTTCACATTGCTCAGCCCACACTCGACCACCCCCTTTCCAATTTCCTATGATGCTTGATTTGGATTCGAGTTATAGGTTTTGACTGATCTAAGATGTTGGGTTTTCAAATGTAATTCAAGGGGTATTTCGAAAACTGGATTTCATTGATATTTCAAATATGAAATTCATTTAGTTCATATATATATCTATGTAAATATTCATGGTGTTTAGTCTCTTGGTATCATATTTATATATATATTGTATATTAGTGTATATATATTTTAGGACTGTTTTGATAGATATCTATTTCATTTCTTATAATTTAGATGTAGTGGATTAGATGTTTAGATATAGATTATTGTACTTGTTGTTGATGTTGTGGTGGCTGTTAGAGAGTGGGATAGAGAGAGTATGAGAATGTTAGAGAGTAGAGAGGAATGAGAAGAAGGGGGAGTTTATGAGACCTTCAACAGCAGCCCTTCACAGGAAAATAGGGCAGCAACAGCCCAGGTTGCAGCACCTGCAACAGCAAGGAAGCCTACTGCTTGGCAGTTCCTTGCTGCCTTGAACCCCCCTGTAGCAGCATGTAGGCTGCCACTTATTGGCAGTAAACCCCTTCCCCCTTTTTCCATATGTTCTAGTATTTTGTTAGTTCAAATAGGATGTGATGTGGGTAGTCTAGATTTTAGTATCTTTGAGGATTAGTTATATGTTAGAGTATGTATCCTAGGATGTTAGTTTAAGGATATTATTTAGATAAGTAAGGTAATAAGGATTACCTAGACTAAGGTAATAGGATATTGCCTAGGTGGCTAAGGTAATGTGTATGTTAGGAATGGGTGTTTAACTATAGAATAAGGTAGTGGATATTACCTATTAGCCTAGCAAGGGGGTTAGGCCTATAGCTAAGGTTTGTGAGTTTAATGTCTAGGGTTGGTTTACCTTTCCTAGGAAATAGGTAATGAGCTATCTAGGTATAGGGTAATGGTTGCTAATAGCCTAAATTAGAGTGTTAGTAGGTAAATATCTAATACGAGGGTAATGTTGGGTATATGGATACTAGATGTAGGTATCTTGGTAGGTAATGGTTGATATAGGATTGCTTGACCTAGATTTGACCATTTTTGACCAAAGTTGACTATTTTGACTATAAGTCAACGTTGAGTCAACATCTGACCTAGATTGGACTAGGAGTTGACTAGAGTTGACCAGTTGACTAAAAGTCAACTGTGAGTCAACCCTTGACCTAGTTTGACTAGATGTTGACTTGGTTGGCCCAAAGTTGATCGAGAGTTGACTTTGACCTAGATTGACCTAGAAATCATGTAGGTTGCATTGTGTCTTTCATTTTTCTTGTATTTTTCATATCATAACTTGTACTGCTCTATTTAGGACATTGTGACTCCGGTGCAGACATCTGATATCATGCTACTCTTTTCAGAGTATCAGACGAGTACATTTTCTGATAGTTCTCTTATTTACTTGTCAATTACTGTACTTCAGTTCTAGTTAGTTGTATGTGATTCTCTGTTACAACACGTATGGATATTTCTGGATTCATGTATGCGACACACATACCATATTGTCTGGCCACTATTACTGGAATTATTCTGGAATCATTGCTGGTATCATTACTCGATTCTCGTGTCGTATTCAGGATTTACTTGTACTTGCTGGAAGGGAAAATACTTGAGTAAGACATGTAGACATACCCCAATTCTGGAATCACCCCAATGCTGGATCAAACTGGAATGATAGCCATCTCACACCCGGCCAGGTGTGTGATGTGCCGGATTATCTATAGTCGTTTACATGTCGACCTCGGTATTTTAAAACACACTGTTAGAGTATAGGCTGGACTCACCCTGGAATCATTGATCACTATGACTGGAATCGTCTCGTACTGGATTCATCTTGTATTAGATTCATGTTGTACTGGACTTACATTAGAGTTTACACTTGTCTATATTTACTGTCTGAACTTATACCATGTTACTCTAGTTCAGCTAGATTCTATTTTACAGTCTTTATTGCCATGATTCTTCTCTTATTTTAGTTACCTTACTTACCTTGTACTTTATTTGTCTTTCTATACTATCACCTGAATATAAACTGTCTTGTTCATCAATACAACTGTCTATAACTGCTTTATAATTCTCTATCATTTACTTAGGATTTCTTGATGAGTTGTACTCGTTCCTGTCCTGACTGGACATGTTGAAAATTTTACAGATGATTGCCCTGAGGACACTTGCCCTACTTACTATGGACCAGGAGATGATTTAGCTACCTTTGGCCTCGACACTCAGAGTGATCGGAAGACTAGCTAGTTGACTTGGTTTAGTTTCATGTTTTAGAACTTGAATTGTAAATAAATTGAGATATGTTTTGTTTTGAGATTGTTGGAGATTATATTATTTTAGTAGTTGGTTTTATTGTTGTATTTAGTCTTAGTTATAAACTTCTGTGTTATCATATCGTGCTTAGACTGTGATTAAGATTCTATTATACCTATACTTGTCCTCCGTTCGGAGTTGAGATTTTGACAAGTACATTGTATAATTGCGTGAGTTGTTGGTTAGATAGTGACCTAGAACAGCGTTCTACCACCGATACTACGGCGTAGGCTGGGCGGTGTTACGTACTCGTACCCTCACAGTGGGTGCGGGTCGTGATAGTTAGCAACATGTTCGGGATGTGAGAAAAACCGAACCGAACATGTTGTAACTGCTCAATCGTGCACAGACACTATCTGAGCCAAAGGGCGCACAGCGCGCGCCATCTGCGCCACTTGTGCAACGCACGCACAGTCGCTCCAGCACGCACTAGCGCACACTGTGCGCACCATGCGCAACACGTGCAACTTGCACCACTAGCGTACACTGTGCCACTTGTGCACCCTGTACCCTGCGCAACACGTGCAACTTATGCAACTAGCATACCCCGCACAACCAGCGCCAACAGGCAGTGCCTACTGGCACGCCACTGTGCCAATTGCGCCAACAAAATGTCACATTATGTCTCATGAGCGCATGAGCCCGAGTCCGAGTCACTAAGCCCCTACGGGGCTTAGCTCCAATGGAAATTAATTTCCCAAGAGCAAAAAGCATGAATGCTTTCATTGTTGATTTAGCCTTTTTCTCTATTAGAAAATACCCCACATGGCACACCCATGTGTACCTCCACACCACATGTGCATCTCTAAAAAAGGATAGCTTATTATATAGAGATACAACTCCTTTGGCTTAACCGATGTGGGACTAAACTTTCCAATAAAAAAGGCCAAACTCTAACAATATATATATATATAAAGCACAGCGGATTTTTGGTCCAACCATGTGCTTCTGTTCAACGATGATGAAATGACTAAATTGCCCCTCTCTATAAGAGAGGAGGAGGTTCCATGTTGGGTGCGGAGCAACCGGTTGTTCCAACGGCACCCCCCGCCTCCAGCTCCTCTTGCACGGTCCCTCCCTCCGCCGCCTCCGCTCCATCCTTGCCCACGCCGTCGTCGCCGACCTCTTCCGTAACCCCTTCGTCGCAAGCAGCCTCCTCCACCGCGCCGCCTACACCGACCCTTCCTTCGCTGCCTCTCTCTTCTCCGCCATAACCAACCCTATCCCCTTCTCCTTCAACACCGCCATCGCCATCTCCGCTGAACCACTCTCCATCTACTCCCAAATGCTCCGTCGTCGCGTCCCTCTCGACTCCCACACCTTCTTTTCCTTGCTCAACACCACCACCGCTGCCACTGTCACCAGGTCACTCCACGCACACACCCTCCTCCTCGGATTCTGGCCCGACCCCTTCGTGTAGACCGTCCTGCTCACCGCATACTCCTAACGCGGCTCTGCCGACCATGCCCTGCGGGTGTTCGACGGAATGTCATACAGGGACGTCGTCTCCTGGACCGCCACCATCTCGGGCCTTGCCGCCCTCGGACGCTTCACGACGGCCCTACGCATCTTCGCCTCTATGAGGCCCCACGCCACCCCGAACGCAGCTGCCATGGTCTTTGCCGTGTCCTCCTCCGCTGGGCACGGGTCCCTGGCGCCAATGGCGGATACACACTTTGTGTGCACTGGACTGTAGCCCAGTGCAAAAAAAATATTTGCTAATTTTTTTATGTTAGTTGGATACTTGGATGCTTAGCCCAGTGGGCCAGTGAGGGAAAGTATGCTTAGCCGTTAGCCCTGAACCAATTTAACTAGCAGCTTGATTGGAAGGAACCAATTTGCATGCACCTGCTTTGCTTCCCCATTCTCCAGAGGGCCCCGACCTAGCAAGCAGCTTCTTTGGTTCCCCATTCATTCCCCCGACCAAATATATATATATATATATATATATATATATATATATATATATATATATATATATAGTATATATATATATATATATATTCAAGAACCGAGCAAGCAGCTCCCTCCTTCCCGGACCCTCTCCACTCCGACCGGCGGTGCTCCTCTCTTCTCTCGCCTTCCGGTAAAACTCTAACCCCCAATTTTTTGTAAACTTCTAACCCCCAAATTTTTTGTGTTTGATTTTATAAGTCTTTTATTTTAATTTTGTGTATTTTATTTTCCAGCAACTGCTCCCCCGTCCCTCGACGGCCGACCCTCTCCAGCGGCCCAGACCGACCGACACCGGCACCTTCTCTGGTAAAACCCTAATCCCTAATTTTAATAAAATCAGCCCCTAAATTTTAATGTTTGATTTGATCTTAATTACTTCACTATTTATTAGGACTTTGGAGTATATATTGGAAAATCAAGGAACCAAGAGAAAGAAAATCCTATTTTCATTCTTTAAACCAAGGGGTGAAATATCACAAAGTGAAAGTCTTCCCCCTCCTTCGAATGTTAATGTTTCAACCCCAAGTATTGATCATAGGGATGATGTTATAGGTGATTTAAATTCTCTTGAACGAGATCCAAGTTTACGAATTTCGATACGTGCGCATCCTGTTAATTATAGGGATGAAATCAGACGTACATATATCAAAATGGGTCCATATCAGCCGAAATTGGCATCATTTCCACCGTCTGAGTTCGGAAAATAGTCTCGTAGGATTTCAATACTCTTGGTTCAAACAATTTCCTTGGTTAGAGTACTCTCCTTCAAATTTTGCGGCTTACATTTTGTGCTTACATCTTGTACTGGATTCAGTCTTTGAAGCTCTAGGTCCACTATATGGCAAAAGCTCTTGCTACTTTGGCGCTTGCTAACAAACCGGATAAGAGCTTCTCCGGCACTGGTGATCTCCCGGATGTGATTTATCGAGCTTTGTCCAAAGACCGGAGCACCCCCTAATCTCCGGCCACTACTAGAATAAGTCATATTAGCGACGCAATTAGCGACGTTTAATTAAAACGTCGTTAACGTTTAAGGAATTAGTGACGTAATCTATAAACGTCGCAATACGTCACTATTACCGACGATCGGCGACGTTTTTTGAATTTTTTATGTATAAGAAAACATACGTCAAGGATAAGTCAGCGAACGTTGCTAATATCACTAATATTAGCGACGTTTACCGACGTAACTACTGTAACGTTGCTAATTTCACTAATATTAGCGACGTTTACCGACGTACATGTATGACGTCGCTAAATTGAAAATATAGGGCTTTCAGTTTTCATTCCCCCATTATTTTTCGATCAAAATTTTCCCAAACGAAAGCGCGTCCCCCTCGACGACCCTCCCCCCTCGGCCTCCGGTGACCCCCTCCCCCCTTGGCCTCCGGCGACCCCCGCCCCCCTCGGCGACCCTCCCCCCTCGGCCCCCGACCCTCCGCGACCCCGCTCGGCGACCCTGCTCTCACCGACGACCCCGCTCACCCTCATCTCCAGCTCTCCACCGGCGACCCCCTGCCCCCTCGACGACCCGCTCCTCTGGCCCCGACTAGGTAAACCCTAACCTAAATGGTAGTTCTATAGACTGATACGATTCTTACATTATTTCTGTATTTATATAAATAGGCTATATAATTGAATATTGTATGTTGTTTGGGAGTTTGGGTGAGTTCTGAGTTAGGGTTTGCTTTTGAGTTTGATTCCCAGGTTGAGTTTGTGAGTCTATGAGTTAGCTTGGGTTGTAGTTCAGTTCAGTTTGTGGGTTTACATACCAGTTTGGGATAAGTTTGGATTTACAGTTTCATATATATAGTATATGTAGGTATTGTTGGGATATGAGTTATACTATATTTATGAGAGGATATATATATATATATATATATATATATATATATATTTTTATTTTATTTTTTCGAAAAAGGAACTTTATTGAAATATAGACGCAAAATGCCGAAGCCTATACAAGTAAGCGCGCCTCGCGCGACAAAGGACCCAAAAACAAAACAAGGAAGAAACACAAAGTGTTGCCCACAAAACGGAAACTGGACCGAGCATCAGAAGGTTGGGCGGTCGAAGCAACGCCTAAGGAAAGAGCGTCTCGTTCCCTGTCAGGATTCCAGAGCGTCCCAAAACTGGTTCGAGGTGTGAGTGCATTGTCTCTTTTTTTTGCAGATTTGTCGAATCACCTCACTGTACAATTGATGGGGCGTTAGTTGACGGCCCTCGTATCTGTACTTGTTTCTGTTTTTCCATAAAACCCAAAAAGCGGCGGCAGCGACGATCTGATGCCCGTGAGACACGTTCCAGCTGGCCAGCAGATCGTTGATGCCCCCGGTTGTGGGGACTAAGTTGCACCTGTAATGAAGGAGGGACCAAATGTGGCAGGTCGAATCACCAGAAAGAAGAACGTGCTCGACGGATTCCGATTGGTGATCAGCACAGCAGTGGCATCTGGATGCCAGACTGAAGCCGAAGGATAAGACAGCATCGTCCGTAGGGAGTTTTCGACGCGCGGCACGCCAAAGGAGGATGGACCATTTCACAGGAATACACGAGTTCCAAAATTTTGCGGAAGGGGCCGTCGTTACTTGGATTTCTCTGATGGTGGTTCTGGCCGAAGCAAGGGTGAAGACGCCATCCTGGTTTGGGGACCATCTGATCACGTCAGGAGCATCGATGATCGACAGATGCGCAGCACCCAGGGTCGCCATGGCTGCTGGACCCAGCCAATCGCGGACTCTATCCCAATTCCAGTTAGACGCGTCGACGTCCCAAAAATCACGGATCTCACACAACGGCGGAGTAATAGCGTTGGGCCTGAGGATGTCGTCCCCCAACCAGCGTTCCTTGCATGCCTGTGAATGCCCATTGCCCAGTGTCAGGCGCAAGTGCGGTTCCGCGAGAGATCGGCCGTGGATGATGCGCCGCTACGACGCCGAGGATCTGTTGTTGGCAGCCGCCTCAGTTAAGTGACAGAATCTGGCGTATCTCGCTCTCATGAACCTGGTCCAGATTGAGTTATCGGAGCGAATTTTCCACCACAGTTTCGCTGATTGGGCATCGACCATGTGGACAAGTCTGCAGAATCCCAGGCCCCCCTCTTCTGTAGGTTTAGCCATGGTAGCCCAACTAGCCCAATGATACTTATTCTTACCCTCGAGATGTCTCCAGAAGAATTTGGCGAGAATGGATTCAATAGAATAAAGCACTTTGATGGGGGGCGCGCACACAGCAAGGGTGTATATGGGGATGGAAGATAGGACGTGCTTTATAAGAATTAACTTCCCCCCGGGGGAAAGGGTGGCATTATGCCAGCCCGCAATTTTCTGACGAATCTTGCCCACCAAGTGGTCGAATATCCCAGAGCTCGTTCTGCCGTACACCAATGGGCAGCCTAAGTACAGGAAAAGGGGGGTAAGCTGTGGAGAAAGAGGTCATGTTGGACAGCACAGCCGAGTGAGTTCTATCGGCTTTGTGATGAGTGTAGATCACGCTCTTGCTGTTATTGATTTTCTGGCCAGAACACCGAGTGTAATTAGCAAGAGTTCTAATAACCACCTCAATGGCTCCAATAGCGCCTGCGGAGAAGATGAGGATGTCGTCCGCGTACGCAAGATGAGTAATGAGAGGGCAGCCGGTCGTTGTGTGAAAGTGCTGGAATCCAGGAGATCGCGACATGGTTTTGAGGTTTCTGCTCAGGGCTTCAGAAGTGATGATGAAAATGGTGGATGAGAGGGGGTCTCCCTGTCTGACACCACGGGTGGCTTTGAAGAAACCTTGAGGTTAACCGTTGATTACTGTGGAGAACCAGGAGTTGTTGATGGATCTGAAGATGATGTCAATAACCGGTTCCGAGAAACCAAATGCTCTGAACACCCAAATCATGAACTGCCAGTCAAGACGGTCGTAGGCTTTTTCCATGTCCAGTTTGATGGCGACGTTCCCCTCCTGGACGGAAATTTCATGCAAGTGATCATTTCTTGGGCTAGGAGGATATTATCGGTGATATTACGTCCTTTGACGAAGCCGCTTTGTTCTTCGGAGATGATTCTGGGGAGGATATCCGACATTCTGGAGGCGATGATTTTAGAAATAATTTTGTTGGTGAAAGTGCAGAGGCTGATTGGTCTGAAATCTTTGAAGGACTCCGGGTTGACTTTTTTGGGAATGAGGATGATGTGGGCGGAGGATAAAGATTTCGGGTACGTTGCCCCTTGGAAAAAGGCGGTTGCGGCCTCCCAGAGGTCGGACTGAATAATGTCCCAGCATGTTCGAAAAAACACCCCGTTGAAACCGTCCGGACCTGGGGCGCTGTTAGCGTTAATGGACCACACAGCGGTCTTAACTTCGTCGACAGAGGGGGGAGCACTGAGGCTCTCGTTATCCCTGTCACGAATAAGGGAGGGGATCTCGGACAGGAAACCGGCATCTTTGACCACGTCCTCTTTAGCAAACATGCTGGAGAAATAGTTCGTGGCTGCCGTCTGGATGTGCTCTTGATCGTCCAGAAGTTGCCCATTTTCGTCGCGGATGCGGTGAATCTTAAGAGAGTTTCTGCGTCCTTTGACGCATTTGTGGAAGAATCCAGAGTTCTTATCCCCTTCCATGTCCCAGGTTAATCTAGCCTTTTGTCTCCAGAAATCAGTTTCAACTCTGATTTTAGATTTAAGGATGGCCTTGGCGAGGTTGAGAGAGGCGCGATTCTCCTGGGAATTGAAGACGGCGAAGTCAGTCTCCGTACGGGTTACGTCGTCTTCAGCATCTTTAATGGCTTGAAAAATGTTCCCAAAAGCAATTTTGCTCCAGGCCGTGAGGGCTTTTCTAGTAGCTTTGAGTTTGATAGCAATTCTGACCAGCGGATCCGGGTGAGAGACCGAGACCCAAGCCTCTTCCACAATGGGCTTGAACTGGGGGTGGTGACGCCAGAAGTCAAGGAAGCGGAAGGATTTATGGATGTGGCTATGGGTGTTGGTAATCTCGAGAAAGAGGGGGGAATGGTCAGATTCGGTGGAGTTCAGGTGCGACAGATTACTGTTCAATCCTAAATCCGACCAGCAGTCATTGACCATGGCACGATCCAAGCGAGAGTACTGCCTACGCGGTCCATCTTGCATGTTGCACCAAGTAAACTGATTACCGAGGAAGGGGATATCGGATAGATGGGCGGTTAATGTGAAGTTGTTGAAGTCCTCCATGGCCGAATGAGGGGGGTCACGACCTCCGGATTTTTCCTCTCTACAAGAAACAGTGTTGAAATCTCCAATGCAAAGCCACGGCATGTCGTCGTGAGGAAGGGAGGGTCCTGACAGAAGCTCCCAAAGAACTCTACGCTCCGGGATGCTGCAGCTGCCGTGAATGGCCGAGAGAAGGATGCGGGACTTGAAGGCAGGATGCTCGACCCAACAGGAGAGGGCCTGAGAGGAGTCGTTCGCAATGCCAAAGCGGAAATCAGCTGCGAAGAAGATCCAGATGTCGTGGCATCCGAAGATCGCGGAAGGGAATCCCAGCTTGAGTTGAATGTCTTTCATTCTCCTGTGTGGAATTTTGGGTTCAATAATGACAAGCAGATCAATCCGATTGGATTTGGTGAGGCTGATGACCCGATTCAAGGTCTGTTTATTTCCAATGCCACGAACGTTCCAAGAAAGGATGTTAGGCATTAAGGGTGGATGCAGGGGTGTTTTGTAGCTTTGCGGCAGATCTCGTGGTCATCGCCGTCCGCTGCCTTTGTTTCTTGGATTTCTTTTTTTTTTGAGAAAGTTGTTTTCGGGGCTGGTATTGACCGGAACAAGGGCCCCATCAGAGCTGGAGTTAACGGCTGCGACTGCCAGGGTGGAAGTGACAGCATCTTCACACTCTGCTAGGGCGCAAAGAGGATTGCCTCGATCAAGGAAACCCGCTTCCTGAGCCTGCCAAAATCTGCCGGTGAGTGGGCGAGGGGGGACCATGGCGGGGCAAGGGGGAAAGGAGGATTGGTGGGGGACGGAGCCCCGTCGCCCGTGCCGTTGGAGTGCGAATGGAGACTGCCCGTAGGCTGACCAATGGGAATCACTGGTGCTGAGGGGGAGGCTCGGGTTGGAGCCTCGGGGGAGGAGGGGGTGATGGGGGGAATATGGAGGGAAGCGAGTGAGGGGTCGGTAAGAGGCAGGGATGGGGGGAAAGGGGGACCGTCGGAGGTTGGCGTCTCCGGAGAACACTCCTCCAGGTCAAAGTCTAGAGCTCCGAAGGAATTATGGAGAGTGATGGCAAGAGAAGGGGAAAGGGGGTTAGGGAGGCAATCGGATACCGTCGACGCGAGAGCGCCCTCAGCTGGGACCGCGTCAAGCGCTCCGGAGGAATGATGGAGAGTGATGGCGAGGGGAGGGGTGGTGCGGAGGTAGAGGCGGTATGGATGGGGGAACTTCGATCTGGAGAAGGGGGTGGAGGGGATCTTTGCTGGGGGACGGGATAGGGGAGCCTCGCCAGTGCCTCGCGGTTTCCTGGGGACCTGCTTCTTGAGTTCAGGATGAGCGCGGAAGCAGTGTTGAAGAGAGTGGCCGCACATCTGGCAGTGTTGACAGAAAATTATGCTGTTGTCGTAAACCAGCGCTTGGCTGAATGAGTGATCTCCGAGATCAATCTCGATCTGTTGGGGTGGCTCATTGGCAAGGTCCAGTTCTACGCAAATCTTTGCATAGTTACATTTAGATAGGTTTCTCGTTTCTTCGGCGATGTCCACCAGGGCTCCAAAAGAGCTGGCGATCCTCTTAAGGGCTGCAGCCGAAAAACACACAAGGGGGAGATTGGGAAGGGTGACCCAGGAGGTGATGATGGTCGAATCAATCTTAGGATTGAAGTTCGGAGACCATTTGGCAAACTTGACAAACTGAGTGTCAATTTTAGACGGTCCTTTCGCCCACACTCTGTTGTAGTCCTGGTCGGAGGAAAGATGAAGAAACAGGTGTTTGGGATCGAGAGGAGCAATCCGGAATGACGTCGAGATATATATATATATATATATATATATATATATATATATATATATATATATATATATATATATATATATATATATATATATATATGTTATTGTATATATGGTATACATATGTGCTTGACCTAGTGTACCTTAGCCTATACCCTGAGATATCTATAGGATTACCTAGAAATGAACCCAATAGGCTAATTGAACTTTTGGACTAGAGTTTGACCAAAACCCTAGCTAGTAAGTCTACTATTGATATCGCTACCAATACTCATAGGAATAGTCCGATACCGATTCCCATACCTATATGTTGTTGCTCAAGCAGTTTATAGCTACAAATGCGTAAGTGCAACATGAAAATCTCATATGTTAAATATGTTACCTAAGAGCATCATTAGTAAGGGCAATTCATTACTACAGTGTATAGAGTATCCTAGAAGTGTAGATATGATTGGTATATCGTATTACATAGAGTGTATAGAGTATCCTTTCGGTCTATAAGAGTTATTTCACTCATTTTGTCAAGACAAGTAAACTTTTTAAATGTTGACGGTATATATACCGTCAACATTTGGTTTTGCCTTGTAGCTACAGGTAGTTGCCTGCATTTTGCCTTATAACTTGGCCTTTGGCCTGTGCTTGAGCAGTGTGGACTTCCAGGTCAGGGTGTTAGTTCATGATTAGCATTGTTTAGATATTATTTTCAGTTAAAGGGTTAGTTTAGATTAGGATATTAGTTTATGTTAGAAGGAATATGAGAGTTAGTAGATGTTAAAGTAGGATATTAATTTATTAGTTAGGATAGATAGTTTGAGTTAGGATACTGCTCAAGCACAGGCCAAAGGGTCGATATTGGATATTAATTTAAAAAGTTTTACCTTTCTTGACAAACTGGGTAAAGTAACTCTTGTAGACCCAAAGAGTCGACATTGGACAGTTGGGATGAGTATCAGAATCGGTATCGGATTAGTATCGACCGTATCGAATTATATCGGTCGTATGTACTTAATGTCGTGTACTCCTACAAGTACAATTATACCTCGACCGTATGTACTTAGTATCGACCGTATCGGATTAGTATCGGTCTATCGGATACGACACTTTGACACAAGACAGTTGTTTTTGTTTCTTCCTTCAAATTCTTTGCTTGTAATATGTGAAATGAATGAACAGTTTATGTTGTGCATCCATATCTAAACTGTCTTAACATTCATTCACTGACTGTAATATGTATGTATCTATCTTACAGAATTATCCTCAATTGGATATGGATATGAATTACTACTTACGGAATCGTTCGTGGATGTACAACCGTCATCCTGATGATATGTGCGGTGTGCGGGATAAATTCATAGAGGGTGTACAGCAGTTCCTGCAGTTTGCCAAGACGTTTCCTCAGTACATGGACGGTACCAAAATTAAGTGTCCGTGTGTGAGATGTCGCAACTTGAAATATCATCCAGAAGTAGAAGTCACGTATCATTTATACTAGAAGGGTTTCACGTCGAATTACTATCAGTGGAGCGCGCACGGAGAACTTGTGTCTTTAGCATCGGAGTATGAGTCTTATGTGGATGTCCACAACAACGCTGCTTACGACGATGGGTTGGTGAACATGATTTTTGACGCGGCGGGGCCTAGTTTCGATCCGGACGATCATGATGCACCTGAGAAGGCACCGAACGCCGATACTGCACAGTTCATGGAGTTGTTGGAGAATACAAGGACTCTATTATATTCTGATTATGAGGATCATTCACCGTACTTGCAAGGACTCTGTTATCCGAAGAGAAAGAGGAAGCCGACGAAGGCGAACATGAAAGTGAAGATGAGGAGGAAGATGAGGTTGAGGAAGACGAACAAGATAATTATTCTGAAGATGATTGAGAGAGACGTACTTTCATTTTCTTATTATGTAGAGTTGGTTATTATCTAGTCTTGGTTATTATCTGAATGTACTATCTGGACTTAGATGTTTCTTGTATAATGTACTATCTGAACTTAGATGTTTCTTGTAAAATATACTATCTGGACTTAGATGTTTCTTGTAAAATATATCATCATATGTTGTCTTGGTTATTATCTTGTCTTTGTTGCACTTTCATATTTCTAGTCTCTATTATTTGTTGTCTTTATTGTATCTCATCATATGTTGTTATCAGGCATGACAGGTCGTCACGGATCGTTCCACACTTCCGACCGACATGGGGCACGGGATACTGATACTGCAGAGGACAGGGTACTCCTTCGGTACCTACTGGTGGTACTGCTAGAGGACGGGGTTCTTCTTCGGTACCTCCTACTGGTACCGGCTCTAGATCCTCGTCGCCCAATACTCCTGTGTATCGGACAGTAGCTCCGCCCGCCCCGATGCTACGGGGCATATCTCTTGGGACGAGTAGTTCCAGGCCTGAGACTGCTCCCGAGAGTAGCGTTCCCCCTCCTGATACGACGATGGAGGAAGATGAGCAGATGGAGGAGGCTGCACCGGCGGCCGACCATTATCAGGCAGATGATGCCTGCGTACCTTCGGAGGAGACGAGGACGAAGATCTGGGCCGACGGTACAAAGTAAGTATTTTGGTTTATCATTTTTTTCTGTGTTTATCATAAATTAACTTTTCTCATTAATATAATATTTATGTATAGATATCGTCCCCCGTTGGTACAGAGACGTCTAGGCCAGCTCCTGAGGCAAAATTATGGGGGTCTTTGGATAAACTACTCGGATGCTCCGGACGATAGGAAGGCCTACTGGTTTGCGCGCTTCAAGGTTAAAATAGATTTGCTTTTAACATGAATCATTTGATTTATGCATATTATATATTACTGAAAAATATTTGGTTTGCGTACTCTTCTAGGATATGTTTTTCTATCCACCGTACCGGGCCGAGCTGATCGAGGGGATGTTTCCTGCTGTCGCTGCTAAGCTGATCCGCGACGCTATCAATGATCAGAAGGCTCGTGATCGTGCCGGAAAGCCGATCCAACGTTGGATCACCCCTGATCAGTGGGATGCGATGAAGGCTCGATTCAACGAGCCAAGGTACAAGAAAAAGTTCGAGAAGGCCAAGGCGGCTAGGCAGCATGCCTCGAAGTGGTACGGTGGGTCGATTCCGATGACGGAACATTTTCGTCGTCCGGTACGTATTTTTTTTCAAAAATATTATTTTAATGCAAATCCGATAAATTATTACTAAGATAATACATTTAATTACAGGTAAGGAAGATCGGTAACGCCGACATGGTGACCGTCTTCCTGGCCACCCATCGGAAGGGCGAAGCCCTTATTGACAAGAGAGCCGTGCAAGCCTATGTAAGTATTACAATACTATTTGTTAGTTATAAAACTTCGTGCTAATTTTAATATAACTTAGTAAATATGCATGCAAATAAATATTCATGTAGTTAGTAATAATAAGTAATTAATTAGAAATTAGAAATCATATAGTACTATCCATACTTTCTAGGCCGAGTATCAGAGGCTTCGGGACCGGGCGGCTGCTAGTGCACCTACTGCGGAAGAGGCCGGTACTTGCTCGCAGCCCACTCAAGCTCCGTCGGCGGACGAGCTGTGGATTACCGCCTCTGGTGGGCTCCGTAGGGGTACGTACTACGGTACGGGATCCTATGGCATCCTAGTTGCGAGCCAGTCCTCTAGGGCATCCCCTGCTAGTGTGCATGGTCCACAGCCATCCCAGGAGTCTGCCCGAGTCCACCAGATGATGGAGTCTCTCCGGGACGAGCTGCTACGACGGATTCAGGACCAGTCTCAGCACCAGTCGGATGAGCCTACGCTTATAGCACGATTGGATGCGCTCGACCGCAACATTATGGAGCTCCGGCATGTGACTGAGCGGACAGAGTGGAGCGTCACCGATCTTAGAGCGTCGACGGAGCGCAGCATATTGGATCTGCAGGCATCACAGACGACCATGGCCGAGAGGCTGAGATTGGCGCAGGATTTGATGGCTGATAGCAGTGATAGAATGTTATCTATCATGGATTCATACCATCAGCGACTTGCAGAGTTGGAGCGTTATCGTCCTTCGGGTGCGCCTTCATCGTCGTCGACTCCGCCGGCGCCACTGCCTTCTTCATCGATACCGACTCCACCGACGTCACTACCTCCTTCATCGGTGTCGATTTCACAGGTGGATTATGAGCTTTTCTTATCCCTTCGTCGCGGCGCTCTCCGTCCTGCTCCAGATCCCCAGTAGTCCGAGTTAGGACTGTTTGTATTGAGTGTTTGAGTACTTGTTTTTTCTTTGTATTTGTTTGTGACACTTGTTTGTTGGTTGCATAGATATATTGGTTATTGCTTGTGTAGACCCATGACGATTTGGATATTGGTTTATATATGTTGTGTGGACTATGGTTATTTTATGTTATTCGTTTCATTTGGATGTTAATTTACCGGTGTTGAGTGTTCCACCGAAGGGGTCGGCGAACCCAGGGATAAAATTTGCTTGTGTATTGTGTTTCAGATTAAACTGCAGGGAGAAAATGATTCTGTGGCGAAAACTGTATACTGCAATTTTTTTATTTTTATTTTTTTTCAAATTTAGCGACGTCTACCGACGTTTACCGACGCTTTCCGACGGCACATTGCGTCGGTAGACGTCGCTAAAATGGCATATATTGCCAGGATATCGACGTATAGCAAAGTCAGTTTCGTCGGTATGCGTCGGTAACCGTCGGTAACTTTCCCAGGATTTTATCTCATTTTTCCAGGATATAACGACGTATAGCGACATCACTAAACGTCGGTACTATATACCGACGCATAGCGACATTAGAAACTTCGATAATTTTCCCAGGGAATACCGACGTATAGCGACATCATAAACATCGCTATTTCATCAATGAAACGACGGTAAACGTCGGTATATTACCAACGTATCTTTGCGTCGGTAAACGTCGGTGGTGGCGACGATCAGCGACGTCTTTCCAAACAGCGACTAAGATTTCTGCGACAAGAGGAAGACGTCGCTAAATACGTCGCTACAATGTTTTAGCGACGTCTTTTGGCGTTTTAGCGACGTCTTTAGGCGTCGCTAAAGTGCCTTATTCTGGTAGTGTGCCTGGTGTATTTTTCTTTACTTTTGGGGTTTTGTTTAGGCCTTTTGGTTTACTTTTGTAGATGCTTTGGGCTATCTCCCGGTGTCCATTTCCGATTTCCTTTCTTCTATATATGGCTACTGTGGTAGAGTTTTGATTAAAAAAAAAAAGATTTTACATTTTGTGCTGGATTCTGTCGATGGATTTTACTTATTGTGGCTTAAATTTTGTGTTGGAGTTTTCTTCTCTACATGCAATTTTTTTGTTCTTTTAATTCAGTAAATAAAATATTGACCTCTTACATGGATTGATTTGGGGTCCCATAGGATTCTTTCCTGCTGGCTTTGTTCTACTATTGGGAATGTTTAGTGAAAATATAGTAACACAACTTTTACTACTATTGGGTATGTTTAGTGAAAAACTTGAATCAAGATGAAGACCAACTTGTACTAGTTTGAGCTGCTTTCCTTGTAGAAAACATCATCGGGTGTAAGCAAGGAGTTCCAGTTTTCCATCTCATGCAAGATTTGTACTGCATTTGGTATGTTTGATTTTTTTACTATTTCTGTTTATTTGTTTAATATCTTGTTGTTTTGTGTTGTTTTTGTGCTGTTTTTCTTCATGTTCTTCACGTTTTTTTTTCATGTTTAATATCCTACGTGGTTACCATATCTTACATATCTATATTTAAATTTGCTTACAGCTGTTAGACAAAATTAAAGGGTACTAGTTAACAGACAAAATTAAAGGGTACTAGTTAATTGCTTGTATAGTTACTACTATTGATGATCATTAAATTAGATATAAGTCCAGTTTCTTACATGGAATACCATTTCTTAAACTTATTGTCTATGATAGGTTTTGAATTAGCGAATTTATAGAGGAAACTTTGTCGAATTTTTTACATAAATTTTTAGATCCTTATCGTAACTATTAGCTAGCCCACCCTACTCCAAAATTCTGGCTCCGCCCCTGCCAGGCGCTGGCCCGGTGCCTGCACGCCTATGTCGAGAAAGCCGGGTTCGGAGGCCGCGTCTCCGTCCGGAACTCCCTGGCGCTGGTCTGGTGCCTGCACGCCTACGTCGAGAAGGCCGGGTTCGTGTCCGTGCCATTATCGCACGGGTTATCCACTGGTGTGTATATATATATATATATATATATATATATATATATATATATATATATAAAGCAGTAGAGTGCATCACTATAGCTAATCTAAGGACCACCACAGTTGTTCATAAGAAATTGACCCAGTTTCCTAGTAGCTTTTCCAGGTCGGTACCTGAACAAACACAAATAAAAAAAATATGTATGGAAATGTCACAAATATAAGCTAATCGTAATTTCATATATAATGTTATCGTATTTCAAGGCCCACTGGGTGGTGAGGCTCGGGTTGGAGGAGGAGAGAGTAGAGTAGAGGTGGTGGGGGATATATGGTTGCTAGAGAAGGAGGAGAGGGACTGGGTCGATGAGGGTTTGGGGATCGAGGGCTGATCGAAAGGTGGAGGGCAGTCGGCGACGAGGGTTTAGCGCTCGACGGTGACCATTTTAGATTAGCATACTTTAGATTAGCAAGTTAGTAGCGACCAATTTAACGACTCTTAACGATGCCCACTTCAAAGTCTAATGTTGACCTCGTATGCTTTGCAATGAATATATGATGTACTGTACTACTGGCTATTCAACTTTACGTCACTCTAATTATGTTGCTATAATGTCACTTACGAGTCACTAGCCTTTGCGTACTAATCCTGAGTCTACGCCGGTGCATCTGCTACGTCCTACGATAACATGGACGTTACAGGACGTTGCAGGTTGTCGCTGAACTCTAAGTCTACGAGACATCGCTAGTGTGACGTAGACTAGCTGCATGCATCGTTGTCTTTCCTTTTTTTTATAGCAAAAAGTAGATTAATTATATTTATTTTATGCCTTTATGGTTTATGTATCTTTCTATTTCTTAATAGTTCTAGTGGTATATTCTAGTCATCATGTAGCCTCTAATTTCTACCGTTAGGTCTTCTTACACTTGTTAGAATCCAAACAACTTGCCTTCAAAAGAAAATTATAGCACAATGTCCAGCTTGTAAGTTAGGTCTTGTCCCATACGTAAGCCATGAGCTGTCTGTCCATAGCAGAAAAGATGAAAACCCCAACCTTGACTTGCCCTCCAGAGTAGGGAAAGCTCGTAGAAAACCTTTCACTTATTGGTGGGGAGTTACATGACAACTGCTCGTGTTTGTGCCAGGGATAGAGCACCTGGCCCGGCTCTTCTGTTAGCTAGACAAAGTACTGGATGTGTACATATGCTCTTCTACTGTCATCATCCCCATCTGCTCAATGCTCAAATTAAGACTGTTGTTGTACGTTCACTGGACTTTTGGAGTCAAGCTTTCATAGATGAGCACCAGTAATCTTTCTCATGCAGCCATGCTCTTCAACATTGTCCTCATGCTCTTCTGTCAACATCTTGCTTCCAAACTAAAGCCATCAATAATATGAACCAACAATGCATGTGATGTGATATTGGCGGGACTCAACTCTAAGTTCATTATACTGGCTCAAGCTGAATATTTCAGACTCCGTGCAGTAGGTATTTTGCTATCTAGCATAGGTTAGCCCTGTGCTATTTCTCGTTTTCCTACTTATTTTTGCAATAATCAGAACACTATCACTATGGAATTTCTGACTGCTTGGCCCCAGAAAAAGCTAATATATCGCTACTTGGCACATGGATGAATAAGCGACATAGCTAGAAATTCAATCTAGAGTGGACTAGATTAGACTGAGGTGGACTGAAACGTCGTCGGACTTATATGAAAGCATAAAACCAAAATAAAAAAAGAAAAAAAATAAAAGAATAATTAATGTTATTTTTAGGGAAGATTGGAGGTCACTTTACCCCTAACATTGACTCTGCCTCTGAATGAATGAATGAATGAATGAATGAATGAATGGAGCTTTTAGTTTTGACCGAAAGGAGTAAAAGAGAGATGAAGTAATTCTTGCAAGCTTCGAGATTTTCCAACACATCATAACCCACAAGTGGAGTATGTAAAGAAAGTAATACGTGTGCGATGCTCTTCGTTCATCGCGTAAGTGGCCCTCACTCGGCTTCACAACCACGTAGAAAGCATGGCACATGAGCAATCCTCGTCGGGTCGCCGGACCCACTAGCCCGATAATGCTCCCCTGGGTGGCTACACATAGAGTTACATGTCAACCCTAGCTTGTATCGAATACCTATCGAGGGTTGAGACTTGCATCATTCCTAGCTAGGGAAAATTAATTGATTCGGAAACTGACTTCCCCGAGTAAACGCCACTTCCCCTTTTTTGATGTCAACTTCCGGAGTTTAATTCGTTACGTAGTAGCTAGTCATGACATGTGTCGAGGAGAGCTTGACATAGAGATCGCTCTCAAATCTACTAAAACGTGAGGTTTCACATCTTAATTGGTGGGGAGGAAAAGTGAAGTGGGCTGGCAATAGTGCCAGTTTTATGTGGGCGACTGTTATTAATAAGTGTTACTTTTGAGATGACTCATAACTGTCAGAAGTTGACGTGTTTTGGATATTTAGAAATGAAAGTATTCTAATTTTCATGGGATGATATTATTAGTCCTCATAAAATGTCATTTTATACTTTTTTTTTTTTTTTTTTAATTTCTATCGTTCAAATTTTAAATTTATTTTTGTATCGAATTTGACATTAATTTGTACATATATGGAGGAAGCCGTGCAAGATAGCATTTTTAGGAGGACGAATTTGAAATTTGAATAATAAAAAATTTTAAAAAAAATTGTATGATAACATGTTAGGAGTGCTAATATCAACATCCTTTTTATTTACTAATATTGGTTTAGTTCGGTTGGATTGTCTCGATCAACCAGCATTCCTATAATGGAAATCGATGGATGCAGATGTTACACATGGGCGGCGGCAACGATTGGAAAATAACGTGGATTGATGTAGCCAAGATTTTATTTGTTGTACATTGTAGCACCTAGACACGTAGTTGAGCGAGAATATTTATTTGTTGTAGACATCTGAGAAAGATGTGGCTACTTCCATCCTAGGTAAATTCTATGTACACGATACTATCGTGCGGTAGGAGAATTCGCGTCAGGAGTTGGTTCGATGTCTAGGTGTCATTGGCTTTGAAGAGATCAAAAGTAGAGTCCGACAGGAACTCGTATGTTCGACGTAGGATGAACCACATCAGTGTATGTACATTCCAACAATTGTTGGGCCAGAATTGTTTAACAACTTAGCTTGCTTTTTTCTTATAGGTGTCTATGAACAAACAAGACAAGTGGACATGCAATTGACTTCCTTTTATGATTCAGATGAATGCATCTAACTCGAGTGGTTCTTGCGATTACTAAGAAGAGGTATGAGATCCTAACTGGATGATGAAAAATCAATAAATCGAACTATGGTGGCGTATTATTCCTTTCATTTATAATAACGGTAGGAGTTGGTGACAGTAAGTTTACATGCAATGTATCGTCGGAAATCTCAAAATAAATAAATAAATAAATTATTTAGATGTTAAACAAGAATCCCAAATGTATTTAGGTTGGAGTTTAGGTTGGAAAACTGTTGGCCCAAAAAATGTTTGATTGGGCTTGGGTTTGATGGTCAATGTGGATCATGTTTGGGTCGCATATTCCTATGTACGCTACATCTCCTCTCCAAGTCTCGTTGGTTCAAGGAACTTCCAGTATCTTATAAAAAAGAGAGTCATACAACTAAAAAAAAAGTCATACAACTTTGTACATGTTTCTGATGGAAATAATAATTCAAGTTACATGTAAACAAAATACAAAATATCACGGAAAATTTGGACGCCATCCTAAATTTACCTAGATAAAATATACTTTTAAGGGAACGTTTTGTTAGAACCGGGGCACAATTTTTAATGGAAAATAGAATGAAACAGTTGTAAAAATAACGTTCCAACGCAACGCTTCAAGGTAGGTGCGTAACAGAGGTCCTAGGACAATTCTGGAATACGAAAATCTAAAAAAATTTCGTAAACGTAGCAAACGATAGTAGTACTTCTAAACATAAGGTACTAATCGAAATGCTAAAGGCAGCAATGAAGATGATAGGCGATAGATGGAAGGTGGTGGCCTGCTGGGATGTCAAAAACACTAGTGCTCAAAGCTAGATCAGCCCACACGGTCAGCTTCCAGGAACCAGCAAGTTAAAAAAGAACTCTGGAACGCTCTGGTAATCTGCTCTACGACGGACTGCTCGGAAGAACAAGGATAGGACGAAGATCTGCACGAGGTGGTACTGCTGGTTGCGGAGGAACTCCAATGACTCGAACAACACTCTCTTCTCTCTTTGTGATTTTCTGAAGTCTGCAAGTGTAACCGGAGAGAGAAGAGAGGCACTGTTTAAATAGCCACTGCTGTAACTGATCAGATCCACATTGTGTGCCACGTTATAATGTCAGACCCACAATTCCAGGATCAGTTATCGCACACTATGAATCAGTCAGAACGTGGACAGCCACGAACTGCGCCAGTTGCGCCATTGGATGAGTTGCACGCGCGCCATCAGCGCCCACTGAGCGCACTGCGCACGCTGCGCAACCAGCGCAAGCTAGCGCAACTGGCGCAACCCGCGCGCCCGTGCACCCGCGCAACCGAGCACCCGCGCACCCGCGTAACCCAGCGCCCTGCGCAACCCGTGCAACCCAGCGCACCTGCGTAACCCGCGCAACCCACGCACCCGCGCACCCTACGCAACCCAGCGCAACTGGGGCGCAACCTGGGCGTGCAACTGGACCGCGCAACGTGGGCGCGTAACGTGGTCGCGCAACCTGGACGCGCAACGTGGCCGCACAAGTGGCTTGCGCAACGAGTGCAACTTAAGCGCACTATACGTCTAGCGACGATGCTGACGTGCTAAGTGCAAAGTGTGCCAACAAAATGTCACATTACGTCTTATGAGCCCGAGTCCGAGTCCGAGTCGCTAAGCCCCGTAGGGGCTTAGCCCTAATGAAAATTAATTTTCCAAGAGCAAAAAGTATGAATGCTTTTCTTGGAGCCTTATCCTTACCTCATAGTAAAATTACCCACATGGTTCCCTCCTTATGGTCACCACCCCATGTGCATATCCTAACAACACATACAAGTATATATGTTGAGATAACTCATGGTGCTTTTCCAATGTGGGACTAAACTTTACTAGGCATGTTGAGAGCAAGCTCTCTTCATGTCAAGGAGCAAGAGCACCAACAATCCCCCACATACCTTAACATATGTATGTGTCTTGGGTTGAGCGTTCCCCACAGTAACTGTCCATTTTGCATTAGGATAGATGTCGCTGACGACTTGAATCTTCCCGCATGGGTTAAATAACAATGTGATACAAGAATGGACTATGCCTTGAATTCTGTACCACAATTGTAATTTTTTCCACTCACAAAGTATAGTTACATGTACTTCTGGCTGCACATTAAAGGCCTATGCCAGCCTGGTTTCAGTATACAAGTTTGGGTGTCTACAAGTTTACCCTCAAGAGACGGCCTGATATCTCTTTCCATACACTGTAGGTAAGTTCTTTATTAAAGAGACATGGCAAGAAGCATTGCGCTTCCTTGCAGTGCTACGTCGCTATGACATGGCCTAAAGCCGAGGCATTACCCCTACCCGGAAACCTCATTGTAGTGTCATACTACTGCAGCATCAAGTCACAGCCTCTTTGTAGTGCCATTCTACCCAGCATGAAGCCTACGGCTTCCTTGCGATGTTACACCGCAATGACATGGCTTGCAAGGCCGAGGCTTTACCCCAACCCGGGTACCTCATCGTGGTGTCGTGCCACTGTAACATGGGGTCACCCTTCCTTTTGTAGTGCTGTCTATAACTCTTTAATTTCATCATACAGCATTAAGCTACCTGCCTATTTGCGGTGCTACGTCGCTATGACTTGGCTTGCAAAGCCGAGGCATTACCCCTACCTGGAAACCTCATGGTGGAGTCATCCCACTATAGCATAGAGTTTTACTTCTTGTAGTGTTGCGCTACCGTACTTCCGGTAAAGCATACCAGACATTCACTCTGCCTGAGAACTTATTAAGGTATTTAAGCCAACCTCAACAAAGCATCCATTTTCTGCAGAAAACATATAGTAGACAATAGTGGTTATGGGTTCGTAACCCTTCCATATTCTTAAGAACAAGTACCCACTGTTACCTGATAGTTTTTCAGTCAGTGGTCCTCCCTTGAAGCGAAAGTTAGATGTCTAGTAGATTTCTCTTTGAACTTATAACATAAAACTTTATGGTAAGATTACAAAGACATACTATCAGAATGCCTTCAAGCCCATCTTCCCTGCTGTGTCTTCAACCAGCTGACGCTTGAGGCCCTTCGTGAACGGATCCGCTAGGTTCTTCTGACTCCGAACATCGATGACTGCAATGACACCTCTCTTGATGAGATCGTTCACTGCCCTGTGCTTTAACCGTACAGTTCTTTTCTTTCCTTTGAAGAGATCATTTGATGACACCGCCGCAGTCGCCTGGTTGTCGTAGTATATCGGAATTGCCGGTATCTGTGCTCCAACCACTGGAAGATCATACATGAGCTCCCGAAGCCACTCTGCTTCATCTGCTATGGTATCAAGTGCAAAGAACTCAGATTCTATAGAAAACTGCGAGAGCATAGTCTGCTTCTTCGACTTCCACGATATAGCAGCTCCATCCATTGTAAAAATGAATCCACCAGTGGACCTCTCGCTTTCCAACTCTGAACACCAGCTAGCATCACTGAAGCCTTCTATTACTGGCGGCTCTACGCTGAAGTGCAGCGCATATGTCTGAGTCTTCTTGAGATATATTATAACACGCTTCACAGCTTTCCAGTGTTTAACACCTTGATTGCTTGTGAATCGACTCAATATTTCTATGACGAAAGCTATGTCAGGCCTGGTGGTAGCAGTAGCGTACATCAAACTCCTGATGACGCTAGCATACTCCAATTGCCTGACACTTTTTTTCGAGTTTAGCTCCAGCTTCTGATCACTTCGGTACGACGTATCAATTATAGGAAGATCATGATACCCGTATCGAGTGAGTATCTTCTCAATGTAGTAAGATTGTGACAGTGACAATTCAGTGTCTGTCCGGATGATCTTGAGTCCCAAAATAACATCAACATCCCCCAAGTCCTTCATACTGAACTTTGTCGAGAGGAACTTCTTTGTCTCAGTGACACAACTTATATCTGTGCCTAGGATCAGCATGTCGTCCACGTACAGACAAACGATGACTCCTCTTTTGTCAGCAAATTTAGTATAGACACACTTGTCTGTTTCGCTGTCGACCCTGTAGCCGTTTTACCTTAGAACTTTATCAAACTTCTCATGCCATATTTTGGGAGCTTGCTTTAAGCCTTATAGAGATTTTACCAACTTGTAGATTTTGTCTTCTAGGCCTCTGACGACAAATCCTTCTGGTTGTTGCATATAAATATCCTCGGTCAGCTCGCCATTCAGGAATGCTGTTTTCACATCCATCTGATGTATCACCAGTTTGTGTATTACCGTAAGGGCAATCAACAATCTGATGATTGTCATCCGTGCTACTGGAGCATATATGTCAAAGTAGTCGATCCCTTGCTTTTGAGAAAATCCCTTGGCCACTAGCCTGGCCTCGAACTTATCAATGGTTCCATCAGCTTTCATCTTCTTCTTGAAGATCCACTTGCATCCGATGAATTTTGCTCCTTCGGGTAAATCAACTAACACCCATGTGTTATTGGAGGTAATTGAGTCAATTTTATTATCTATTGCCTCCTTCCAGAAGACAGCATCTCTGGTCTTCATCGCCTCATCATAGGTAAGCAGATCTGCTTCTACATGATAGGTGAGATAACTCATGGTACTTTTCCAATGTGGGACTAAACTTTACTAGGCAAGTTGAGAGCAAGCTCTCTTCATGTCAAGGAGCAAGAGCACCAACACGTTTGGTATGCGGAATAGAATATAGCAAAAAAATTATATTTTTTAGAAATTAATTACAGGTTATTAAATTTTATGTAAAATTATATTTCCATGATTGGTGAATAGATACATATTTCCGAAAAAGATAAAAAATGATAAAAAATGAAAATGGTAAAAAAATAAAATTAAAAAAGTGAAAAATAATAAAATATTCTTAAAAAATGACCCAAAAAGGAATAGATCATATTAAAAGAAAAAAAAATAAAACAAAAAATGAAAAACGAAAAATCATTCTTAAAAAATAGAAAAGATAAAATCTAAAAAAAGATTATTAAAAACTAAAAAAATGAAAAAATGAAAAATAAAAATTGGATAAAAAATATATTAAAAAATAAAAATGATAAAAATCAAACAGAAAATATTAAAAAGTAATAAAAAAGCAACAAAAAAAATTTGCTCGGGAAAAAAGATACCATTATCGACACTCTTAAAATGTCATCATGCACTTATCTTCTAATTTTATTCATTCAAATTCCAAATATGTCCTGCATTAAAATTAACATTAATTTGTGAATGCATGGACTTCGAAGTGGTGAATGCATTAATGTCAGATTTAATGCAGGGCCAGATTTAAAACATGAATGGATAAAATTAGAAGAGGAGTGTAGGATGTCATTTTTGGAGTGTCAATAACAAAACCCAAAAAAATATTACCATATATTCTTAAAATATATGATCCCATGTTTTGTGGTATACTGTTTTCCAGTATTTCATAATTCCCGAGAATAAAATTTTATATCGAGAAGTCGCTAAAGTGTAACGACGCAATATTCGTGGTGACATTTTTGTCATTGCAGAAAGTATAGGTTTTAAGTCCAATAATTGTTAGATCTTGTCGCCCGACTTCATCAGTCCTGCTAATATCGGGAAGTTTGAGCTTGTTTGCCTTCTTTAGCACGTGGAAGATAGTAGTGACATGATGCTCGTTGAAAGTGTATTACGGTGGTTGCCTGGAAGTATAGTTGTGCCTCTCAGATTTTGTTGAGTGGCAGCTCTAAAGGTTGGAGTTATTTTGGGGTCGTTTGTGAGGGACCATTAGGCAACTCGGGGGGGGGGGGGGGGGGTGAATAGAGTGCAACAGAAATATATCGAATAAAAATTATTCTAAGTGAAGGTAGAGTATAACCAACAGAATAAAATTATGTATGTATAAGACAAGTATTAAAAGCAGCAGAGTTTAGACAGCAAACGCAAAAACTAAGATTTTATCATGGTTTTCTCCTGAAAGAACTAGTCCAGGCCCGAGAATTCTTGCTCGTACTTGAATCCACTGTAGTTACAATAGTAAAACACAAGTTTTGAATGCGACGCGCTTGCAGCTCCTTATACCTTTTACTTTTATCCGAAGCGCACAATGACTTCAACAACACGAGCTTTAATCCGACGAACTCGCGACTTCATCAGTAGAGATAAGTTTTTTTATAAACCAAACTTGTACAACTCTTTTCAGACTTCTTACCGAGGTCGCACTTGGAACTAGAAGGCTGAGAAGTTGATCTTGGAGATGGGAATGTTAAAGCTCAGAGATCACTCTATAAGATAGAAAGATGAGAAGAAATAAGTGAGTAGGAATGTGGAAATCTATACCTATTTATAGGATTTTTGTGGGCAGAGTTCGATCAGAACTCGGGTTTATATTTGAATTTTTTTGAATGTTAGGAACCACAATATAAGGGATTGCATAGCTATCTGGGATGTCCAGATATGTAAAGACCGAGTTCGGTCTGAGTTTGCCTAGAGCTCGGTCCCAATTCGGTTGCCAGAATAGGTATGGACTTTTGGCTTATTTTGGAATAATTTTGGTTTGAATGGGTTGGACTTTTTGAGTGGACTTGTTGAATTTGTATGAGTGGACTTCTGGTACCAAGTGCGACTCGATGTACACAGATCCTAGACTCCATAAAATAGAAAATTATATAATTGACCACAAGTACAACCTTCAAGCATCGCAGCATTATTGAATCTTCATGTGGGTCATATTGCATCATATCGAGACATGGCTTAGTTAACTATCAAAATTAATTTGAATGAGACTGAATGGGCTAACAATCTCTCCCATTTTGATAATTGACAAACTATAAATGATATGACAAATCTTCTTTGAATAACCTAGCATAGCTCTCCTGCAATTTATGGAGCAATTTGAAAGAACAATGTGATGACGTCATATTTGCATTATATTTTTTTCCCTTTCTCATTTGATTAAAATGGCGTGCTCCCCCGTAAGACGTGGAGTGATATGTTTGACAAGTAAACAAGAGAGTAAAATAACACAAATAATAAATGACTGTAAGTACAAAAAATGGACAATATTGTTTTTGTTTATCCATCTACTAAGTTCAAAAACCAAAATAAAATAATAAAGTGAAACAAAGAGCGGTAAAACCATCTAGACAACTTATTATTAAGTAGTAAGATCCATCAGCCATCATCTTCATCAGCAGAATCAATAACTCGATTAGGATAATAGAAAGCATCAATGACATCTATATATTACTGGACGTAGTCATCATCGATGCGATAGCCAAGACGAGTCGGATCATGGACAATTGGAAATGGTCCGGCAAGATGCTGAGATAGAGTGTACTGAATGTCAACAGAAGTGTTGCCAATAACTTATGTTTGGAGAGTCTGACGGAAGTCAAAAGCTTTGAAACTATCATCTTCCTTATTAAAGCGTTCATGCAATAAGCGAATGATGGAGTCCACAGTAGGAGGTGGTTCAAAAGTAAAAGGTGGAGATCTAGCAAAATGAATATTAGAGTTGGAGGATGAATTATAAGGTATAAGTAAGGGTGTCTCATGTCGTTGAACTCAATTCAGAGGGATTGGTTCATCAGTGAATGGACAACTATCATAAGTTTGTCGAAGAAATTAAGTATAATAGTAAATACATGGTGTAGACCAGTGAACGTCCTTTCTTGAGATAAGTTACGATTTGAGACATGATTGTTTGTGGCAGATTGAATGGTATGGAGTAATGCATGTGATATAAGGCTCACATTTCTAAATAAGAGACGTCGTCAAAGTCAGATCTCTTAGGTAGAAAGGTAGAAAATATGACACGATGCATTTCATAGAAATATGAATTAAGATAGCGAGCATAAAATCTTTCAAGTGGACAATTGTGTGTGGGGGGGGGGACAAAGGAGGTTTTTGAAATATTCCAAAGTTACTTTATCGATAAATTAAACTTGCGTAATGCTAACTAAGGGTTCACCTTCAGCAGGAATGCGTAGGATGTTGCCCAAGTCAGTTACATCAGATTCAATGTTAATGTGTAAACCCCCATCTTTTATTCCTAATTATTTTAATATTTTTTTCTAAATTTTGTTATATATAATTTAGTATTAAGTCATTAGTTTTTGTTAATAATATATAGGTAGGTATGCTTGTACATTACGCTATCAAATATAATGTACATTATAATCTGAAAATTTTTAGATATTTTGTATATAAATTTTTATAAAATTTTTATAAACTACTTTACTTGTTTCTAAGAGTGATTATGAGTGTGTATGTGTTTGTGTGTGTGTGTGTATATATATATATATATATATATATATATATATATATATATATATATATATATATATAAGTAAAAAAAGATAACATCTAGTACTGTAGCCGTAGCTATAGTACTCTT
This sequence comes from Iris pallida, assembly GCA_029216955.1. Lineage (NCBI taxonomy): Eukaryota > Viridiplantae > Streptophyta > Magnoliopsida > Asparagales > Iridaceae > Iris > Iris pallida. The sequence continues at coordinate 14,839,860 of JANAVB010026400.1, forward strand.
GAAATCCCGACCCCCCATTCCTCTGTTGCGAATAGTTCGCAAGATTGATTGAGATTTGTTCAAATCTCATGCAAATCACCCAACATAAATTTGAATATGGCAATCCATACTAACTTGAAATTGCCAATAGCTATTCAATTCATGATACAAATCCTACCTGTGCCCGCAGCCTCAAATTCGAGTTAGACTCGACTAAGGATAGTAGCAGTATATAAAACGACTAAGAAAATCCGAGGAAACCCTAACCAAGGTATCGCGAAGCCACCAGATCCAATCCCGAGCCTTCCCCCACCCTTGACGAACTACACTGGCTACTGACAGCGTCGCACCACCGCACGAAGGTCGCCAGCCACCCCAGGCCGACCGTACCATCTGTGCGATTTCAGTTTTGTCGACTGTGAGGTACCATTTTCTAACAACGATATCTTCTTTAATTTCCAATCGTTTCTCGAATCGTTAAATCCTATTGAGAGACCTTGTAACCCCTTTCAAAACCCTTTAAAGGGATTTTGACCTTGTACCCAAGATCGGAACAGAAATTGACGCAAAGTGCGCATTCGCTGCCAAAAAATAGAGCAAAGAACTGCCCCAAACCCTTAACTTGGAAGCCCATTTTCGATCTGTACATTAGGGTTTTGTTAAACTAGTTTATAACAGTTAAAGCTAACATAACCGAGAACAGTATACAGTTCGTAGAATCTTATTTCGTTATTTGTACATAAAATTACGTGGTGTTAAACTTGTGTGAAAAAATGGTTTTAAAAACTGAAAAATTTAAAAAACTTCCCGATACGGCGTTCGCCCCGACAAACCGGGTGACATGGTCGCATACTATATGCATCAAAAGGCGCATAGATATTGCCGACGTGTGGGAACTGACGGAACTCGATTTCGTTGCGTGTGCGCGACGAAATCAATGCGTATCCGTCAATATACTCCCGTATCAACGTTTTGCAAACTTGACCATAACTTTGTGTATGTTCGTCGAATCGAGACGAAACTTACGCCAGCAGGACCGTATCAAAATTTTGGTCCTGTGTGCCAAGTTTGGTCTGAATCTGAGAAGGTCGACTGGAACGCCTATTTGGAGAGCCCGTAACTCGATCCAACGGGCAAAATTATACACCGTTCGCCGGAATCCAACTTTGGACATACGGTTGGGTTCGTCTCCTCAAACCAAATTCTTAGACATGAAGTTTGACAACTTTACAGACCTTATATGCTGGTACACATTTTGGTGCAAAGCGGGTCCAACGGCGGACATCGTTTTGACCCGAAATTATGATTTTGCCCTGTTTCAGAATTTAACTTTCGGACAGGCATTTCCTAGAGATATCTTTTACACCGAAAAAATTTTTGATGTTTATTTCGGCATCCGGAGTCATCCGTGAATTATGAGTTTTTGGTGCTGCCGCTTGTGACTGTTGGATTGCCTTCCTCGCACCACAGGCAAGTATACTTTGCCATAGATTCTGATTGTGCTCATTTATTTTCAGTATATTTTATTATTGCATATTTCTTTCTTATATTGTCATTTTGTTTATATTGTGCGTCCAGGTCACCCTTAGGTGCAGGCGACTAGATTTGGTCGTTTTTGTTATTTTATATTTTATTATGCATATCGACTTAGTGTTAGACGACCACCTTATGAGTATGGGATATTTTCATATCTCCTATGGCCTTGACACATGTGTATCACTTGATGAGTGAGTTCATATAGGACACGGACCTGCGCACTCGATTGGCCATCGATACGTATGGGTCGTGTGACAGATAGGAGGTAACTGCTACTAGTATGTCGCGTTAGAAGCCATAGCAGTTGCCAACTGGATAGGTTATTGATACATCGTGGACAGAAGCATTGGGGGAGGGGACAGCTACTAGCATAGGGGCTACATTTATATTTTTATACATATTTGTGGGCCGATAGTGACTCGTATGAGCGCTACTTTCTGTCCCTGGCCGATAGCAACTCGGATGAGCGCTACTTACTGTCACTCTCTATTTACTCTGCTGATCCTACAGCCCCTGCATAGAACATTTTTCTTAAAGTGCATCTCACATAGACGGTTAGGAGAACCTGTAGTGTCATAGTTGTATATTTACACATTCAGTTATTTCGACATGTTTTTCTGTATCTTGTTACGTCCCTCTGAGGACCTGGTGATCTCTCCAGGATTAGACGAGCAGGATTATCCCCAGGAGTATGGAGCATCTTTGGATCCTTCTTACAACGATGATGAGGCATCTCCCGCTGATACTTAGTTTTTTCTTTATTATCTGAGACTATGTAGTGGACATCTTTTTATCTTCATCTTTCTGTTTTGAGGAGGTTGGACTCCATTTAGTTGAGACTATTTTTCATAGCTATTTGGAGTGGGTATGTCCACCTGGCTATCTTTTTGACTTCTTTCATTTATTGAGACTTATTATACTTTCTGTGTTGAGCTGTGGATGAGATATAGTTATTTATATTGTGGCTTATCATGTTATATTATTTACAGCTTATGTACAAATACGAGGATACCATATATTGGTGTATTTTTCGTATATATGCAACTGGCATGTTGATGTACTTAGTCCTATATATTTTGGGGCTGGGACGTTACATGTTTTTGTGGTGGCCCATCCAGGTCTGTATAATATTGTTGGGTTACATGACTGTACCCAACAAGCCTGCATATAGGAGTTGGATATAGAATCTCATCCACTTATTAATACCTTGATCTCTTCTCAACTTTTCGTTTGACTGCTTGATTACTTCCAGTTTGATTTTGTTCTAACCAAAGCTCTAATTTTTGTGCCAATATAAGATGAATCTTCGTAGTGGATGCGCTACCCCTCTCGTCATTACTGATGGGAGCTCAGTAGCTCAAGAGGGACCTGTGGGTCAGCCACCCCAAGCCATGTCCCCTACAACTCCAGCACCATCCGGACCAGCCTTGCAGCCTGTGATGACACCATCCACTACTCAGCAGCAAGCCCCGACACCCCAAGTAGGACAAACAGGTCCCAAAAACCCTACAGCTCAAGAAGAGTACCTGCCACCTCCGCCACCCTATCCACCTCAGTTTCTACCACAGATTCCACCCCTATATCCACCATCATATCCACCATAGCAGCCTCTACAGTATCCACCATCATATCCACCACCATATCCACCCCAGTATCTACCTCAGTATCCTACATCATATCCACCACAGTATCCTCTTTCATATCCTTCATATCCTCTATAGTACGGGCCACAATGTGTCCTACAGTTTATGCCCCAGATGCCATGTATGCCCCACAGCAGCCCATGCCTCAAGCTGGTGGGACTTCTACAGACCAGATCCTCCAGGGCTTAGTACAGGCCCAGATACAACAGAATGAGACCATTAGGAGGAGTTTGGAGACAACACTGACCTGAGCACCCTAAGCCTCTGTAGGCTCTATCGAGGGATTCCGTAACATGAATCCTCCACACTTCAAAGGCACTGAAGACGTCATCGGAATCACCAATTGGCCTGTTAAGACAGAAAATGTCTTGAAGGCTTCGGAGTTATCCGCAGATCTATGGATGACGACAGTGAAGTTACAGTTGAAAGGAAATGCTTATGATTGGTGGGCCACAGAGGAGAGACGGCTAGGAGTTGATCAGACACGGGAGGAATTCAAAAATTTATTCAATAAGATTTTTTTTCTTCGACACTGCCAAGGACACACTTTATGACCAATTCCTACACTTGGAGCAGGGGAGTATGATATTTGATGAGTACGACGTCGAGTTTAGTCGGTTGAGTCATTTTGCACCGGGTTGGTTACGACTGAGCTGGAGAAAGCCAAAAGATTTCATAAAGGCTTGAGTATAGAGTTGTAGAGATACACCAGCTCCGAGTCGAGGGTCTTCCAAGCAGCTGTTCTGGCAGAGGCTAGAACTCAGGAGGCCATAAGCAAAAAGGCACATCGACGAGCTACTTCGACCATGGGACCAGCTAAGACCACTACAGGAGGGCCAGTGATACGTCCTCCCTCACACCAGCATCACCAGAGGACAGGGCCATACCAGGCACAAGAGAGGGCCACTTGCCACTTTTATGGTAAAGTTGGTCATGTTCAGAGAGACTGTCGACGACGACTGGGACATTGCCTAGCTTACGGATCGAGTCAGCACCAGGCTAAAGATTACTTATTTCAAAGGACCACTCCATAGAACTAGTAGCAGATTCAGAGGCTAGCAATTACGGGACCAGGAGCACCACGACCACCCTTACCCCCTTAGGCAACCTAATTTTAATAGGCTAGAGCACAAACGGGTAATCAAAGAGTTGGGAAGGCTTTTGCACTAGATGCAGAAGAGACAGAACCAGAGGTAGACGTCATAGCATGTATGGTTTTAGTTGCATCATTTCCTGCCATCACATTATTTGATACTGGAGCCACCCATTCATTCATAGCCACTAGCTTTGCCACTAGACACAGCATATCCATGTCATCTTTACCTAAAAATATTAGAATTCTTACTGGAGGAGGAGTTGTACCTGTTAGTGGTGTTTGTAGAGATTGTTCTGTAGTGATATGTAGTAGAGAGATAAAGGTATGACTTCTTGTATTTCATATGCCAACATTCGACGTGGTTCTCGGAATGGACTGGTTGAGCCAGTATTTTGCTCTCACAGACTGCCATAAGGGCAGTATTGTCTTTAGACCATCGAATGTGACGAAGTTCGAGTTCACCAAAGAAGAAGCCTTGAGAAGCGATGCACCTGTATTGGGGACTCACATGATGATACAGGATACCCCTTAGCACCCTGTTATCGCTGAGTTTGAGGATGTGTTCCCCGAGAATTTGCCAGGACTGCCACCTGACCGAGACATTAAGTTTTCTATTGAGCTTATTCCCGGAGCCGAGCCTATTTCATCTCGAGTATATCGTCTAGCACCCAAGGAGTTGGTGGAGATGAAGACACAGATTGATGACTTGTTGGAGAAAGGCTTTATTTGTGCTAGTGCATCACTGTGGGGAGCACCCATTCTTTTTGTGCCAAAGAAAGATGGGACAGTGTGCATGTGTATCGACTACAGAGCCTTGAATGCAGCGATGGTGAAGAACAAGTACCCCTTGTCGCGCATAGACAATTTATTCGACCAGCTGAGTAGGTCCAAGGTATTCTCGAAGATCGACTTACGATCGGGCTGTCACCAACTGAAGCTTCGAAAGGGAGATATTCTGAAGACAACATTTCGATCGAGTTATGGACACTACGAGTTCTTGGTCATGCCTTTCGGGTTGACCAATGCTCCCGCGATCTTTATGAACTTAATGAACAAGATCTTTCATCAGTACTTGGACAAATTTGTAGTCATCTTTATAGATGATATCTTGATATACGCGAAGAGCCAAGAGTAACATGAGCAGCATTTACGGATAGTTTTAGAAATCTTGAGGAATAAACAACTTTTTGCAAAGCTTAGCAAGTGTGATTTCTTTCTCAAGGAGGTTTTATTTTTTGGGCACATTGTTACTGGAGACAGCATATCGGTAGATCCTGAGAAGATCATAGCAGTCAAGGCATAGCCCGTTTCCATATCGGCTTCTGAGGTGAGAAGTTTTCTTAGGCTTGCGGGATATTACCGAAGGTTCGTAGAAGATTTCTCTCGAATAACGGGGCCTATGACTCGACTAACGTGCAAGGATCAGGAGTTTGTATGGACAGATGAGTGTCAAGCCACTTTTGATGAGTTGAAAAAGCGCTTGACCACTGCACCCATCTTGACACTACCATCGGGCCCGGAAGGATTTGTGATCTACCGTGATGCATCCGAGAAGGGATTAGGATGCGTGTTGATGCAGCTTGGTCATATAGTAACATATGCATTGAGACAGTTGAGGGTGCACGAGAAGAATTATCCAACCCATGATCTAGAACTCACAGCGGTTATCTTTTCTTTGAAGCTATGGAGACACTACTTGTACAACAAGAAGGTTGATATCTACACTGATCATAAGAGCCTCAAGTACGTATTCATATAGAAAGAGTTGAATATGCGACAGCAACGTTGGTTGGAGTTGACGAAAGATTACGAGATCGAGCTACATTATCATCCGGGCAAGGCTAATGTTGTGACAGACGCATTAAGCCGTAAGCCTATGGCACACTTCTTGACTACGCAGAAGGAGTTGATTAGAGACTTGCAGCAGCTTGGTATTGAGGTTGTATTGCCTGGAGCCGACGGCGTATTAGCCAACCTCCAAGTGTAATCATCACTAGTCGAGAGGATCAAGGCGGCATTACCTACGGATGCTAGATTTCGACGACTTCGAGAGAGGACTGAGGCAGGAGAGCAGACAAAATTGAGGATTCACCCTGATGGGACATTGCAATGTGGTGATCATATTTATGTTCCTAATGGAGAACTTCGACAGGAGTTGATGACGGAAGTGCACAGTTCAACTTACTTTATACATCCCGGAGGAACTAAGATGTACTGGGACTTATGGCAGTATTATTAGTGGCACTGAAGCAGGGGATAGCTCATTTCTATTTGCCATAAAATATCAAGAACAAAAATTACAAATGAATTGAACTTGATTGCAAACTCGCTTGTACAAAAGAAAGCCTAGAAACAAAGCCTAGGAAACAATCTAAGTAAAATTGTTTAGTTTTGATTCCGGGGGGTGATGATAGAGGCTCGGAAAAGTGTAGCAACTCTGCCTTACTCCTTGGACTATCTGACGTGATCCTTGCTCCTGAAGAAATTGCCCTTCGTAGGTTGCCAGCCTTTTGCATGGGTGTGGTACCCTGCTATTTATAGTGATAGATATCTTGAGCCGCATGGATGGTCGCGTGGCCACGTGGCTACAGCAGCATACAAAGGCCCGCTCCTTGGCCGTCAGTTGGTGACTTGTTGAGATTTTGTTGCAGTAAATCTGGGTGGTTGAGACTTGGTCAGCCTGCCACGTGTCCTATCGCAAGATAGGATCAGTCTGCTTGAGTCATTTTGAGCAGCATAGGCCTTTCAGTGTTCGGCTATGCAGGGCCGTATAAGACTCATGCGACAGTCTCCCTTAGTTAGCATGTAGCTTGGGGTCTTTTGAGCCACATATGTTCTATATTCTGGGCCGCATAAAGCTCATGCAGCTCAGATTACAGTTTACCCTTGGCCGCATGAGGTGCATAGATTGAGCCGTATATGGTTCATGCGGCTCGGATTGTAGTCCTTTTGGCCGCAGGCCATGTCCAGTCTGGTGACATGACGTTTTGTCTGATCACGTCTTATCTTCTTTTTTGTCAGAGTGTCAGAGTTGTCAGAGCTGTCAGAGCTATCATTTTTGCCAAATTTGACAGAGTTTGTCAGCTTTATCGGAAGGGTTGATCAGCTTGGCCGCATAAGTAACTATTCTTTCTGTGGCGCAAAAATCAGTCTGGTGAAGATGGGCCGCACGGGGCATGCTGAGTCTGTCATGCGACTCTTTTTTATGCGGGTCAATTTGCTCCAGAGTACTCATGCGGTCAGTTGTGATCCGCATGAACCCTATATTTTCCATGCTTCTACAAGACCCCCTTCAAAGTTTTCAAATTGCAAATTTGGAATACTTTGAATAAGAAGCATGGACATATGTCAAGTCGCAGAAAAATCTTTGAGTCAGCAGAGACGTCGTGCCGCAGGGACATTTTGAGCCGCAAGGACATTTTTGGGCCGCAGGTATATCTTGTGCCGCAGGGAAATCTTGTCTGCCAGCTATCACTGCTGCATTTAATGCCTTGATTTAGTTTTGGATTTGGGCTCTTTTTTCGAGATAAAGCTGACGGTTACTAAGGATAAAATCTCCAAACGTCATTATTATCTTTAATGGATACGAGAATCGAAGCGGCGATGACGGTTATTGAGGATAAAAATTCCCAAGCATCATCATTATCTTTAATGTCACGATAACCGACACGATGTTTATCTGTTTCCACTTTGAAGAGCTATAAATATGGGCCATAAGGAGAAAATTTTCAACTTTTTTCTTCCTCGTCTTTATCATCTTCATCCTCCTTTCTGTCCTGGTTTAGCCATGGCTCCGAAAGCTTCCAAGTCGACTGGCGCTACGGCCGAAGGGAAGGGACTCGCCTTGTAAACCCCCTAAATTTCTACTACGTTTTAAAAAAATAATTTTGTATTTAATTGGTACTTCGTAATTGTACGTCGCGTACGAGTTTGCGATTCGTATTCTCGTCGAGTGCGAATATGTGCGAGGTACATATTTTTGGAAAACATTTTTATTATAGTAAATAAGCTCAAAGCTATATGTGATAGGTACTTTATTTATTTAAATATATTTTATTTGATTGCTAAAAGTGCACAAGGCATCGTATTAAGAAATTTTCCAAAACTTTACTTTATTCATTATAGAAAGGCTATTTTAGTATTGGATAATTTAGAAAGTATGTTTTGTGTATTTATTCTAGATTTGCGAAGAAGTATATAAATTAAATTTATTTATATATATATGTATTTTCGGAATTTACTTTATTATAAAATTATAATTTATGCAAATGATACTTAAAACTTTGTTTAAATATTTGATAAATATGATAATTTAAAATTTGAAAATATTTTATTTAATAAGAGTTTTATCTAGATTTACATCGGATGGGATTAAATAAATTTTTTAAAAGTGATTAAATTAATATAAACTTTATCTAATTGGGGATTTAAATAATTCCAGTCCATATCCAACCAGGGGTCCTCACCTCCTATATAAGGAGAGCCCCATTACTTTCTTTTCTCTATAAATTCATCATCCAATCCTCCACAGAAGTGCATCGTGTTCGTGTCCGTGCCTTTTCCTATCCACTATATTGTTCCATTACATATACATCTCCTCGCATCCCGACAACCCCATCGCCATCAACTTTCCGAACCCGCCACCGCCATCTAATCTCCCTAACTACCCCGATCACAGGCCAACCCGTCGACCCTGACCAGCAACAGACCTTTGCCACACCGGCACCCCGACAACCACCTTCATCGGCGCCCGATCCATACTCACCCCGGCCTCCCTAAGACTCTCGACAACCACCCGATTCCGTCCATAACCAGCCAGCACCACCCCCACACAACTACCTTGGCCGTCCTCCCCGTCCTCAGGACACACCACTACTGTTGTCATCGGCGCTTACTCGTCGGCGAAACATCAAACCGACCATCTCCATCATCCGACCGCCGACCATCACGGCCGGCCATCACCGCCGCCACAGCCTGACACCCAAAATGTACGACCCAGAAAACCCTCAAATAAGGACCCTCACCTTGTTTGCGCCTCCGTCGAACTCGAGCCGCTTCGCCCCTTGGCCGCCGACCCAGATCGGGTGCCGTCGCGCTCCATCTTCTCCGCCGACCCAGGGGAGCGCCGTCGCTATCCCCATTGGAGCGCCTCCACTGAAGTCCCTCGAACCGTCGGGCCAGCCCCTCCGGAAACCCTCTCCGCTGTAGACCCGACGCCCCGCCGTGCGCGCCATCGCGCGCAGGACCACCCCGCCGCTACCTCTTCGTCGAACCCCGGTGAGAAACCCCCACTCCCTCTCTCTCGATCTCCTTATCCACTTTTCTCTCTCTTCCCTTCCCCTCTGAAAACACATAGGCCGGGCATGGGCCAGGCCCAATTGGGCCAACCTTTATAAAAAGAAAAAGAAAAAAATGATTTATAGTATATAAAATATTATGCTTTATTAATATTATATCAATCTATTTTTTAATAAATAAATAGGCAATAAATTATTTATAATTTATTAAAATATTTTGTACTACAGGAAAGTTAGCTTCTCTAAAATATTGTATATGTTACAATTTTTTTTGCCTAAATCAATTTCCAAATATTACAAATATTTATTATTTTAACTACCAGTTTCTATCTATAAAGTTTTACAAAAATTTGTATTTTATCTAAAAACCCATTTGACTGATAAAGTTAGTTTTCTGGTATATAATATTTTGTAAAATTAAATAAAAATACGTATCTCTAGAAATTCTCTTCGGATACTTCATTGATCATGACTAATTCCTACTCGTATTTTCTCTCGTAAATTTCGGACCTTACATATCAACCATGGCTACTGGACATCATGACTTGTTGGATCACACCACATCAGGCGACACACCAGACAAGATACCTTACCATAATTTACTGTTTATAATTAGTTTGTATTTTTTTTATTGCATATTACTGTGTATTTATTTCTAGTTCTTTTGGTTGTACCATTATTACAGTTCCTGATTTACTGCCTGCTCAGTGATATTAGTTGTACTTTGTTATTATCCTTTGATTGTATATGGCTCTAGAGTTAAGGGACTACCATCTGTAGTGTATTGCATAACCTTGACACAGTTGTATCATGATATATGTGTGAGATGAGTAGCATGTAGAGGTACTTGCGTGTTGGCTGATCACCCATGCGCATGCGTTAGGCCTAACTGCTAATAGAGGCATGTTAGGAGACTTAGCAGTTAATAGAGGTATATGATCGCGGATGCGACCTAGATAGGTGCATCGGGTGGGGAGAACATTTTCTTGTCATATGGGCTTCTATTACACATTCCCTTGTAACCCGGAAGCTCCGCTGGAGATACAGGTATGATGACCCTGTAGAAGCATGGAAAATACTAAAGAAAATAACTCATGCGGCCAGGAAAGATCCATGCGGCTCAGAAGACGCATGCGGCTCAGGGAGTCATGCGACATAGGAAGCTATGCGGCCCAGGGCATTCCATGCGGCTCAGAAGACACGTGGCCTGATGGTGCTCCCCTCCACCCACGCTGCATTAATTGCTTTGACGGCTGACCCCTCTGAAAAGTTGACAGCCCTGACACCAAAGCAGGTAATTATGGCTCTGCCATAATGATGGATCTCTAGGGAAAAGGAAAAAAATCTCTGACACAAATCCTCCGAGAGCCATAAAAATGCCACGTGGCCTTGCCACGTGGGCATTCGTATGCGGCTCGCTTCTCATACGGCTCAGATTAAATCCTATGCGGCTCAGGCCATAGGAGCCTCATGCGGCTCGGGCAAAGGACTTCCCATGCGGCTCAAGAAGATCATGTCCATGCGGCTCAGGCCATGAAAATCTCATGCGGCTCGAGCGAGGACTTCTCATGCGGTTCAAGAAGATCATGTCCATGCGGCCCAGGCGGACATATACCTATGCTGCCTACAAAGAATACTCTTCTGCGGCTAGAGGACTCAAGTGAGGGCCATTGCCCACGCAGCCCTGACACGTGGGCTTAACCATATGCGGCTCACATTCATATGCGGCTCACTAGTCATGCGGTCCAGATCCCTCCAGCAGCTCCTAGGACACGTGTCCTAAACCGATTAATTCCTCGAATTTGCTGCCATTAAAAATTGGGTCAGATCCCAATAAATCTGGGACACGTGGCAGAAGGATAGATCTGATTTATTCGCAGATATCAGAAGATCAATATAAGAAAGATTTATTCCAATCAGCATTAATTGCTCATGGGATTTGGTGTAATCTACACCTAATGGCCCAGATTCATCATAATTAAAACGAATGGCCAAGATGGACTAATCCCCAAGTTGCCGCCATCTACAAGAGCTAATCATTGGCAACCCTAATGATCAGATCCCACTATTATAAATAGCAAGGTGCCATTCCCTTGTAAGATATACAATTTCAGGGAGAAAAATACATATATACAGAGAGACTCCCCGATAGTCAGAGGAAAGAATACACAGAGAGAGAGAGAAGCCTGAAGAGCAACAAAGGAGCAAGAAGAGCATTTCTTCGTCAACGCCAACCATCTTTTCACAAGGAGCCAAGGTTGCATACCGATCGTCCAAGGAGTAAGGCAGGGCTGCCGTCGCCTTCACGAGCCTCTATCGTCCCCCCCCAGAATCTAAAATAAACAATTGTACTTAGACTGCTGTACCTAGGTTTTCGTCCCTAGGCTTTCTTTGTACAAGCGAGTTTGTAACGTGAAGTAAAAGTTCGGTCCTCCGATAATTGTTCTGTTCTTTTATATTTCATGGCAAACACGATGGCGACTCTGCTGGAGACTAACTTCTCCACGGTTGAGGAGTTGTTGACGCAATCGGATGCAGCCAAGCATGGCTCCACTCAACAAAAGATGGTCGCCCGGTTCGACCAACAGGCGTTCGAAGAGATGCTCTCCGACAAGAGCGCTGGCCCGGTCCAGAAGCGAACCCGCACAAAGAAGGCCCGTAAGGAGTGGAGACCCCGATCCTTCGTTCCTGCTGAAGCTCTTGCAAAGACACCCTCTGTTGTTCAAGATGGCGAGCAAGATTCCCCTGTGGCCCCACTTCAGATCGTAGACAACTCTGCTGTCCCCAAGTCCGGCAGAAGAAAACACTATGATGCTAGACTTGCAGGGACAAAGAGAAACTCTATGAGATCCGAGCCGCATAAGGTCATCAGCCGCGGGGAGAAAGCTCATGCGGCTACATCCTTCAGCCGCAGGGAGAAGGCTCATGCGGCTACATCCTTCAGCCGTATGAAGAAAACTCATGCGGCCACATCTGTCAGCCGCATAGCTTATACAGCTACAGTTGCCAACAACACGAATGAAACTCATGCGGCTGTGGGAGTCAATCACTTGCAGAAAACCCATGCGGCCACTATTGCCAACCGCATGCGGCCAGCCTGTACGATCGTGACTCCTAGCCGTACAAAAATAATTCGTCCAACGGCAGAAGACAACCGCATGCAGACAGCCTGCACGGTACCCAACTCTAGCCGCATAGCGTCCGTTTCACGCTTCTCTCGATCAGTCTTCGACCGTCTCTCATGCGGTCCCGACCCTGATGATTCTCTGGATGATAAACCAGACTCTGTGGCACCCAACTTGGACTCCTCCTATTACGCACCCACAAGTGCTAAAAAGAGGAAGTCTAGGGCAGCGCGGGCTCATCAAGCCCAGTCAGCTGTTCCAACCTCTGACTATCAGGGCGTCCCGTTGACTATCACACGGGCCTCGGATGGGAAGTTGTATACAACTGCTCGAGTCCAGCCCCCGGCGGCAAACAGACAGAGTGGTTCCTCTGACCTGCGGGAGGCGATCCTCCACAAACGCAAGGAAAGAGAAGGAGTGTCGGCGTGCAAAGAGTCCTCGCTTGGACATCGCTGCACCCAAATCATCGTCAATTGCTGCTGCAACAATGCGGCAGTGACGGAAGATCGGCCGTCCGTCTTCCAAAGGCTACAGCACCCGAACTCAGAAGACGAGGCACCTCCTATTGTCTCCTGCAATTCCGCTCAAAAAGTCCCCGCCGAAGGGAGAAGGAAAAAGACGAGTATCTCCAGCCCCAAGATATCAACCACCACAGCTAAGAAACTATCGTCTAAACGGTTGTCCTCCACTGGTGTATTCCAACACACCCGTTCAAAGACAAAATTTACCGCGATGGGAAATTCATCATCCACCTCGCTAGGGGTTGAGGGAACTGGGGGTAGCACTCTTTCGAACATCCGCAACAATCTGATATTTCAAGAAGCCGATGCCCTAGCTGGTCTTGCCGCTTCCCTAGCAGTTCCGAATTATGATCGCCAATCAGTGGAAGTGATAGGCCATGAACTGGTCTGCCCCAAAAACAATATGTAATTCATGGCGAGTTATTCCGCCCAGACGATCGATGATGCCCCAGATTGGAGACAACCATTCATCGACTTCGTCGTCTACAACATCCTGCCCGAGAACCCAAAGGAAGCCACTTCCATCAGAAGGCGTTCTCTCAGATTTTTCTACGATACAGAGACGAAGATGCTGTATCGCCGCTCCTACGACGGATTATTACTTCGGTGTCTGTCAAACGCAGAAGCCAAAGAAGCAGTATGAGAAGCTCATAACGGTGTCTGCGGGGCCCACCAGCCCGGCCCAAAACTACAAGATCGTCTTTGTCGAATGGGCTACTATTGGCCCACTATGATGGCAGATGCGATCGATTATGCTAGAAAGTGCAAAGCTTGCCAAGTCCACACAGACTTCATTCACCAACCATCCGAATTTCTATATCCGACGGTGGCATCCTGGCCATTCGAAGCATGGGGAATAGATATCATTGGTCCAATCACCCCACCTTCCTCTAGAGGACATCGCTTCATACTTGCGATCACTGATTACTTCTCCAAATGGGCGAAGGCTGTCCCACTCGCAGAAGTTAAGACTTCAAACGTGATCAGCTTCCTTAAGCATCACGTCATCTACCGCTTCGGACTACCACGAAGGATCATCCATGATAATGGTCCGCAGTTTGTAAGCCACACATTCTATCAGTTTTGCGATAAATACCATATTCAGAATATCGCTTCGACACCGTACAACTCGACAGCGAATGGGTTAGCAGAGGCGTTCAATAAAACGATCATCAAACTCCTCAAGAAGTTCGTCTTCTCCAACAAGCGTGACTGGAACGAGATGCTCGACGAATGCTTATGGGCTTATCGCACCACAATTTGGACAGCCACCGGGAATACGCCATTCTCCCTAGTATACGGGAGCGAGGCAGTCCTTCCCTTGGAGACCCAGATCCCCTCACTATGTGTCGCCCTCACACATCAATTGACAACCGACGACAACCACCAGCGTCGCCTACAAGAGTTAGAGGCCTTAGATGAAAAATGCCTCCTAGCTCAGCAAAGAATCGAGCTGTACCAAGCATGTATATCAGGAGCCTTCAACAAGAAGGTCAAAATCAGAACATTCTAAGTGGGCGATCTTGTTCTGGCAGTCCGGAGGCCAATGGTCATGACTCACAAGATCGCCGGCAAGTTTCAGCCAAAATGGGAAGGCCCATTTATCATAGAGACAGTATTCTCCAATGACGCTTACCGCCTCGCTAAGCAGAACGGAGATTTGCTCATGTTGCCCGTCAACGGCAAGTTCCTGAAAAAATACTATGTTTAAACAACATTCTCCAGATCATCGAGTCACGTACCCGTTGGTACCACTGAACTCGTTCCATGAATTTCCAGATTATTGAGTCACGTATCCGCTGATACCACTGAACTCACCCTCATAGTTTTCCAGATTCTCGAGTCACGTACCCGCTGGTACCACTGAACTCACTCCATAAATTGTTAGCTTTTCGAGTCACGTATCCGCTGATACCACTGAACTCACCCTTATAGTTTGCCAGATCATTGAGTCACGTACCCGCTGGTACCACTGAACTCACACTCACCATATTCTAGATTTCCGAGTCACGTACCCGTGTGTACCGCTGAACTCATGCCCTTCTTTCATAAAAATATCCCAAATTTCCAAGTCATGTACTTGCTGGTACCTCTGAGCTTATACTTTGATTCCAACATTCATGGATTGTCGAGTTACGTACCCGCTGGTACCCCTGAACTTACATTCTGGTCACTCTTTTGAAAGAAAGTTATGTATAACCATACCGCTGAACTTTCTTCCTACAAGAGATCCTCCCTCATGATCTAATACCTGCACTCCCTGTGCACAACAAAGGTAACGGGTCCACAAACTTCCAAGACGGCCATGTCCTCATTACCTCTGAGCCGTTCCACTTCCGCCAAAAAAAATCACCCCCTACGTAGAACATCCATGTCCTCATTACCTCTGAGTTGTTCTATGTGCCCTCCTTCATTGAGCCTACTCCTGTCATGTCCTTATTACCTCTAAATGGGAAGGCTCCGTCGAAGAAACCTTCATACTTGCCATGTCCTTATTACCTCTGAGTAAGTATGATGATCCCCCTTCGACCTGTTATCTGTACCCACAACCGGAGTACACCAAGGGTAACCGGTCCACAAATGTCCTTTGTTGACCACCAATATCCTCCGTCGAGTTCACTCCTACCATGTTCTCATTACCTCTGAGTAGGAAGACCCTACGTTTAAAAAACCTTCCTACTTGCCATGTCCTCGTCACCTCTGAGCAAGTATGTCGGTTCCCCTTCATCCTATTATCCGTGCCCTAAACCAGGGTACGCCAAGGATAATAGGCCCACAAATATCCTCAGCTAAATTTCTAGGCACAAATCTATCACCTCATCAGGCCCCAGGAGCCCAGCTGCTCTACGACATTCCTTTTTTTTTACCAAATGCACCCATGACCACTTCGCTATGGCTGCTTCAGGTACCCTGATCAAAACTTGTTACCTCTGCCTAAAACCAAGGTACGCCATGGGTAACAGGTCCACAAATATATCCCCTACACGGGGGTAAACATCACCACAATATCACAGGCGCAGTAAGCAATACAAATGAAAGGTAGACTTGAAAGTACTCTTTATTTGAAGGAAGAAAAAAGCATTACATGTTTCGGGATCATGTCCCCTTCAGAAAGAAAGAAAACAGAAACAAAACAAGAAGAAAAATCCGATTATAGTTCTGCATTGCACAACTCCAAGAGACGATTTTTCACCAAGGCAGTCCCCCTATCAAGCCTCTACTTAGCTCGACGCTCGGCTTCTTGGGATAACTGCTCTGCATCATTCAGAAGAGTATATGCCTGCCAGTTATCCTCCATTTTCTTGAGGGCAAGCTCTAGATTAGCGAAAGCCCTACCGTACTTTTCAACCTCCTGGATAGCAGTCTCTTTCTCAAAATGAGCGGTCTCAAGCTCTGACTCTAGGAAAGCCAGTTTTCTCTGGAGTTCAATGATATGTTCTCGAGTATCGGCTACCCCGCGGAAAGCATCCGCTTCCCAAGTTGAGCAATCTTCAGTCCGACGGCTCCACTGGTCATGCAATCGAGTCAGATCCCGGCGGTCCTTCAATATAGCCGGTTTAAGAGATTCCCGGGCAGCCATCACCTTCTCCACCGCAGTAATAAGAAAATTGCGCTCTTGATTTATGGCAGCATGTAAATCAGTCTGTTGCAATAAGCGAAACTGGGCCACGAGACGATCAGCTTCTAATAGCTTCGACTCCAATAGCGCAGCCAATTCCCCTCCTCCAGGGAGTGTCTTAAGGATGGTAATTTGGCCTCCGGCACATCGACGAGCCAGAGTAAAGGGAGTCCCCCTTTCCACTGCTGCCTCGACCCCTCTCTTCAAATGACGATGGAAGCTAGCAACCACATCCTGTAACGCGTCATCCAAGACTTCCGTAGAGGACGGCGTCAGAGGGAGAATGGCAGACGATATCGGAGGAGCAGCTTCAGAAACTGCTGCACTCGCCACCAAGGAAGCAAATTCCGTACGGAAGGATGCTTGGATGGCGGTCAACTCTTCTTCCGCCGCCCGAAGAGCCTGGATGCTCGGTAGGGAGGAAAGGTTAACCCCCGAAACTACGTTCGCAGAGGAGGACACAGGGGGCGTCGCCTCGTGTCCCAGTTGCACCGCTACCCGGGGCCCCGAGCTCGACCCAGACAAGGGCCCCTCAGCACAGAGAGGCTCTGTCAGACCCCCTCCGGTAGGGTACGATCTAGCAACGTCAATTACTGGCAACGAAGGATTGAGATCTGAACATCCAAGTCAACCATTAGTCGACATAATCTAAAAGAAAAGATGACAAGGACACATAGGCTTATTCACGAACGATGGTTCAATTTGTATTACCAGGGGAAGAGCGCGGGGGCGACGGCTCATTCATAGCCGGCATAGTTTCCCCGCCCATAAAGTCATCATGTGGGGGTTCGGATGTTTCAGGGGCGGGTGCAGTAAAGCCCCCATCCCCACGGGTTGTGGTTCCAGCACGGTGGGGATCCTCAGTCGCAACCGGAAGCACCCCGACATCAATGATAGCAGTACACACACCACTGACTAAATAAGACAGGACCGAATCAGCCTCGGTAGTCGGGTCCTGAGGGGCGAACTCACCCGACGCCTATAAAAGAGCAAAAGAAACAAATAATTAAGCCATAACATAGAAAAAGAAGAAAGGAATCAGCTGAAGCCCAAATCACCTCAGGAACATCATCCACATCATCAAGAAGCAGCCTGCGACGTCTTACCGCAGCATGCTTCATAGAGTGGGTCCGGTCATCTGCGGTAGTCACGCGCCTGCTTCGTTTACGCGAAGGGCCGGGTATTGCAGATGGTTGATCCTCCGCCACTTCGCCAGACAAACTAGACGATCGACCCACAGCCCTTTCCACCTGCACGACAGGGGGTCGACTCCCAACCTCCTCGTCCGAAGAATGAGATGAGTCATCAGTGTCCTGTTTGTCGTCTTCCTCATCCGTCCTAGGGGACTCCGAGTCCGGCACAGGAACCCTGTTCGCCTCCCTCTTCCTCTTCTTGGACCCTTCTGGCTTCTCAGCCAAACCGGTGCTGATGATGAAGCTATTATTCATATCAAAACTAACAGGGGGTTTGCTCGCCGCAACATGATAAAGGGCCGCTATATACAAGATATCACCCTCCACCTTGGCATCAGGGAGTGAGAAGCTGGCTCGGGTATGGATCGCATTATAATAATGCCAAGCCCGGACACCATCGAGCACACTGCCCTCGAAGCTCAAGCAAGCGCTAGGGCGATCCAGGAACAATTGGCTATACCCGAATTGACGGAAAAATCTACTGGGCAGATAAGGCTCCAGGTACACTCTATTCCGGTAGCGATACACCAAGTGCGCGGGACGGATGTTACGTAACCAAAGAAGCATCTTCCCAGATAAAAGTTGAGGGGGATCAACGCCATCAACATATACCCTCCTCATTTCGTCGGGGGTGAACTTAGGAAGAGATACAAAGAATTCGGGCCCATCAATTCTTGCCAACGCCCTCCGGCAGGTCGGCATGGTATCATATTCCCAAGCCTGATTACGATACCGGAAAAGAAAGGCATCATCGACAGAAACGTTTTCATCAGGTCCCGGCCTCATCAACGACCGGTAGTGCATCAATAACCACCCCATAAGGTAGTGGTATGGTAGTTCTATCCGTTCAAAGTCCATCGACACATCGCGAGCGATAACTTTAGATGAAAAGGAGCGAAGGCCGTGGTGTATGCTACACACCATGGCCGGGAGGAGCGCCAGTCTTACCTTGAAGACCAATTTTACAGCGGGAAGAATGAAATGGCGGCTGATCCTTTCTATAGAACCCACGTCGCCCGAGACTACACAGTTGCGTAGCCATACCATCAAGAACCCGGCCAAGATCGCTTTATCAGACATCTCCCTGGTACTATAGTAGAAATAACTGAGGGAGTCAGTGGTACTCCCAAACCGGTAACGGGTGGACTTCGACCTCTTGACCTTCGACTTCATATCCCTCACCTCCTCCGGAGTTCGAGACGAGACTTGACCGGAAGGACGCAACTTGAAAAGATACAAAATCCAGGCCTTGGTGTGAGGGGCGTTCCCTTCTGAACTATTTACTTTCTTGATAGCCATCTGATGACAGGCGCTGTGATGACACAACAGTTCTTGGTACACAGCAACGAAACCAGGAAACCGTCGGTCCAGCTCTTCGAGTTCTTCGTTCGTCGGTGTACATACTTCAAAAGCTTCATCTCCCCACGGCAGTCTAGACACAGTGTTCATTTCATGAAGAGCAAGCCCCAGTTCCCCTCCGGGGGCAAAGAAAGTTCCTGTATGCCGGTTATACAGCTCCAATAGAGCCATAAACAAGGGCTTGTTAATGGGCAACCCGTAGCAGGTACCTCTGATGGCATAGTAGAGATCAATTTCCTGAAGGAAGTCTCCATACTGCCTCAAAATCTATGAGGTAAGATTAGTCCATGTGGGAATAGGGTTGATCCAATTTAGCAGCGACAACCTACCTATGGGATAAGACCCCTTGTGAGCAAGCTGATTCAGAAACGTATCAGCTAGGGTGAAGGTAAAATTGGGGCCAGTTGTGTTTACAAAAGTGCCCGGGAGCAGCCCCATCACAGTTCGACTCATGGATTCCTTGCCCGCACATACTGAACCCGTACGTCTGTTGTAGTAAATTTTGCCCACAAACATTCCTTGTTGGGTGGGAGTCAGGGAACCCACCATAGTCCTGCCCCGCGGGACCATGTTAAACTACGAGAGAGGATAATGTCGCTCCATCTCAGGGATATGAATCTCTACCCCGTCTACAGAAAAATTCCAGTGCTCAGAGACATCCAGCAATTTGGAGTTCTTTATGGAAAAGGCGTCCCCAAAGAGGAAAGCCGGTTTCAGAAATTCTCCATCCAACTTCTCCGAATTCATCATTGAACAAAGAAAGCGGAAAGGTTGCTTATTAATAGCAGCCACTCTCTCCTTAGGCTCATTGGTAGGTAGCTGATCCTCTATACGACGGATCAACTCGTCAAGTTGCACGTTTGCGGCATGCTGAGCTGAACCCACAAGGAGCTCTCCTGCTGGGTTGGTTGGGAGGTTCACTGAAAAAAAACCAAAAAAAAAAGAGAGAGAGAAAGAAGAAACATGATTAAAAGATGGCTAGAACAAAAATTTGCTGAATAAAGAAGCTCTCGCAAGCCTATGCGGGTCAGGTCAATAACGTCTTATGCGGCTCCAGTCCAGTTGGGTCTCAAGAAATATAGGATCGAGGAAGCCTATGCGGGTCAAGTCGACACAGTCTCATACGGCCCAAATCAGATGGGAGTTCCATATGACTCTAGTTCGATAGCTTATACGGATTGGACGAATACACATAGTTCTAACAGAAGAACTCATGCGGCGCAAAATGCTATGCGGTTTAGCCTGCTAAAAACATATGCGGCTCCATTCAGAGAAGACTTTATGTGTTTTAAATCCTTCTTCTGTGATTCAAACATGGGGCATTGTCTATGCGGTTCAGGCATGAAAAAGTCCTGCGGCCCGTACAGCACATGCGGCTCAGCCATTAACTTGGGAGGAGGCTTGTGCATAAATATGCAACAGAGCCATGAGTACTCAAGGTCCAAATGCAACCCTTACCTTTGAAGGCCGAACGAACGTCAGAGGGCATTTCGGGCGCTTCACGCTCGACGGCGGACGAGGACGTCACCCTCTTGCCCTTCGCGGCGGCTGAAATAACTTTAGAAGACTTGGGAGCCATTGCTTCGACGAGAAGACAAGGAAGATCAGAAAGAGAAGACAAAAAAAAGAGTGAATAAAAGAGAAGGTAAAGAAGTCCCTCCGGCTAAAGTCACCCGTATTTATAGACAAAGATGGGGCGTTTCGATCCCCGTGCACACGCACAAACTGACTCTTCGGTTATCAAAAGTAGCCGCCGAAAATGAAGGCCAAGCTCCTCGGATCCCGTACCAATAAGTGGCCTTTAAAAATCAACGACATTCAAGTGCTAAAGATTGTCGTACGTGGCAAATAATGACGCGGCAAGAAGCTATGCGGCTGAACAGTCTCCTGCGGCTAGGTCACTCATGCGGTTGAATAATTCATGCGGCCGAGACTTCTATGCGGTCAGAATTCCATATGCGGCTAGAGTAACACGGCCATGCTTCTTATTCAAAGTATTTCAATTTTACAAATTGAAAACTTTGAAGGGGGTCCTGTAGAAGCATGGAAAATACTAAAGAAAATAACTCATGCGGCCAGGAAAGATCCATGCGGCTCAGAAGACGCATGCGGCTCAGGGAGTCATGCGGCATAGGAAGCTATGCGGCCCAGGGCATTCCATACGGCTCAGAAGACACGTGGCCTGATAGTGCTCCCCTCCACCCATGCTGCATTAATTTCTTTGATGGCTGACCCCTCTGAAAAGTTGACAGCCCTGACACCAAAGCAGGTAATTATGGCTCTGCCATAATGATGGATCTCTAGGGAAGAGGAAAGAAATCTCTGATACAAATCTTTCGAGAGCCATAAAAATGCCACGTGGCCTTGCCACGTGGGCATTCGTATGCGGCTCGCTTCTCATGCGGCTCAGATTAAATCCTATGCGGCTCAGGCCATAGGAGCCTCATGCGGCTCGGGCAAAGGACTTCCCATACGGCTCAAGAAGATCATGTCCATGCGGCTCAGGCCATAAAAGTCTCATGCGGCTCGAGCGAGAACTTCTCATGCGGTTCAAGAAGATCATGTCCATGCGGCCTAGGCGGACATATACCTATACGGCCCACAAAGAATACTCTTCTGCGGCTAGAGGACTCAAGTGAGGGCCACTGCCCACGCAGCCCTGACACGTGGGCTTAACCATATGCGGCTCACATTCATATGTGGCTCACATTCATATGCGGCTCACTAGTCATGCGGTCCAGATCCCTCCAGCAGCTCCTAGGACATGTGTCCTAAACCGATTAATTCCTCAGATTTGCTGCCATTAAAAATTGGGTCAGATCCCAATAAATCTGGGACACGTGGCAGAAGGATAGATCTGATTTATTTACAGATATCAAAAGATCAATATAAGGAAGATTTATTCCAATCAGCATTAATTGCTCATGGGATTTAGTGTAATCTATACCTAATGGCCCAGATTCATCATAATTAAAATGAATGGCCAAGATGGACTAATCCCCAAGTCGCCGCCATCTCCAAGAGCTAATCATTGGCAACCCTAATGATCAGATCCCACTATTATAAATAGCAAGGTGCCATTCCCTTGTAAGATATACAATTTTAGGGAGAAAAATACGTATATACAGAGAGACTCCCCGATAGTCAGGGAAAAGAATACACAGAGAGAGAGAGAGAGAAGCCTGAAGAGCAACAAAGGAGCAAGAAGAGCATTTCTTTGTCAACGCCAACCATCTTTTCACAAGGAGCCAAGGTTGTATACCGATCGTCCAAGGAGTAAGGCAGGGCTGCCGTCGCCTTCCCGAGCCTCTATCGTCACCCCCCAGAATCTAAAATAAATAATTGTACTTAGACTGCTGTACCTAGGTTTTCGTTCCTAGGCTTTCTTTGTACAAGCGAGTTTGTAACGTGAAGTAAAAGTTCGGTCCTCCGATAATTGTTCTGTTCTTTTATATTTCATGGCAAACAGACCCCCTCGGGTTGGCCACTATCGTTTTTGAATGTCATGTGCTTAGGTCACTGGTGCCCAAGTGGGGACTATACCAGATCCTATTTACAGCTAGGGCTCATACGACGAAAGGTCTGTTCTTAACTGCATGTTCACTTTAGTATGGTTAGATTACCTTATTGGTGTCTTGTCACTTACTTGTATTTGTGGCATATTTTATATTCAATATTTACATAGCATGTTCTTTATATATTTTGTTACGTCCCTCTGAGGACCTGGTGATCTCTCCAGGTGTGTGTGCCTTTGTGATATTTTTGCAGGTACTCTAGCCAAGGCCATGTTTTACTCTCTTCTTTCGAGGTGATTGCACCTGTATCACCTTCGCATCGCTTAACAAATTCATTTGTTATGTATTCCTTCTCCTTTCCAGTTGGTAGTGGATTTATCTCCGCCCAACAACTTGTAAATGATAATTCATGAGTTTATTATAAATTCTTTCTCCTTTATTTATGGATGAGATTAGTGTCATAGTTTACTACATTTTACAGCTTATGTATACGTATGATGATTCCATGTATTGGAGTATACTTCGTATGTATGTAGCTGGCATGGATACGTACTTAGTCCTAAGTATTTTGGGACTGGGCATTACACGCCTCTCCGTCGAAAGCTGCAGACTCTCCTCCTGTTTATCCTGACGTGCAACCCCCCTTAAGGATAAGAACGGTGGGAAAGCGATGACTTAAATTTGAATGGCCAAATCACATATTTTATGCACGAGCCTGTCATAGATTGCCTCTGTGCTTTGGGCATGATCGATATATCCCCTATCTCATGGGACTGCATGTGTTCTGTATGATGGGGCCATATGGGTAGAGCCGCATAAGCGCCACTAACCTTCATGGATGCCTCATACCTGAGCCGCATGAGCGCTACATGGCTGAACCGCATGGATGCCTCATGACCAAACTGCATATACATCTCATAACTGATCCGCATAAATGCTTCATGGCTTAGCCGCATGAACATTGTATAACAGAATCGTATAAGTGCCTTAAGACTGAGCCGCATATGTCTTATTTTTTTAAGTTGTATGCACATTCCTCATAATTGGGCCGCATAGGATCTATTTTGGCTAGGTCGCATGTGTTACTTAGTTTGAGCGCATATGTTCCCTACATAATTAAGCCGCATAGGCTCTGTCTGACTAGGCCGCATAACTAAAAAGGAGCCCATTCACTTTGTCTTTATATGACTATCTTCTTTCTTTAATTTTTCCAGCATCCATGCCGAAGGCTGAAACCATTGTGAAGGAGGAGATGCTGCCTCCTTTCATCAAACAAGAGTCATCGTTTGTTAAGGAGGAGGTAATACCAAAAGTTGAGGTAAAAGAAGAGCTGGCGTCCATCGGGGAGGGAATTACTCCCAAGATTGAGACTGCTGTAAAGGAGAAGCCCAAGTCTGAGGGTAGTAGCACTGGGAGTTCTGACCCTCCTGTCCCCGTCGAAGACCTTAATCAAATAGATCTTTCGTATACGAAATGGCTGAGGGAATGGTATATGCCTCAACATAACTATGATCCTTGACTGTAGGGATCCGTGGGTTGCCATATAATTATTATTTCCAAGAATATGAGAAATAAATGTTCGTATGTCTCGGTGTTTCTGTCTGTCTTTAGCTGTAGTTTGTGTTTTGCTTCTTTTGGACATCAGTATAATCCTTTCCTGGAGATGTATTCCTATGAATGTAACTGATTTTGAATAAACATAATACATTCACTCTATTCTTTATTTTTAGTATCTGTGGTGCTTGTACTAGAAGGCCTAATACAGCATTTGTGTTTAATAAAGGACATCCTACTGGGGGACTTTTTGTGGACCTATTGCCCTTTTGTGCATCTGAAAATGCAAGCAAATAGATTTGAATGATATTTTGTCGACCTACTACTATTTGGTACACCGATGGTGCGAGTAATATATTAGGATAACTTCTGTAGACCTATTACCCTTTTGTGCACTGGCGGTGTGGGTAATAGATTTGAAACAAAACCTAACAGAGGTAATATGGACGTGATAGGTTTTATGGTCTTAACACGATGTCTTTTATCCCGGGTTGGGTAAAGGTGCTAAGTCAAGAGACTATCGATATCAGAGGTAATATAGACGTGATACACGATAATCAAGAATATTTTTTTGGTGGACCTATTACTCTTCTGTATACTGGTGGTACGAGTAATAGATTTCAAGACAAAACCAACAGAGGTAATATGGACGTGATAGTTTGTGTGGTCTTAACACCATGTCTTTTATCTCGGGTTGGGTACAGGTGTTAAGTCAATAGACTATCGGTATCAGAGGTAATATGGACGTGATACACGATAATCAAAAATGATCTTTGGTGGACATATTACTCTTTTTGCGCACTGGTGGTGCGAGTAATAGATTTTGAGACAAAACCAACAGTGGTAATATGGACGTGATAGATTTTGTGGTCTTAACACCATGTCTTTTATCCCGGGTTGGGTACAGGTGTTAAGTCAAGAGACTATCGATATCGGAGGTAATATGGACGTGATACACGATAATCAGGAACAGGAAGTTTGCTCAGTGATAAAGATAAGCTGGGCAGATTCCTATATGATAAAGCATTAGTGTGGTAGTTCAGAGGTATCATCATACATGACTCGCCACTCAGGGAGATGCGATCTAGTGTGAGTTCAGAGGTACTTGGTGTACATAACTCGATTGTTTGGGAGATTTGATGGTATGAGACCAGTATGTCTTTAGACATAGTATTTCTTCAAAAATTTGCTGTTTATGGGCATCATGAGCAAGTCTCCGTTCTGTTATGCGAGCCGGTATGCGTCATTGGAGAATACGGTCTCGATGATGTATGGGCCCTCCCACTTGGGCTGAAATTTGTCGACGGTTTTGTGAGTCATAACCATCGGTCTGCGAACAGCCAAGACAAGATCGCCTACTTAGAATGTCCTCTGCTTGACTTTCTTATTGAAGGCTCGAGAGATGCATGCTTAATAGAGCTCGATGCTTTGTTGAGCTTGCAAACATTTCTCGTCTAACGGTTCCAATTATTGTAGTCGTCGGCGGTAGTTATCATCCGACGTTAACCGGTAAGTAAGGGCCACACGAAGTGAGGGGATCTGAGTCTCCAATGGGAGAACTGCCTCGCTCCCGTACACCAGAGAGAACGGTGTATTTCCAGTAGCCATTCGTCTCTTAGTGCGGTACGCCCATAAGCATTCGCCCAACTTTTCATTCCAGACGAGCTTATTTGAAGACACGAACTTCTTAAGAAGCTTGATTATGGTCTTGTTAAAAGCTTCGGCCAGACCATTAACTGATGGGTTATATGTCGTTGAAGCCACATTCTGAATTCGGTTCTTATCACAGAATCGATAGAAGCCATGGCTTGCGAACTGCGGACCATTGTCATGAATGATCCTCCTTGGCAGTCCAAAATGGTAAATAACGTGATGTTTTATGAAACTGATCACGTTTGCTGTCTTTAACTCTGCCAACGGAACAACTTCTGTCCATTTGAAGAAGTAGTCGGTGATTGCGAGAATAAACCAGTACCCTTTGGCCGAAGGCGGGATAATTGGGCCAACAATGTCCATTCCCCATGCTTCAAATGGCCAAGAGGCTACCGTTGGGTGCAAGAACTCAGATGACAGATGTATAAAATCTGTGTGGATCTGACAAGCCTTGTACTTCTTTGTATAATCGACTATGTCTGCTACCATCGTAGGCCAGTAGTAGCCCATCCGACGGAGATGGTCCTGCAACTTCGGGCCTGGTTGGTGAGTCCTGCAAATGCCATCGTGATCCTCGCGTAAGGCTTCTTTGGCTTTTGCGTTTGACAGACATCTTAGCAGTAGTCCGTCGTAAGATCGTCGATATAGCATTTTTGTTTCGGTGTCATAAAAGAATCTGAGAGAACGCCTTCTGATTGAAGTTGCTTCTTTCATATTCTCATGCAGAATTCTGTAGACTGCAAAGTCGATAAACGGGAGTCTCCAGTCTTGTACGTCATTGGTTATCTGGGCGGAGTAACTCGTATCTAGTTGAACGTTGATTTTGGGACAGACCAGCTCATGTCCTATAACGTCAACTAGATGATGAGCATAATTTAGAACCGCCAAAGAAGCGGCGAGGCCTGCTAGGGCGTCGGCTTCAATATTCAGGAGCCTAGGAGCATGTTCTATAAAGAACCCCTCCAAGGTTGCTATGATAGCAATTGCTGTCTGATGGTAAGGAATCAGGTCCGTGTTACGAGCCTCAGATTTGATTGACAACCAACTGTGAGTCGCCATATGCTTCTAGGTATTCGACCCCCACTTCTTTTGCAAGTCGGAGCCCGATGACCAAAGCGTTATATTCGGCTACATTCTATAAGAGAATATGCCCGATTGACCACCAATCCGGAGGGAGAAATTAACACTATTCTGACTCCAGCGACGATATCACCTTGGGGCCCCGTTCTTGAGGCACTGTCGAAGAACATTTGCCAAACATCTTTATGTGAAGTCATGTTTGAGTCAATGACTTCATCTGGGATTTCTTCATAGATTTTGGTTATTTTTGAGCCTAGATGGGCTGCCAGAAAGTCGGCCAAGGCTTGACCTTTGACAGCCTTCTGCGGAACGAAGACCATGTCGTAGGGAGATAACAGTATCGCCTATGTGGCTAGACGAGAATTGAGTGCGCATGGCTTGGTCATGAGAACCCTGAGGGCATTGACTCGCGAGATAACATGGATGGTCTGCCCTGACACAGAGTATCGTATTTTCTGAATGGCGAATACCAAGGCAAGGCATTCCTTCTCTACGGCGGTGTACCTATGCTCCGGCCCCACCATCATTAGGCTGAGATAATAGATGGCTTGCTCGTGCCCCGTATCATTGTTTTGTGCTAGCAAGGCATCGAGGGAGTGTTTTATTGCTCGTACATATAACAGGAAAGGCTTTCCGGTAACCGAGTCTACCATAACTGGCAGATTCGTCAGGTATTCTTTAATGTCATTAAAGACGCGTTGACATTCCTCGTTCCAAACGAAAGAGATGCCTTTTATCATAAGTTGTGTGAAGGATTGACATTGCCCTGAGAGGTTAGATATGAGCCTCCTGATGTGGGCTAGTCTTTCCTGAAGGCCGCAGAGTTCACGGAGGTTCTTTGGCGGACTCATCTCCAGGATTGCCTTTGTCTTATCGGGGTCTATGTGAATGCCCCGGGAAGTGATGACAAAGCCCAGGAACTTCCTGCTGGACATGCCCAGGAAGGACTTGGCGGGATTCATCTTCAAATTGTGCGATCGCATAAGATCGAACATTGTCCTCAAATCATGTAGGTGGTCATCCTTGGAGCGACTTTTGACGGTGATGTCGTCAACGTAATATTCCACCATCTTGCACAAGTGATCCCTGAAAATGACGCTCATTACTCGCTGATATGTAGTACCAGCATTCTTCAGGCCGAAGGGCATAACTGTATAGCAATACACGCCGATCGGTGTTCGGAATAACATATGCTTCTCATCATCAGAAGACATTTTTATTTGATTGTATCCTGAAAAGCCATCCATAAAGGACATGCGCTCGAAGCCATACGTATTATCGATCATTATGTCGGTGATGGAAAGAGAGAATTCATCTTTAGGACATGTCGTATTCAGATTACGAAAGTCGTTGCAGATTTGGATCTTTTCGTTCTTCTGGACGACTGGTACTATATTAGCTATCCAGTCTGGATGCTGCTCCTCGCAGATGAAATCGTTAGCTATAAGCTTGTTTACTTCGGTTTCGATGGAGTTCATGATGTCTGGACGGAACCGTCGTTGCTGTTGCTTGACTGGTTTTGCGTCCGAATGAATATTGAGTTTATGAAGTACGATCTCGGGGTTTAATCCTGTCATGTCTTCATAGCTCCAGGCAAAGATATCGATGTATTCTCTGACGAGTTGCTACAATGACTCCCGCTCGTCGTCTGTCAGGCTTTTACTAACGAAGATTGGCTTTCGAGAGGATTCATCACCGAGGTTAACTTGCATGACCTCATCTTCAGTGGAAGGATCACTTAGTTTAAAGTGCTTCTCCCATTGTGCATCCAGTTGTTGGACCCATAGCTCCAATTCAAGAGGTTCGAGTAGATCTTCGTCTTCCTCTTCAATGTCAGCGGATGCCATGTTGACAGATAATGTCTGTCTGAACACATCTCCAATGCTGTCATCGGAATCGTATGTAGGTGATTCAGATGAGTGAGAATGCAACTCGCATTTTTCATCGAAGATCTCGGGCGTTGTTGCTGGTGTAACATAACCGAGGCCGCATTTGGACTTGCCATAATAATTTCGAGGTTTTCCAGACGGAGTTGACAGCTGTAGAGGCGATCGCCGACCGTAGCCGTAATTCAGACCTGGGGTAGCCTCCATGTCGTACCCCTGCTTTTGTATGAAGTACTTGGCCTGAGGACTATACAGGTAGAGCGGTAGTCTTCCAATATCGGGTTCGAGATCAAACTCTTGAGGCATGAAGGGTTGAGGACCTTCTTTTCGGCCAAAGATGATCGCGCGATCCCCTTCTCTTCTGCCTGGGACTAAGAAGTGGCATCTTTAATGGGGATAAGTTGGTTTGTGGTATGGATGGTTGTCACCTGTTTGTGCAGGTTAGTGTCCCAACCGTATCCCATAGTATACATCAGATTGAGTTTCTTACACTCAGGATAGTTCAATGGCAGCCTCTTATTGATGAAGTAAGGAATTTTATCCACAGGAATTACATCATCAGGAGAGGGACTATCCACCTTTGCAACCAGATACTTTGTGAGTTCTGCATCCTTTTCAGCTACCCCCTGCGTGATCGGAGGTTGGGATGCTGTCTTGGGCAACTTGACCACCAAGGGTTCAGCTTGTGGCATTGGCTTGCTTGAGGGTGTCGAATCGACACTTGGTTGTCGGCTCGTCTTGGAAAGACGGATGACCATCAGCTCGGCAGGGGACTTCGTGTCTTCTGATTACTTTTGATTAGATCTTGGCAATCGGATCACCATCGGCCCTATGACAGGCTTTGGCTCTTGGCTTTGGGAATCGGATGACTATCGGTTTCGACTGTGCAGTTGGGGCAGGGGAACCGGGTACCTCTTTATGCAAAGTTGCGATAAGGGGTGTGGCTTCACCCGGTTTATATGCCTGGAGATGAATTCTTAAGGGTTCCTCTGGCCACGTAATGGCCTCCAGTTTGTCAGTTATATGTTTCTTGGATTTGTCATATAGACACGCCTCCGAAGAATAATAAGACTCAACCCCTTTGAAGGGATCGATGTCGACGAATTCAGTCTTCTTGAAGCCATGCTTACTGACATACTTGAAGCATTGGTGGAGGGTGGATGGCACGATCATATAGTCATGTATCTACGGACACCCCAAGAGGATATTGTAGGACGTATCTGCATCTATGATGTAGCAGGTAACCTCCGTCTTTAGGTCGCAAACCAGATATTTCAATCAAATCTTTCCTAGGGGATAGCTCCTTCCCGAGTTGAAACTGCTAATGGCAGTGTTGGTCGCCGTTAGCCGGTGAATAGGGATACCGAGGACTTGAAGCAAGCTTTTCGAGATGATGCTTATCGACGAGCCAGGATCGATGTGCATCTGATCCACCTTGATGTCGCCTATGTATCCAGTGTAGTACAAGGGGCGATCATGCATGTTAGTCTTGATCAGCATGTCTTGTGGGGTGAATACAATTTTGGGCATTGCATCCACACAATTGCTGCCCTGGAGATGTTCCGATGAGTCTTCCCCCGTAGGTTTAACCTGGGCTAAATAAGCGTCAGCATTCTGGAGCGCTTCGCTCAATGTGACACGAAGATCTTTGGAGAGCCTTAGGAGCTTGTATAACGACAACTTTGTCGGTGTATTAGCCAATTGAGCTAATATGTCAAAGTTGTAAGGTCTCTCCAACCCTGGAGGTACATCCTTACGGAGCGGCCTGTCGAAGTGGGTTTCTTTCGGCTTGGACATGTCCGCCGGTGGAGGCTGAGATGGCCCAAAAACATCAGTGGCCGACAGCGTTGCTGGCTGAGGGTCTTCAACTGAACTACCCGGAGTGGGCTGGACTTGTGCCCCAGACCGGGTAACAACGATCGCTGCTTCCTCAGCTTCGGCTAAAATTGTATGACAGGATCTGGACTTCCTGTCCTTCTTCTTGTTGGTTGGAGATGACACCGCCTGGGTAACTTCGGGCACTAAGTCTGGGTGCACCCACATGATCTCTCCTCGTAACGTGGTAAGAGGTACCAATCTAGTCGTCCGGTCCCAAATCGGGGGGGGGAGATTAGTAACTTCCATCGTTGCCCGGGGGATAGGTATTACCCCGTCTTGAGTACTTGTTGGAGGGAAGTCGCCGAACTGAATTGACACCATATTCGCCGCCACGGTAACCTCTTCAAAGTCTAGCGACAGAGCTTTGGAGTCGATAAGATTCTGGATGTACCGCTTTAATTGAAAGCAGTCATGAGTGGCATGATGAACATAGCGGTAGAAATGGCAGTATTTTGGGTCCTCTATCTTTGTCGTTCGGGGCTCGCACCTTGGTGGTGGGAGTTGGATCCTGTCCCCTTGCAAGAGCATATCGAAGATAGGCTTGACATGACTATCTTCGAATGAGTAATTCACCTGGGGCCACTGAGCTTCTGCCTGCTTTTGTTCAGGCTTCTTGGTCGTACCGGCGACCA
Organism: Iris pallida; assembly: GCA_029216955.1. Taxonomy (NCBI): domain Eukaryota; kingdom Viridiplantae; phylum Streptophyta; class Magnoliopsida; order Asparagales; family Iridaceae; genus Iris; species Iris pallida. Next base: position 14,871,426 of record JANAVB010026400.1, read on the forward strand.
TATCCTATTTGCCTTTATTGTCCCAGTTATTGGAGGTGCCGTCAGTGTTATTGTTATTGGAGGTGGTACCAGGACGTTTGCTTTTGACCTCTCCGTCCGGGATGTGTAATCCCAACTGGCGAGCCTTCTTTAACTTTGCCTCCGTATTGGTGGCGCTTATGATGAAGGTCGTCCAATTCCTGAACTGATCTTCACCCATCCAAAGGCTGATTGCGGGGAGCAACTTCTTCTGGCAGATTTCGATCAAGGAGCTTTCGAGATTGCCTTGGGGCAATCTCATTGTGGTTTGGCGGAACCGCTCGATATAGTTCCTTGTTAGCTCCCTCTCTCCCTGAACGACGTCCATGAAGGATGACATTGACACATCATGTCCCACTTCGTAGAATCTTTCTAGGAACATGTACTTGAAGTCGTCAAAATAATGGATACAGTTGTCAGGAAGGTTGCGATACCAGTCGAACGCGATCCCCTCCAATGCTCCGATAAATAATCGTGTGAGGATGGCGTCACTATACGACAAGTGGTCGGTTGTGACCTCGAAATAAGTCATGTACCGACTAGAAGAGGCCTTTCTGTCATATGAATCGATATGAAACAACTTGTACCATGGTGAAAAAGGCACATCTCTCCATGCAATGGGATACGGCTACCTATTTTGAGGTCCCGGGAGGAATCTCGGGCATTGAACATTGCCCGAAGCTCCTGGATTTTCCTACTTGCCTCCCTTGCTTCATCTACAGCTGAAGGAGCAGAGGCTCCTAGAGGATTATCATCTAAAGAAGGAGCGGTCGTGTTGGAGTCCGCGTTGACTGCGGGTCCCAAGCTTGTTTGTCCAGGCATCCTTGCTGGTTGAGTCGGTAAGACAGCTTTGATTTTGTCTACTGACTTAGCCAAGGACATGAGCATGGCTTCAAGTACTTCTAGACGTTGTCGGTCAGTAGGCGCTTCATGATCATCGTCGGCCATAAAGACTGTCCGTACGTGGGTAGAGGTGGAAGGGATCGTAGCAAAGGTGCTCTCTGTATCGTACGCTCGTACCGAGAAATCATCGAGGAATGTCGGAATGTCTTCCTCCTCGGACTCGAAAGGGGTGCTACCCCCTGTGCAGGAAGCCACATCATCTTGGCGAAGGTGGTCATCCTCATGGACGTCCACGTCTGTTGCATAATTCCAGTGGATCGCTACCCCCTGTGTATGCTCTTGGAATACCGGGTTGTCGCATACTTTGAGGGAACTGCCACCCCCGACCTCAGCTACCCCCTGGGAGGTTAAGGATGTACCCTCAAGTGTTGGAAGATTCTTTCTGGATTAAGTGCCTAGGTAGACACCCCCTGTCGTCATCGGTGGCAACCCTCTAGACGAGAGTTTTCTTGCAATGCTGGCAGAGATTGTCGAGCTGGAAGAGCCTGTCTTCTTTCCTTCATTGCCCGGAAGAACCTTCCATGTTGAATTACAGGAGGCGACAAAAAATTCCTCGTCTCTTGAAATTTGTACCTGTTTTTTGAGTTGTTGTTGTTGGAAGGGTGCTGGCTGGTACAGTCGTTGGAAAATGGACTGCCGATCTTCAGGTGCTGCCGACTTGTCGTAGTAGCAGTTGATGATGACTTGGGTGCAACGACGTCCCGAGAAGGGCTCATCGCATGCCAAGGTTGCTTACTTCTCCTTGCGTTTGTGAGTAATCACCTCTGGTAAGTCGATAGCAGATTGATCTACCTTTGCATCCTATTTGTGGACTCGGGTATTCCGAGCACACGGGTGCGTAGGTGTCGTGTTTGCTCCCTGGTCCGAGGCTAGTAAAAGTACTTGCTCTCGATCGTTGGAGGGAGACTTTTGATACCCACCCTGTCCGTTAGCCCTGGGGGACTAGACGCGGGTTATTCTGTACAACTTTCCATCAGAAGCCCGTATAACCGTTAACGGTGCCCGCTGATGGTCAGCAACTTGGACAGTTGACTGGGCTTATTGGTCCCGTACTACCCTAGACTTCTTTGACTTAGCACCCAAATGTGCATAGTAAAAAGAGTCCAGATTGATATATCCCACATTCTCAATGGGCCGCATAGAGTCGGACTCGTATGAGAGACGGTCGAACACAGAGCTTCTAACAGGGCCGCATGAGACACTCTGCCTATGGCCAGGATTGGCTGTCGTATGGGCCATCTGCCTGCGGCCAGAGTTGGCTGACGCATGGGCAATCTGCCTGCGGCCAGAGTTGGCTGTCGCTTGGGCGACCTGTCTGCAGCCAGAGTTGGCTGCCGCATGGGCCATCTGCCTATGGCCAGGGTTAGCTACCGCATGGGCGATCTGTCTGCGGCCAGAGTTGACTGTCGCATGGGCTATCTGCCTGCGGCCAGAGTCAGCTGCCGCATGAGCCATCTACCCGTCTCTCTTATGCGGCCTCTTCCTCGTCCGCCTGGATTTCCCTTGTGCCCCTAAAAACTCAGCATCGTAGTGTTTTGCTTTGCTGGATTTGGGGACAATAGGGTTATCTGCGGTCGGAAGCAACGTCGTAGGAGAGTCTTGATCACCGTTTTGGGCCACAGAAGGAGCTTCTTCGAGAACCTAGTCGGGGGCAACAGTTTTGTGCTTCGACATGCTGCGGGCTCTTTTTGGGTTGGCTCGCTTCTGCGATGGGCAAGCGCTCCCTTCAGAGAGCATTTTTTTTCGAATGCTCGTTGGTCAAATTGAACCATGAGCATTTGCTACGTGGAGCCGAGCTTGGACGTGTCAAATTGCGTCACCAACTTTCATCAGGAGAAGGATGTCCCTAGCAGAGTCGCCATCGTGTTTGCCATAAAATATTACGAACAAAAATTACAGATGAATTAAAGTTGATTGCAAACTCGCTTGTACAAAAGAAAGCCTAAAAATAAAGCCTACGAAATAATCCAAGTACAATTGTTTAGTTTTGATTCTGGGAGGTGACGATAGAGGCTCGAAAAAGTGAAGCAACTTTGCCTTACTCCTTGGACTATCTGACGCGATCCTTGCTCCTGAAGAAATTGCCCTTCGTATATTGCCAGCCTTTTGCATGGGTGTGGTACCATGCTATTTATAGTGATAGATATCTTGAGCCGCATGGATGGTCGCATGGCCACGTGGCTATAGCAGCACACAAAGACCCGCTCCTTGGCCGCCAGCTGGTGACTTGTTAAAATTTTGTTGCAGCAAATCTGGGTAGTTGAGACTTGGTCAGTCTGCTTGAGTCATTTTGAGCCGCATAGGCCTTTCAGTGTTCGGCCATGCTGGGCTGCATAAGACTCATGCGGCAGTCTCCCTTAGTCTGTATGTAGCTTGGGGGCTTTTGAGCCGCATAGGTTCTATATTCTAGGCCGCATAAAGCTCATACGGCTCAGATTGCAGTTTACACTTCGCCGCATGAAGCACATAGATTGAGCCGCATAACGTTCATGCGGCTAGGGTCGCAGTCCTTTTGGCCACATGGCCATGTCCAGTCAGGTGACACGACGTTTTGTCTGATCACGTCTTATCTTCTTTTTTGTCAGAGTGTTAGAGTTGCCAGAGCTGTCATTTTTGCCAATTTTGACAGAGTTTGTCAGCTTTATCAGAAGGGTTGATCAGCTTGGCCGGATAAGTAACTATTCTTTCCGTAGCGCAAAAATCAGTCTGGTGAAGATGGGGCGCAGGGGGCATACTGAGTCTGTCATGCGGTTCTTCTTTATGCGGGTCAATTTGCTCCAGAGTACTCATGCGGTCAGTTGTGATCCGCATGAACCCCATATTTTCTATGCTTCTATAGTTTCGTGGTTAAGTGTTTGGTATGCCAAGAAGTGAAGGCCGAGCACCAGAGGAAGGCTGAATTATTGCAGCCGCTACCCATTCTCGAGTGGAAGTGGTAGCACATTACGATGGAATTCGTCACAGGATTTCTTCGGAGTCCTAGTGGACGAGATGCGGTATGGGTGATTGTTGATAGACTTACCAAATCGGCCCACTTCTTACCTTTTAGAGTGGGGCAGTCCACAGAAGTTTTGGCAGATATGTATATGAAGCAAATAGTGAAGCTGCACAGTGTACCAGTTAGCATCGTGTCGGATCGTGACTCGAGGTTTACCTCGCACTTTTGGAGGAGTATGCAAGAAAGTTTGGGTACGCGTTTGAAGTTTAGCACATCGTACCATCCACAAACAGACGACGAGTTAGAGCGTACGATTTAGACGCTAGAGGATATGCTGAGAGTGTGTATGCTTGACTTTGGCGGATCATGGAAACACCACCTCCATCTTGTGGATTTTTTTACAATAATAGCTATCAAGCGAGCATTCAGATGGCTCCGTTTGAAGCATTGTATGGTAGAAAGTGTCGATCTCCTGTCTGTTGGAGCGACATCGAAGAGCGACAGATATTGGGTCTCGAGCAGGTTTTGAGCATAGTAGAGAAGGTAAAGAAGATACAAGACCACCTGCGAGCTGTGCAGGATCGACAGAAGCAGTGGGTAGATAATCATCGTCGACCTTTGGAATTCAAGGAAGGCGACCATATTTTCTTGAAGATATCCCCCACTAGAGGCACGATTCAATTCGGAGGACGTGGCAAGTTGAGCCCAAGAAATATGGGCCCCTTCGATGTCTTGGAACGGGTTGGAGAGGTTGTCTACAGATTGGCCTTGCCACCGTCATTAGAGGGAGTACATGACGTATTCCATGTGTCGCAGCTGAGGCGATACGTGGCAGATAGCAGTCACGTACTCGATCACTCCGAGATCACTGTCAGACAGAGCTTGTTATACCAAGAGCAACTAGTAGGCATCCTTGATCGCCGAGTGAAGGTGTTGCTGAATCAGTCTATACCATTGGTTTGTGTGGCATAGAAGCACCACTCGCCAGGATAGTCTACTTGGGAGCGCGATGATGACATCCAAAATCGTTATCCGCATTTGTTCGAAGACTAAGTACGTTTGCGTGTTATATTCTTAATATTGCATTGCATCGCATGCCCCCGGCATTAGTTTTAATTTCCAGGACAAAATTTCTTTAAGTTTGGTAGGATGTAAACCCCCATCTTTTATTACAAATTATTTTAATATTTTTTTCTAAATTTTGTTATATATAATTTAGTATTAAGTTATTAGTTTTTGTTAATAATATATAGGTAGGTATGCTTGTACATTACTTTATCAAATATAGTGTACATTATAATTTGGAAATTTTAGATATTTTGTATATAATTTTTTTTTAAATTTTTATAAGCTACTTTACTTGTTTCTAAGAGTGATTATGAGTGTGTATATATATATATATATATATATATATATATTTTTATATATATATATATATTTTATAATTAAATATATATATATATATATATATAAATATATATACAAAAAAAACAAGTATATATATAATATATATATATATATATATATATATATATATATATATATATATATATATATATATATATATATAAGTAAAAATAAAATATAACATCTGGTACTGTAGCCGTAGCTACAGTACACTTGAAATCCCTACCCTCCATTCTCCTGTTGCGAATAGTTCGCAAGATTGATTGAGATTTGTTCAAATCTCATGCAAATCTTCCAACATGAATTTAAATCTAGCAATCCACACTAACTTGGAATTGCCAATAGCTATTCAATTCGTGGTACAAATCCTACATGTGCCCGCAGCCTCAAATTCGAGTTGGACTCGAATAAGGATAGTAGCAGTATATATAACGGCTAGAAAAATCTGAGGAAACCCTAACCAAGGTATCCCGAAGCCACCAGAGCTAATCCCGAGCCTTCCCCCACCCTCGGCGAACTACCCTGGACGCTGACAGTTCCGCACCACGACGCGAACGCCGCCAGCCACCCCAGGCCGACCGCACCATCGGTGCGATTTCAGTTTTGTCGACTGCGAGGTACCATTTTCTTACAACGATATCTTCTTTAATTTCCAATCGTTTCTTGAATCGTTAAATCCTATTGAGTGGCCTTGTAACCCCTTTCGAAAAGCCTTTAAAGGGATTTCGACCTCGTACCCTAGATCGGCGTAGAAATCGACGCAAAGTTGCACGTTCTCTGTCAAAAAATAGAGCAAAGAACTGCCCCAAACCCCTAACATGGAAGCCCATTTTTGATCTGTACATTAGGGTTTTGTTAAACTAGTTTATAAAAGTTAAAGCCAACATAACTGAGAACAGAACGCTCTTCGTAGAATCTTATTTCGCTATTTGTATAAAAAATTATGTGATGTTAAACTTGTGCAAAAGACTGGTTTTAAAAATGAAAACTTTAGAAAACTTCCAATACGGCGTGCGTCCCGACAAACCGGGCGACGTGGTCGCGTACTATACGTATCAAAAGGCGCTTATGGATATTGTCGACGTGTGGGAACTGACGGAACTCGATTTCGTTGCGTGTGCGCAACGAAGCTCAATGCATATCCGTCAAGATACTCCTGTATCGACGTTTTGCAAACTTGACCATAACTTTGTGTACGTTCGTCGAATCGAGACGAAACTTGCTCCAGAAGGACCGTATCGAAATTTTGGTCATTGGTGCCAAGTCTAGTCCGAATCTGAGAAGGTCGATCGAAACGCCTATTTGGAGGGCCCGCGACCCGATCCAATGGGCAAAATTATACACGTCCTGCCGAAATCCAACTTTGGACATACGGTTTGGTTTGTCTCCTCAAACCGAATTCGTAGACCTGTAGTTTGACGACTTTAAAGACCTTATATACTGGCATGCATTTCGGTGCAAAGCGGGGCCAACGGCGGATATCGTTTTGACCCAAAATTACGATTTTGCCCTGTTCTGAAATTTGACTTTCGAAAAAGCGTTTCCTAGAGATATCTTTTACACTGGAAATATTTTTGATGTTTGTTTCAGCATCCGGAGTCATTTGTGGATTGTGAGTTTTTGGTGCTGCCGTTTGTAACTGTTGGATTACCTTCCTCGCACCACAGGCAAGTATACCTTGCCATTGATTCTGATTGTGCTCATTTATTTTCAGTACATTTTATTATTGCATATTTCTTTCTCATATTGTCATTTTATTTATATTGTGCATCCAGGTCACACCTGGGTGCAGGCGACTAGATTTAGTCGTTTTTGTTATTTTATATTTTATTATGCATATCGATCTAGTGTTAGACGACCACCTTATGAGTGTGGGATATTTTTATATCTCCTATGGCCTTGACACATGTGTATCACGTGATGAGTGAGTTCATATAGGACACAGACCTGCGTACTTGACTGGCCATCGATACGTATGGGTCGTACGACGGATAGGAGGTAACTGCTACTAGTATGTCGAGTTAGAAGCCATAGCAGTTGCCAACTAGACAGGTTGTGGATGCATCTTAGACATGAGCATTGGGGAGAGGAGATAGCTACTAGCGTAGGGGCTACATTTATATTTTTAAACACATTTGTGGGCCAATAGTGACTCGTATGAGCGCTACTTTCTGCCCCTGACCGATAGCAACTCAGATGAGCACTACTTACAGCCACCCTTTATTTACTCTACTGATCCTACAGCCTCTGTGTAGAACATTGTCCTCAAAGTGCATCTCAAATAGAAGGTTAGGAGAACCTGTAGTGTCATAGTTGCATATTTACACATTCAGTTATTTCGGCATATTTTTCTGTATCATGTTACGTCCCTCTGAGGACCTGGTGATCTCTCCAGAATTAGACGAGTAGGATTATCCCCAGGAGTACGGAGCAGCTTTGGATCCTTCTTACATCGATGACGAGGCATCTCCCGCTGATACTTAGTTTTTTCTTTATTATCTGAGACTATGTAGTGGACATCCTTTTATCTTCATCTTTCTGTTTGAGGAGGTTGGACTCCATTTAGTTGAGACTATTTTTCATAGCTATTTAGAGTGGGTATGTCCACCCGGCTATCTCTTTGACTTCTTTCATTTATTGAGACTTATTATACTTTCTGTGTCGAGCTGTGGATGAGATATAGTTATTTTTATTGTGGCTTATCATGTTATATTATTTTCAGCTTATGTACAAATACGAGGATACCATATATTGGTATATTCTTCGTATATGTGCAGCTGGCATGTTGACGTACTTAGTCCTATATATTTTAGGACTAGGGCGTTACATGTTTTTGTGGTGGCCCATGCAGATCTCTATAATATTGTTGGGTTACATGACTGTGCCAACAAGCCTGCATATAGGAGTAGGATATAGAATCTCATCCACTTAATAAAACCTTCCTTGATCTCTTCTCAACTTCTCGTTTGACTACTTGATTACATCCAGTTTGATTTTGTTCTAACCAAAACTCTAATTTTTGTGCCAATATAGGATGAATCTTCATAGTGGACGCGCTACCCCTCTCGCCATTACTGATGGGAGCTCAACAACTTAAGAGGGACCAATGGGTCAGCCACCCCCAGCCATGTCCCCTACCACTCCATCAAATTCGCTAACGTTTGGCATTATGGAAGAGAAAAGGTGATCAAAAGATAGTTTTCTGTTGGAGGCCATTAGGGTTACCTTGAGATAAAAGAGGATGGAAGAGAAGAGAGATTTCTTTAAAGGAGGCAAACCACCAAGTTAGGGCTTTGACAAAAGAAATTAGGGTTTTGAAGGCTTGGTTGGAGGATTTTCGTGGGTCTGTTCAAGATTCACGAAAAGGGTGTAATATATAGCAGTAAAAACCCTAAGATTGAGTGGGGTCGACCAAATTTCAAAAGATGCTGATGTATGCAGAATCGAGTTCGGCCCGAGTTCAGTTATGGACCGAAGTCGGTTGGCATATGAAGAATGATTTCTAATGTCAACTTTATTTGAGGTATTAGTTATCTAGTCTTAGATAAAACATATGAACTATAAGTGCCAAATAGGCTTTATCAAGTCATAAGGTATTGTAAGTTCAGATAATCTTGGAGTAGCTGTAGGGGCCGGATCCAAGCTAATGGTAGTCAGAAGACACTTGACATCATGTCGCTTAGGCTATTACACCTTTGTGACCGAAGGTCCCTTTCGGCTTGTATCCAAAATGGTTATAATATTTAGCAACTTAGATTAATGTAAAAATTTAAAGCACTGTATAGTTTTATATATTTGTCTAGATCAAGAAGGCCTAATTCTTGACGGATAAAGTTGAAACGATCTTCATCCAGAGGTTTCGTAAAGATGTTTGCTAACTGATGTGTTGTGTCGACGAAATGTAAGCATATGCCCCCTTGTTGATGATGATCCCTTAAGAAATGATATCTATTTTTTATGTGCTTAGTAGGTGAGTGGCATATTGGATTCTTTATAAGATTAATGCTTCTAGTGTTATCACAAAATATAGGAATATTTTTCTAGTGCAGATGAAAGTCTTCCAAAGTTTGCTTAATCCACAAAATTTGTTCACAACAACATCCTGCGGCGATATACTCAGCCTCTTTTGTGGATAGGGCAATAAAATTTTACTTCTTGCTGAACTAGGAGACTAGAGACTTTCCTAGGAAATAACATGTACCACTGGTACTTTTTCGATCGACTTTGCATCCAACAAAATCAGTATCCGAGTATCCAATAAGATCGAATGATGTGGTTTTAGGATACCAAAGACCGGTCATTAAAGTACCTTTAAGGTATCTGAGGATACGCTTAACCGTATACAAATGTGATTCGCTGATATCTAGCACATAAACATACAAAAAATATAATATCTGGGCGACTAGCAGTTAGATATATCAAACTCTCAATCATACCTCTATACATACATATATCTGTAGGTTTTCCACTTTCGTTCAGGCCAAGCTTCGTTGATGTTGCCATCGGAGTTCCGACTGGTTTGGCATTGTCCATGTCAAACTTCTTGAGTAACTCTTTGTGTATTTAACTTGATTAATGAATGTTCCTTGCGAGGTTTGTTTGATTTGTGTAGTGCCCCGTCCCGCAAAGTCAATCGGAGGAATCGAAACGCCGACGGCGTTCGGCCTTAGCCTTGCAACGGCTTGCTCAGAGACATCGCTCAGGTGGGGTAGTTTCGGTGAACTCTCCTCATCTTTGCCTTCACATAATAAATCGTGTTTTCAACCTGCACAAGTTAGGCTTGATAAATAAAAGCTACGCATCCACATAGCTAAGGGAATAATCCCGACGGGTCAAAATGAGTTAGAACATGGAAAACGTCCCACGGTCGGCTTAGAGTTGGTGCACGGCGTGCTTTGAAAATGACACTCGGTCCTTCGTCCCGTGGCTTGGGAGAAGGAAAGTTGGTCTTCGGTGCAAAAGTTGAGAGTTAGCCTAAGTCATAGGCGTCGCCCGCACAAATGCTTGCTAAAGCATGCACGGTCCTGTCCCGCAAGGCTTGGCGTAGCCTTTGCTCGTCCCTTGGGTTAAGTTGTAGGCTTGAGTGAGTTAGGCAAAGTTATGCCGGTCGACCTAAGTTATTCTACGTGATGTTCCGCTCATTCTGCGGTTGTCAAGATAAATAGTCCCACGACCCCAAGGCCCGTCATATGAAGTATGACTTGGGCGACAGCGTTGCGTCGAACACGAGTCGGTTTAGAGGCACGAGCCACGGTTGGTTCAGTGGAAAGTTAGCCACGGTCGGTCGATACTTAAGGAAACACGTTATGTTCAAGTTAAGTTGGAAGGCTATGCAGTAGCCGTTCCCTGAGTTCAAAGAATGTTAAGTCTAAGCGATGGTTAGTCGCCAAGAGAAAATATGTCGGGACTGTGGTTCAGTCGCCGAGGCAACCCGGGTTTGGGCTCTGCGGATGAAGTGTGAAAAGTGGAAAGAGTAAAGCAAAGGAACTGTGATAATAATGAGACCATGCATTACGTTAAGTCTAGAAGTTAGCGTAGGCGCGTGGTCATGGACAACTTGTCGACAAGGGCGATGGTTCTTCGGATCGGAAACCTTGGGCCAGGGACCGATCCGGCCTAGGAAGAACAAAATTATAGCCGAGCTGGGTATGAAGCAACCGGTATGTCGGGGACTTGCATCGAGGATCGCAACCGGCGGTGCAAGGGTCCCGAGTACCAGGCTATGTCCACTATGGCTAGTCAATGCCAGTGACCTTTCATATAGATGTGTCGGCACGGGCGGCAATCCGCGTGCGTGCCTTTGGATTGAGTTGAGTTAAAAGTGTGTGAAATTAGTGAAAACAATGTCTGGGCCTAAGATTTGGCTACAGCGAGAAGGCGGCGTGCTTCGGCACTAGATGTGGCGTCGAGTGTTAAGTTGATGGCATAGAGTTGCATGAGTTAGGCTTGAGCTAATGCGAGTTAAGTCAAAAAGGGCCGTAGGGCAAGTTGTGTGAAGTTACTTGAGTTATTGGGCACGGCCTCGAAATATGAGGCACGGCCGCGTTGTCACAACACAAGTATAAGCAAGACTAAACAAGGAGGCGCTGCCTCGGAGATATTGAAACACAAATTGAGTTATGGCACGACCGAGTCGTTACGTCCCAAAGTTTGGCTAGAAAGACAGGTATAAGTCGGTGCGTCGACAATGCTAGCACGAGAAAGGTCTAGAAGCAAGGAAATGGAGTCCTTCGTGTAGTTGCGTCTCTGATTATGACCGTAAGGCAAACACGACTTGATAGGTTAACGTTGTTGGCACGAGAAGTGGTCTAGCGACAAAGTATGAGTTAACGTTGACATTGCAAGCACGGGATGGTTCTGATACACAAGTTGCGCTAAGGCGCCGGTCCTAAAACTGATCCTAAGGCAAGACTAGAAAGACAATCGAAAGGGATTTAAGCTGCACAAAGTAAATGAACGTGTAGGTTTTGTATGGGTGGGCGAGAAGCTCACTCCACCAGTACAGTGGTACTGACACCCACACAGTGTTTCATGTGCAGGCACAGGTAGAAGCTCGTGGTGCGGAGCTCGCTTGGATGCGTCGAGGCACGGAGTTCCTTGGCGAGTCGAAGCGTGCGGCCGCGTGAACTGAAGACTTATACAGGACATAATGTATGGACATCGCCTTCCGAAGCTTCCGCTGGATCCAAGTATTGTATCGAGAGATGAGAGAGAGCAGAGTGAATTGTAAATGAGTGAAAAGTGAGCCTGAGAGACTTGTATTTGGCCTTGCGCCCACAAATGTAATCTTGTACTCAATATCAATAAAGAGATTGTTTTGAATGTCTCGTGTTCATGTGTTCTTCTTTAAATTCTGCTGCAATGTATTCAAAGTTTCTGCTTGGGACTTCTGTGCGACGACCCCGTCGCCGCCGGTGTAATCGGCCGTTATGGAACTGCCTTGCACGAGCGCAAATCTAGGCTCGTGCGGCATCACGCCTTAGCGAGGACGATCGCTCCTACGGGAGCGGGGCGTGACATAGTGGTATCAGAGCACGGCTTTACGTCCTTGGACCGTCGATTGAATTCTTTAACTTCGATGTTTCCGTAAAACTCTGTTGCTTTCGCAAGTTGTTATCGTTGGTACGCTCTCTCTCAAATGTCCCTCGGCATGTCCATACAATAAGTCTAAATATTTTCGAAAGCTCGTACAAGCGTTCAATCTAACGCATCGGTAGGCCGTTGCCAAATGCGTCGATAGGGCCTTTGTGCCGAACGTTGCAAACTTGACTCGATTGAAAACACGTGCTAATGTTAGCAAGTCGCGCGTGTGCCCGAATAGTTCTACGTCGACCTTAGCACGTCGCGTGCATGCCTAATTAGCCCAACGTCGACCCTAGCAATTGAGCGTGCAAACTCGGAATGTAGTCCGCACAGGATGGCTATGCACACGGCCTTTTGGCTAAGTTGTGTTGCGCATCGCGCACCTTGACCCTTGGTGCAAATGAGTTGCGAGCGATATCAAGTACCGCTCGGTCGGGAACGGAGAGATACTTAGAGTGTCTATCGATAGGAACGCTATCGGACTAACGCTTAGGCGTATACGGAAGATTGATTTGGATTTCGAGGAAATAGTACGAACGACTTAGTGCGTCGGTACGACGCGAGCGACTACGCTAGCGATTCGTCGAACGAATCTGAAGGATGTCTTAGCGATGATGCGAATATGATTGAGGACTAGATCGTATGGCTTGAATCCGAGTGGTGTATGTGATAGGTTCGGAGAAGAATAAGAATGAGTGTCGACGACTAGTCGAGTGGCTCAAGTCCGAGTGGTGTATGGTTCGTCTTGGATATTGTTCGAGTGAATATTGAAGATTACGAGTATGTCGGCGAGGCGATGCGATCGCACAAAGCCTTAGAACGTGTCACGCTTAGTTGGTCGTGACTTCGAATGTCCCAAACGAGCATCTCGTTCGGACAACTTGTGAACGAGCAACGCGAGTTAGAAAACATTTCGAAACGATGAATGAAATTGAATGGTCTTGATCGAGGAAACTTAGAGGATCGCGCGTGCGATCTCGGATTGATGCAACTGAAATGTGACTTGAGTTTTGAATAACGATCTTGAAACGAGCTTGAGGAAAAGCGACTGAACTTGATCTTGAGTATTGAGAAGATTGAGGAATATCCAACTCGGACAACAGCATCAACGCACGACTCGAAATTGGTTGCAAAGGAAGATCGTCAGGTTACGCATATCGTCGATGGTATTGAGGCGTATCAAAGATCGATATGCGATAACTCGGGGGCACTCTGACTCGGCAAATGACGGTCGTGCAAATGTCATTGTTCCGTTGGACGCTATACTTGAAATATTAAAAATGTGTCGAGGAAAGGATAGACTTGGCTCGAGGACTTTCTAAGTTGAACGAATGACGATCGAACTATCGAACTTGGCTTGGATGAAAACTAGAATGTTTGGATTTGCTTCGTCGACAACCACAATGTTGATGTTCTTGTCTTATGCGAGCGCTACTCCAGCCTCGCACATGCGTCTCACCGATTAGGACGATCACTCTGCGTGAGCGCTGGTATGGTGATTCATACAGCGGGAGTGGTCGAACTTGTACGGTGCGACAGATTGTGCTTTGACTTGTGGTTTGACGCGAGGATAGACTTGAGATTGAATTGGTGTGCTTGTCGATTGAACTTGAGGATTGAGTAGGTCCAATCCACGTATCGAAAATGAGTTAGTCTAAACTCAAACAAGAGTTACGCCCCGATGAGAATGATTATTCTGCGGGTGCATTGCATGGTGATTCATGAACCACCGTGGATAATCGAACTCGCGTGAGATTGGGGCACAACGTATTGTCGAGCTAGATAACCTCGTGATCGAATACATGAATTGGTTAGAATTGGTGATTGAATGGATTTGAATTCTGCGCAACGAACGCACTGATGCGAATAGGTGATCGTGCTCGATGTTTAGAAATCTGAGTGACGCGAGCTTGGGTAGAAAACCCCGTATGATCGACTTTGGTTTGACCCTAGGATTGGGGTCAGTATTGGCATTATTGTTGGGGAACTATGATTCCAATCCTGACATTGACTTAGCCTCGTAAAGATTGGCCTAGCGGTTAGGCGAGACGCCCTGTTGCAAGTGTTAGCAATCAAAGGATTGATCTTGAGGATTGGCATGAATGGATAGCATGAATCACGAATATAGGAAAACCTGCTCACGAGACTCGGCTGACATGCATATATTTCAGGGACGCTTGGGTATGTGCACGATACGACTCGAGTGAGAATGACAAATTTTCTATCATGCGGCTTGGCTGAATGCAGGTATTCTGGGGACGCTTGGAATGCATGCACGATCCGGCCAAGTGATACGACGAGTTCAGGCAAGGCTTGAAAGATGGGAGTGTGTCGAGATCTTGAAATCGTGTTAAAGGAGTGATTGATAATAGTGCGAGCGTGGCTCAGAATCGAAGGAACGCGTAGGCGAAATGTGTACGATTAAGTCTTGGCCATAGAAATGGTAGAATAGCTTGCCTTCAGGAAAGTCTCGAGGACGAGACTTGTTCTGAGTGGTGTATGATGTAGTGCCCCGTCCCGCAAAGTCAATCGGAGGAATCGAAACGCCGACGGCGTTCGGCCTTAGCCTTGCAACGGCTTGCTCAGAGACATCGCTCAGGTGGGGTAGTTTCGGTGAACTCTCCTCATCTTTGCCTTCACATAATAAATCGTGTTTTCAACCTGCACAAGTTAGGCTTGATAAATAAAAGCTACGCATCCACATAGCTAAGGGAATAATCCCGACGGGTCAAAATGAGTTAGAACATGGAAAACGTCCCACGGTCGGCTTAGAGTTGGTGCACGGCGTGCTTTGAAAATGACACTCGGTCCTTCGTCCCGTGGCTTGGGAGAAGGAAAGTTGGTCTTCGGTGCAAAAGTTGAGAGTTAGCCTAAGTCATAGGCGTCGCCCGCACAAATGCTTGCTAAAGCATGCACGGTCCTGTCCCGCAAGGCTTGGCGTAGCCTTTGCTCGTCCCTTGGGTTAAGTTGTAGGCTTGAGTGAGTTAGGCAAAGTTATGCCGGTCGACCTAAGTTATTCTACGTGATGTTCCGCTCATTCTGCGGTTGTCAAGATAAATAGTCCCACGACCCCAAGGCCCGTCATATGAAGTATGACTTGGGCGACAGCGTTGCGTCGAACACGAGTCGGTTTAGAGGCACGAGCCACGGTTGGTTCAGTGGAAAGTTAGCCACGGTCGGTCGATACTTAAGGAAACACGTTATGTTCAAGTTAAGTTGGAAGGCTATGCAGTAGCCGTTCCCTGAGTTCAAAGAATGTTAAGTCTAAGCGATGGTTAGTCGCCAAGAGAAAATATGTCGGGACTGTGGTTCAGTCGCCGAGGCAACCCGGGTTTGGGCTCTGCGGATGAAGTGTGAAAAGTGGAAAGAGTAAAGCAAAGGAACTGTGATAATAATGAGACCATGCATTACGTTAAGTCTAGAAGTTAGCGTAGGCGCGTGGTCATGGACAACTTGTCGACAAGGGCGATGGTTCTTCGGATCGGAAACCTTGGGCCAGGGACCGATCCGGCCTAGGAAGAACAAAATTATAGCCGAGCTGGGTATGAAGCAACCGGTATGTCGGGGACTTGCATCGAGGATCGCAACCGGCGGTGCAAGGGTCCCGAGTACCAGGCTATGTCCACTATGGCTAGTCAATGCCAGTGACCTTTCATATAGATGTGTCGGCACGGGCGGCAATCCGCGTGCGTGCCTTTGGATTGAGTTGAGTTAAAAGTGTGTGAAATTAGTGAAAACAATGTCTGGGCCTAAGATTTGGCTACAGCGAGAAGGCGGCGTGCTTCGGCACTAGATGTGGCGTCGAGTGTTAAGTTGATGGCATAGAGTTGCATGAGTTAGGCTTGAGCTAATGCGAGTTAAGTCAAAAAGGGCCGTAGGGCAAGTTGTGTGAAGTTACTTGAGTTATTGGGCACGGCCTCGAAATATGAGGCACGGCCGCGTTGTCACAACACAAGTATAAGCAAGACTAAACAAGGAGGCGCTGCCTCGGAGATATTGAAACACGAATTGAGTTATGGCACGACCGAGTCGTTACGTCCCAAAGTTTGGCTAGAAAGACAGGTATAAGTCGGTGCGTCGACAATGCTAGCACGAGAAAGGTCTAGAAGCAAGGAAATGGAGTCCTTCGTGTAGTTGCGTCTCTGATTATGACCGTAAGGCAAACACGACTTGATAGGTTAACGTTGTTGGCACGAGAAGTGGTCTAGCGACAAAGTATGAGTTAACGTTGACATTGCAAGCACGGGATGGTTCTGATACACAAGTTGCGCTAAGGCGCCGGTCCTAAAACTGATCCTAAGGCAAGACTAGAAAGACAATCGAAAGGGATTTAAGCTGCACAAAGTAAATGAACGTGTAGGTTTTGTATGGGTGGGCGAGAAGCTCACTCCACCAGTACAGTGGTACTGACACCCACACAGTGTTTCATGTGCAGGCACAGGTAGAAGCTCGTGGTGCGGAGCTCGCTTGGATGCGTCGAGGCACGGAGTTCCTTGGCGAGTCGAAGCGTGCGGCCGCGTGAACTGAAGACTTATACAGGACATAATGTATGGACATCGCCTTCCGAAGCTTCCGCTGGATCCAAGTATTGTATCGAGAGATGAGAGAGAGCAGAGTGAATTGTAAATGAGTGAAAAGTGAGCCTGAGAGACTTGTATTTGGCCTTGCGCCCACAAATGTAATCTTGTACTCAATATCAATAAAGAGATTGTTTTGAATGTCTCGTGTTCATGTGTTCTTCTTTAAATTCTGCTGCAATGTATTCAAAGTTTCTGCTTGGGACTTCTGTGCGACGACCCCGTCGCCGCCGGTGTAATCGGCCGTTATGGAACTGCCTTGCACGAGCGCAAATCTAGGCTCGTGCGGCATCACGCCTTAGCGAGGACGATCGCTCCTACGGGAGCGGGGCGTGACAATTTGTAAGTCAAGAAAGAAGTTAATTTCTCCCATCATACTCATTCAAATTCTTGCTGTATACCTTAGCAAACTCGTTACATTGCATCTCATTAGTGGATCCAAATATAATATCATCAACATAAATTTATACTAAAAGCATAGAATTAGCAGGAGTTTTTATAAAAAGGGTCGCATCAACTTTTTCTTTTGAAAAACTATTTTCAAGTAGAAAAGAACTTAGGCGCTCGTACCAAGAACGTAGGGCTTGTTTGAGTCCATATAGTACCTTTCTTATATTTAATACATGGTCAGGATGTTTGAAATCTTCATAACTAGGAGGTTGATTAACAAAAACTTCTTCTCAAAGATATACTAATCCGTGTACCCTCGTGTCAGGAATCATATATAACACTACAGACTGATATCATAGAAGTCATCAAGATAACGAAAACTGTCAGGGAATTTACTCACTTGTCGTCCTGAGCAGCGGGTGTGAATCGATGTCCAAAGTAGAGCTACAAAGACCTAAATATGAAATATCAATATCAATTGGTGTTTTGGTATGATAAACATTGACATCTAATTTAAAATGTGGTTTCTAGGTCAATTCTAGGTCATAGAGGTCGGACTACGTCAATTTACCTAAAGAGTTGACTCTTAGGGTCAAACTAGTCACACTAGTCAAAACTAGGTCATACTAAGGTTTCTAGATCCAAACTACATAGGAGTAGGGATACTAGGTACCCTACAAGCATATGGACTCATATGGTCTAATATCGTAATATTTATCCTTTACCTATATATATGTGTACATCAATATCCCCTACATAGATATACCCTCTATGTATCAATATATCCTATACTCTAAATCTCAATACCCTTGCTCTCAACCCATATCCCTCTCATATACATATACTAATATATATTACCCTATGTAGGTATCTCCACCTTTCCTATATATGACATAGATATACCCCAATTACCTATCTCATATCTAGATCATTACCTATACCATTTACTTTTGTATATCCAATTACCCATATTTCCAATACCTATTGACTATACTCTTCCACGTACAAATCTATACCAATTATCCTAAACCTTTACCCTTAGGATACACCCTACACATTTTCATAACCTATACTAATACCTAGATACCCAACTTCTTCATATTCATCACCTAGACATCACTCCATGCCCAATACTTACAAGCCACACACAAATCCTCACCTACACCCAACACCCTTTAGTTGTACACACATATCACTACAATACTGCAACTAGGCTTCTATTCCTACTGCTGCCTAGCCTGTAGAAGCATGAAAAATCTCAGCTGATGACATCCCTTCGCCATAGAGCAGATGATACAAAGGCTCAGCCCAAGTGCTAAAAAGACAAAACAGAGGATATGAAAAGAAGTACCTTATGTGTCACGTCTACCAAAGTCTAGTATAGACACATCGAGACTACATAAAAAGGACTAATTCTGTTCATCTACAAAGGATTTGGTACATATTCGACAAAGCCTAGAGGGGTCTACACGGGATTCGGTCTTCGTCAAAGCGCAGCTCTTCTTCTTCAAGCCAGAAGATTGACCTCCATCAAGGCGTATTCTGATCTTTTTTTGGGCACAGCCTTCCAGAAGCATATCAGCCACTCGGCTAAAGCAAGAAGCTTCCTAAAACAATCATTGGCCCGAGCCTTCAAAGAGCGCAGCAGGTCGCGAAGCCCTGAATGGGAAGCACATAGCACAAACCTGTGGTTCTTCAGGTTGGCTATCCACCCATGACCTAGGTCGTCAGGACCTCGAAGATCCCCCAGACGTCGCCCAGAGTTGATCTCCCTAAGGAGGACATTTACATACTCCTTAAGGGCAGCGATGGCTCATTATACACAGAGTTCTTCTGTCACGACCTGCACCAGCTTTTCAGGATACGAGTGCGTGTCCAAGCCAGCCTACACCGCAGAGTCGACGATAGAACGCTGACATGGCCAAGATACTCAAAATCGTAAAGGTATCACATTTATTGTTCGTTCACATTACTAAATCAAATTTTCAAATTATTACAAGAGTTATATTTAAAAGAAAGTACAAGGTTCTTACACATATTTGAAATGACTACAACATCTATCTAAATTCTAGGTTTTGGCCTACAAGTACACTCGTATCTCCCAATGCCAAGAGAAGCCACAGTTAACCTGAAAAATATTGGTTTCCTGTCAGGAATGGAACAAGCACACAAACCGACGGCAAATCGAAAACATAATAGAATTCACAAGACATGAAAATAACATATGTGAAATGAAACTAGATACTAACTGATATCATGGCATGTCTAGAAAGAAAGTAGCTAACTCTAAAACATGATGTATCAACTGGAGAAAATCCTGTGAACAAGGTGATATGGCAAGTGGTGAAGAAAACATGGAAAAATAAGTAAAAAATAACTATATGTTTTGAAATACCAGTTTCGACGTGTGAACGACTAGGGGTAAATCAGGCACCCCGCACGTGAGATGTGCGACTACTATTCTCCCCGAAAGACTTGGAAGATGGGTAAGGGGTAGTTCACACGTCTACTAAGGTATTTTCCCTCCTGACTAGTACTCATGGACTCGAACAAGTCACGAAACATGAAAACATGATAATCACGAAATATAGTAAGTAGAGATCCATGATACTAATTTCTGTATGACGAGCGTGTCAACAAGTAGCAAGACTTATGTATAAACATAAAATGTATAAACTACGATGAATCGAAAAGCAATCAGAAAGTGCACTTGTCTGGGTCCTTTGTTGGTGAAACCGATAATACCATTGTGTTCGGAATAGTCCAGTTGCCAAGATGAGATATGAAAGAGTTCGGGTTCGCAAGAAATAGGAATACTGTTAGTCAGGGTCATGAATTAGAAACAATCTAATCTAAGGGGGAAGTGAATTTGATTAGAATAGGTTATCCTTTAGTCAAAAATATATCTTAGAAAATTATTTAAAAGTATTATATATACTATTTCAAAACAATTTTAGGAAAACATATATATGTGTTTTTAAAACCTTTTTGAGAAAATAATCATTTAATAACACTTATATAAAACTTTAGTGAAGAAGCCATTAATAATTCTTTATAACTTTAGAGAATATTTATCCAAATGAAAGTCCAAAGCCCAACGTCAAATTATTGTGACTTATTTAGTCAAAGCCCAAACTTATTCTTATCACTATATCTAACAAAATAATTAAAACTTTATTAAAATTTATATTTAATGTGGACCATCTTACTAATGGACCCAAAGAATTTAATTCAAAAGTCCTAAACCTATACTCACATAATATAGAAATTAAAACTCTATAATTAAGGCCCAAAACCATATTAAAATAAAATATTTAATAAATAAGCCCAATAGCCCATACTGCTAGGCCCAAAATAATATTTTTAACCATATTTATAATATTAAGTAATAATAAAGCCCAATGCTGATTTTAACTATAGTAATAATAAGTTACATTAACCCAATAATTTAAACAACGTACTAGTCAAAGTTCCATAACTAATATGACTAACTAAAAATATAAGGCCCAAGCCCATGTGGACCACTAAGCCCATTTAAGAGCCTTAAGAAACAAATACTAATTTTCTAACAGTAGCAACATATTAATAACAATAATAATAATAATAATAGCAGTAAAATAAATAATATTAGTAGATACACTAGTTACAACTGTCGATGTTGTCTTTCAATGTAGTAGTAAGATTACTAATAAATAATATATGTATATATGAGAATAGAAATAGTAATATACAATACCATTCTTTTCTTCCTTAAATTACTCTTTTTTTATTAAGAGAGAGAGAGAGTCTTTAGAGTGAGAGAGGGGAAATGGAGAGTGGGGAAACGGGAGGAGAGGTGTCCAGGGCTTACCGAGGGTTTCTTGGCTCAAGGCGGCGTCGGCGCAGCTGGTGGCAGACATCATCACTTCGACGTCGACGACAGCACACTGCGCATGAAGCAAGGTGGCTCGAGCTCTGGGCACAAAGGCACGGAGGAAGTATCATAGGGTGGAGGAGGAGCTACTCGGAGCGGCCCCGGAGGTGAGGGTCCATGCGGTGGCGATGAATCTGGCCAACGAGGCGAAGAAGATCGGCCCCGGCTCCGTGGGAGTGCGGCACTGGGATCGACCTCTTCGGCAAGAGGCTATGGTGGCTTGGGGACTGCAACGGCGGTGGCCGCTCGCCGACCTGACCACAACAATAGGGGCTGCTCCGACGGAGATCCAGCGTTCGAGTGGCGGCGCACGAAGGACAGGAGCGGAGGCGGCCAAGCGGGTCGGCGCTCGCTGCTCGCAACGGGGAGATTGCTCCGTGCGTACGGTGCCCTGAGCCGACGGTTCACAGAGACTCATCGCCGGCTATGGCGGCGAGATGAGGCGGATCCGCAGTTTGGGTGTGGTCTTAGCTCGGGCTACTACGAAAGGAACAGTGGTCGAACAGCGTGTGCCGTGGTCGATTAAACTTTGCAGCTGCAGAAGTCTAGGCCCCGGTGCGGTGGTCTCGCCCAGGAAGTGAGGCGGACTACGACGACCAAGGGGAAGCGTCGACCGAGGAAGGTTCAACGTTGGTGGGATCTTCTGGGGACGACCGTGGTCGTGGAGGCGACGACGACAAATTCTGGGAAGGCAGGGCTGACGGCTGTAGGTTAGGGTTCTTGATTGCTCTTTTGTGGATGTGTCCTAATCGATGTCGGACACAAAATATGTACTCTTGTGAATTCTGGACACAGATAGTAACGATGGGTGTGGACATGGACCACGGGTCCGGACATGACTGATACGGTAATTGTGCTGGACACAAACACAATTGAACATGAATATGGTGATGGTGGTGTCGTGGTGGTGGTGACTGGGAATTGGGTTCAGGCGGACGGAACTGTGCCGTCGCACGGGGCGTGGCCAGGAGGGGATAGACTTGGTGATGGAAAAGGCTTGTTTTTAGATATGAGGGAGATGATAGGAGAGGGATTAATACATATGAAGAGAGGGGATAAGGGTTAATGGAGTAAAGGTTGGCATACACGGATATGGATTGGGTCGAGTACATGATGATATGGCAGATATTGCTATGTATATGGTTTTGTGCTTATCTTATTTCCATTTAGGTACCCCAATTCTTAACCTCTTAATTTAAAACTAGATTAATCTAATCTGAATCATAACTGATTACTCAAATACCTTTAAACTTAATATTTAATATTATCAAAACTAATTTGGAATAGTATTGGGTAAAATCAGGATATATGTTTAGGTGAAGCAAAAATATTATTTTAAAGATAATTGGTAATCTTTATTTGTCACTAGAATTTTTCAAACTAAACCTAGATTTTTAATATAACCCCTTAACATAAAATTAGCACCAGAAAATAAAGTATGCTATATCTTGCAATAACACGAAATCCATATTGGCGATTCTCTGTTTTTAGATAAGGATCATTTATAATTCAAAAATATATGTTTTTCAAAATCAAAAAATTCTGAAAGTCCAAAAATAATAATCCAAATATCTTTTACAAAATCTCGATGGAAATCACTTTTAAACATAATAGAAAAAGAATAAAATTTTAAAAATCTAGGAGGAAGAGTTACAAATCTACCCACCTTAGAAATAAATTCGTCCTCGAATTTAAGGACTACTAGGATAGACGGATTGGTTGATTCAGTAAAAAGATAGAAAAATTTTAGGATAAAAAAATATTGATTAAATATTTTAAAAAGTAAATAAAACATTTTACGGTTAGGATTAGGGTTAGGGATTAGGAATTACATTTGGGAATTAGGGTTAGGGATTTGGATGATTGGGGGTTTTGGGAACTAGGGATTTACGGAGAACATAAAGGGCCTCCCCTTCATATAGGTGGTGTTTCCTAGATTGATAAGGATTGAAAATCCGAAATAATCCTTCTCATAAATATAAGCAAGTCGATAAATCTATGTTCGATCAAATCTATTCTTGATCAACATAGTTATTCAAGAATAGTTCAAAATAATAATCAAAATTGATTACATAATATTAAAATACATAAATGGATTCAAAGCCATATAATAATAATAATATAAATTGGTATTTATATCATATAAATATTTGGACAATATCTTCTATAAATTCTAAACAAAATATTTGGTAAATCCTTTCCGTTCAAAGTATCTATATTATAACTTTAAGAAAATAAATTCTATTATCTAATTAGAAAAATATTTTAAACTACAACTAAATAAATAAATAATTTTTTTTGAAAACTCGGGAAGTGAGCTTACAATTCTACCCACCTTAGAATTTTTTAGCCTAGTGATTTCAAGAGCCACGATTAGGCACGACTATGAAATATAATCAAGAAGCGAAATTTTAATCTATACGAATAAAATAACAAATGGCATAATCAAGAGAATGATATGATTCATGATCAATTTAGTCATGCGTAATTGTCGAGAGGATAAAAAATGATCAAAATAATAAAATAATAGACAAAAGAGAATGTGATTTGGCACGATCAACCTTTGGTCAAAAATGGTCTACGACGACTAAAAATGTTTTTTAAGAACGATCAAAATCGAAATAGATTTGGCACGACCAAGTTATAGTCAACCTGGTCTAGTCATGACCAAAATTGCTAAAGGATAATCAAAATTCTAGATGATCTAAACAGGGTTATAGTCACTTAGATATAATTTAAGGTACAGCCACGATCAAGACTAATCGTATAAGTCGTCCAAGCATGATCAAAATTGGAAGCTGACATGAGCATGAACAAGATCAAAATTGTCATGATCATAGTGGAATAGAAATATAAACATTAGCAATAATTAAGTTGAAGTAAATGCATAGTTATGATTATAGTCAAATGGTTTAGTCACAATCCAAGCCATTTAGGAACGATCAAAATTCAAGTTTGTTTGGCACGATTTACTCGATTAATCATTTAAGCAACATTTATTTAGGCATGAGTCTAGAAAGATGTGTGAATCGACACGATCGAAATATAATCAAAATGGTCTCGTCAGGATCAAAAGTCGTAAGGGTGATCCAAATCAAAACCATTTATCAATTATATAGGCATGATCATGGAATCATAAACTAGGTGCGATTATGAATCTATTGGAACGTGGAATTAAAGACTACTAATAGGTTTTAAATGACAAGTCAATAAAGACTCTGATGGAACTGGGGATTCCCAGGACCCTTTGGTGTGCGTATTGATCGATAGAAAGTTAAACAGATTTAATACGTGTTCTAACCCTTCATAGGCGGAAACTAGGGTTCACGAATTATACTTGCGACGGAAAGAAGATAAGTAATTCTTGGCAATCTCGAGCGGACGACCCCAGGATCTTCTGTACGTATTCCTTCCTCGAGTTGGATATCGTGTGGGCGACAATCTTCCAACCTTTTTTTCTTCTTGGCAGCCCTATCTTTCTCTCCTTACGTGAATCACAAATTTAGAGAAAGCTTCAGATTTCTGATCAGTAATTTGGCGGCTAGCGAATAGAGGATATATATAGGCTACGGTAGGGACCACGAGGAGAAATTAGGATTAGGCCTCCTAACGGATCTGGATATCCTATGTTCAGCCCGAACACACAATCCAGGTCCATTAACAATAGCTCGGTCCACTAATGAGCTATTGTTGCACTACCTCCCTAATCCCAAATTATGTTTGTGGGCTCCTTTTATTATATGCTCGTTTGGCTCTCCATGTTAAGATATCGTATGTCCGTCGATCAAATTAAGTTACTGACAACTATATTGATTCGACATCTTTTATCCTTAAGTAGTACCGCTCAACTTTATTTGTCATGTCGGATATAATCCACCTGCATGATTTACATGACAATCCTTATGAGCTTCTTAAGGGGACATCATCAACCCGATGTATTGGGACATGGATTCCATTTATAATTAACAGCCCATCATACATACAACGTTATTACCCAATTCATAGAGGTTATTGATCCATAATGAATCTCACTCTTTCATGAGTCAAAGTAATACACACTGCATATATATGTCTGTTATTATATCCGGATTAAGAGCACAAGCATCCATAATAACAGAGGTGTTTGTTCTCTTATGTAGTCAGTACAAAGAGAACAACCTCAAGTGGTCATGTTTAATACACACAAAGTATACTAGTGTAAATCTATAGTCAAGATAGACTAATACCATATTACACTACAACCTTTTTAATAGATTGTCCAAGTCCATCTAGGTTATGAACTATTTATATACTCCATAGGGAACTAATAATATGATCTTCTGTGTGACATCACACACCATATTATCTACAATATAAAATATCAGACATTTGCATTAACATTTGCAACAAATACAATATGCAAACATTTGCCTATATTATTCTTATTCAAAATTGAAGGAAATAAGGTTACTACAAAAGTGATGCTTTTAGTATATAACCCTAACAATCTCCCACTTATACTCAAAGTATTGCTTTTCAGTATAATGTTACAAATCTTCTACTTATACTTAAAGCCATGCTGCTACACATCTGGCTCCCATTCCCTCAACATGACTATCAAAAGCCTTAGCTGGTAAGCTCTTTGTAAAGGGATCAGCTAGGTTGTCGGCTGATGCTATCTTGATCACAACAACTTTTTCTTTCTTTACGAAATCTCGTATCAGGTGGTACTTGCGCTCAATGTGTTTATCTGTCTTATGGGCTCGTGGTTCCTTCGAGTTTGCAACTGTACCACTATTATCACAATAAAGTGTAATAGACTTAGGCAAACTAGACACCACATCCAAGTCCAACAGAAAGTTTCTGAGCCAAACCGCTTCGTTGGCTGCCTCAGAGGCTGCCACATACTCGGCTTCCAAGGCGGAATCAACAATACATTTTTGCTTGATACTCCTCCACACAATGGCTCCACCTCCCAAAGTAAACACATAACCTGAGGTAGATTTCCTGGAATCCCTATCTCACTGAAAATCTGAGTCTGTATACCCCAAGGGAACTAAACTATCTACCTGGAAAACTAGCATATACTCTTTAGTCATTTTCAGGTACTTCAAAATATGCTTTACGGCAGTCCAGTGCTCTTGTCCTGGGTTAGACTGATATTTGCTAACCATGCCTACGGCAAAGCAGATGTCTGGTCTCGTACATAGCATTGCATACATTAAGCTTCGTACTGCTAAAGCATAAGAAACTGCCTTCATGTTCTCTATCTCTTTAGGTGTCCTCGGACACTACTCCTTTGATAGAGTAATTCCATGTCTAAAAGGTAAGAAACCTTTCTTAGAATTTTGTATACTAAAACGAGTTAGTACAGTATCGATATAGGAAGCTTGGGATAAGCCCAACATCCTTTTCTTGTGATCTCATAGAACTTTGATCCCAAGGATGTGACCTACTTCTCCCAAGTCTTTCATATCAAACTGTTTGGATAACCATACCCTTACATCAGATAACACCTTCACATTGTTTCCAATGAGCAAGATGTCATCCACATAAAGTACTAGGAACACCACCACGTTTCCGTCATACTTTCTGTATACACATGATTCATCCTGACATTGAACAAATCCATAGAATTTTATCACCTGATCAAAACATATGTTCCAAGATCTGGAAGCTTGCTTAAGTCCATAAATAGACTTCTTGAGCTTACAAACAAGATGCTCTTGGCCCTTTTCAATAAACCCGTCTGGTTGCTTCATATAGATGTCTTCCTCAAGACTTCCATTAAAGAAAGCTGTCTTGACATCCATTTGCCAAATCTCATAATCGAGATGAGCTGTAATAGATAAAAGAATCTGGATAGACTTAAGCATGGCTACTGGAGAAAATGTTTCCACATAATCGATACCCTCTCTTTGAGTAAAACCTTTTGCTATAAGCCGAGCTTTAAAGATTTCAACCTTACCGTCTGATCCACTTTTTCTCTTATAGACCCACTTGCATCTAATGGCTTTTACACCAACGGGTGGTTCTACAAGCTCCCAGACCTGATTAGAATCCATATATTCTATTTCAGATATCATTGCTTTTTGCAAAGACTCTGTATCTTTATCTTGGAGTGCTTCATTGTAGGTACAGGGATCATAATCTTGTTCCTCAAGGACGAAGTCTGATGACTCTCCCAAGAATATATCTATTAGGTTGTATCACAACCCTCCCACTATGACGAGGCACTATCGGTTGTGGTGTAATATTTGTGACACGTTGTGCAGTTATTTGTGGTTCATCCTCTTGTACTGTTGGTACTGAAGTACTTGGTGTCTCACCTCTCAGTTCTTCTAGAATAACTCTACTTGTGGGTTTATGGTTCATCACATAGTCTTCCTCTAAGAATCGGACATTGGTGCTAACAATGACCTTCTGATCCTTAGGACTATAAAATAAACCTCCTTTCGTTCCTCTTGGATAGCCTACAACAAGCGTACTTCTGTACGAGATTCTAACTTATCTGCTTTTCCATTCAGCACATGTGCTGGACTACCCCAAATGTGAACATGTTTCAGACTAGGCTTACGCCCAATCCACAGCTCTGTGGGAGTAAGAGGTACTGACTTAGAAGGAACCTAGTTCAAAATATAAGCTGCAGTCTCTAAGGCTGTAGAAGCATAGAAAATATCAGAATGATGATCTATGCGGCTCGGAACAGGAGAACCCCATGCGACTCATACAGGAGCAGTCCCATGCGGTTCAGCGAGACTCTTAGTCTCATGCAGCTCGGGGCAGGAGGGTCCATGCGGCTTACATAGGGACAGTCCTATGCGGTTCAAAGAGCCCCAGCCGCATGCGGTTTGGAAGTATATGCGGCTCACATACGACCAACAGAGATATGCTGCTTGATCAACACCACGTGTCCCCATGGGACCCCTTCACACAGCTGGCCATCGAATAATAGCCCTATTCAATGCTCTGTCGTGATTTGACAGCTGACGGCTCTGACATAAAGTGTCATAATGGTCCTGTCATAATGACAGACTCTTTGGGAACAGAGGAAAATCTCTGACACGATCCAAGATTGACACGTGGCTATTCCCATGCGGCTCCATTGAAGAACAGCTTCATGCGGCTGGCGAGAATCATCTTCCTGCGGCTCACCAAGAAGCCATCATATGCGGCTCGCAAGTATTACACCTATGCGGCACACCGAGAAACTACCCCATGCGGCTCGCAAGTACTATACCTATGCGGCTCACTGAGACGCTGTCTCATACGGTTTATGGATATCATGCGGTTCTGACAGGGTCCACCATTAAGACGCGTGGCAGAGATTCGATGGTCCCCACAACTTAGCAAGGATGATTATGGGATGCAGATCAATCAAAGATTTACCAGATCCCAATGACCATATTTAACATTATCCTCATAATTAATGAGATCAGGTTATATCATTCATGATCAAGCCAATGGGACACGTGGTGAGAAAACCAAGCTTGACACAATCAATCATGAAGATTTAAAGCAATCAGTATTAATCATTCACAGGATTCAATACTATCCCCATTTATGGCTCAGATCCTTCACGCCTTAAACGAATGGTCCAGATATAGGCCGCCACCACTTTGGGAATGGGTAATCATCCAAACCCTAATGATGCCCCACTATTATAAATAGCAAGGTGCCATTCCCTGGCGAGATATACACGATCAGAGAGAGATACACATACACAGAGAGCTCCTCCCTTAATAATCAGAAAGGAAGTACACACAGAGAGAGAGAAGCCAGAATAGCAACACGAGGAGAGCAAGAAGGGCATTTCTTC
This sequence comes from Iris pallida, assembly GCA_029216955.1. Taxonomy (NCBI): domain Eukaryota; kingdom Viridiplantae; phylum Streptophyta; class Magnoliopsida; order Asparagales; family Iridaceae; genus Iris; species Iris pallida. The sequence continues at coordinate 14,900,453 of JANAVB010026400.1, forward strand.
GTCAACGCCAAGCAGATCTTCCCGAGCCAAGGCTGCATACCGATCGTCCAAGGAGTAAGGCAGGGCTGCCGTCGCCTTCCCGAGCCTCTATCGTCACCCCCCAGAATCTAAAATAAACAATTGTACTTAGTCTGCTGTACCTAGGCTTTCGTCCCTAGGCTTTCTTTGTACAAGCGAGTTTGTATTGTGAGTCTAAGTTCCATCCTCCCATAAAACTGTTCTGTACTTTTACAATCAATGGCAAACACGATGGCGACTCTGCTGGGGACAAACTTCTCCACGGCTGAGGAGTTGGTGACGCAATCGGATGCAGCCAAACTTGGCTCCGCAACAAAAGATGGTCGTCCGCTTCGACCAACTGGCGTTTGAAGAGATGCTCTCGAAGGAAGCGCTGGCCCGATCCAGAAGCGCACCCGCACGACGAAGGCTCGCAAAGAGTGAGGCCAAAATCATTTGCTCCTCCCCAAGCCCTCAACGGGATACCCTCTGTTGCTCAAGACGGCGAGAAGGACTCGTGCGGCCCCACTTCAGACCGTAGACAACTCTGCTGTCCTCAAGTCTGGCAGAAGAAAATACTATGATGTTGGACTTGCAGGGGCAGAGAGAAACTCTATGCGATCCGAGCCGCATAAGGGTATTAGTCGCAGAGGAGAAAGCTCATGCGGCTGCATCCACCAGCCGCATAAAGAAAACTCATGCGGCCACGCCTGTCAGCCACATAGTTTATGTGGCTACAGTTGCCAACCACATGGATGAGACTCATGCGGTCAATGAAGTCAATCGCTTGCAGAAAACCCATGCGGCCACAGTTGCCAACTGCATGCGGCCAGCCTGCACGGTCGTGGCTCCCAGTCGTACAAGAACAACTCATCCAACAACAGAAGACAACCGCATGCAGACAGCCTGTACGGTACCTAATTCTAGCCGTATAGCGTCCGTTCACGCTTCTCTCGATCAGTCTTCGACCGTCTTTCATACGGTCCTGACCTTGATGGTTCTCTGGGTGATAAGCCAGACTCTGTGGTATTCAACTTGGACCTCCTATTACGCACTCGCAAGTGCTAAAAGGAGGAAGTCTAGGGCAGCGCGGGCTCACCAAGCCCATCAAGCTGTCCCAACCTCTGACTATCGGGGCATCCCGCTTATTATCACGCGGGCCTCTGACGGGAAGTTGTACAGAACTACTCGAACCCAGCCCCCGGCGGCAAATAGACAGAGTGGTTCCTCTGACCTGCGTGAGGCTATCCTCCACAATGCAAGGAAAGAGAAGGGGTCGTGGCGTATAAAGAGTCCTCACACGGACGTTACTGCACCCAGATCATCGTCAACTGCTGTTGCAACAACGCGGCAGTGACAGAAGATCGGCCGTCCGTCTTCCAAAGACTACAGCATCCCAGCTCAGAGGACGAGGCACCTCCTGTTGTCTTCTGCAATTCCACTCAGAAAGTCTCCGCCGAGAGAAGAGGAAAGAAGACAAGCATCTCCAGCCCCAAGATATCAACCACTACAGCCAAGAAACTGTCGTCTAAACGGTTTTCCTCCACCGGAATATTCCAACACACCCATTCAAAGACGAAATCTGCTGCAATGGGAGATTCATCATCCACATCGCTGGGGGTCATGGGAACTGGGGGTAGCACTCCTCCGAACATCCACAACAATCCTATGTTTCAAGGAGACGAGCCCGGGAAAACAACTCTTCCATCAGGTACAACAGACGCCGATGTCTCTGAGGACATCCATGACTCTCAAGATGAAGCAAGCTCTGAGGCTGGGGGTACTGTTCCCTCCGAGTCGAACCAGAAGAGAATATTCCTACATATCCGATGACTTTTCGGTACATGGGTATGACTCGGAGGATACATCCTCCACCGTCCCTTCCGTTTCTCATCATACAAGGACGGTATTCATGACAGACAGCAATCAAAGTGGTTCCAGTGATCGCCAGTGCATCGACAATCTCGAAGCCATATTACTTGCTTTGGTCAAGTCTGTAAACGAGATTAAAGCAGCCCTTCCAACTCTGCAAGGAGGGACGCCTGGCCAAACAAGCACGGCTCCCGCGGTCAATGCAGACTCGAATTCGGCGGCACCGAACCCAGGCAACAATCCTCCCGAAATAACAGCCCCTACCGCGACAAATGAGGCCCGAGAAGTAAGAAGAGAGGTTCAGAAGCTCCGAGCCATGTTCCATGCCCGAGAAAATGCTTAAGACCTCAGAATACGGCAACCATACCCTGCTGAATGGAGGGATGTTCCATTCCTACCAAAATATAAGCCGTTCAATATCAACCCGTATGATGGCAAGACCTCAGCAAGTCGGTACATCACTTACTTCGAGGTCACCACCGACCATCTGTCCCATGATGACGCTTTTCTCACACGATATTCATTGGGGCATTGGAAGGAGTCGCCTTCGACTGGTACCGCAACCTGCCAGACAACTGCATCCACTCCTTTGCTGGCTTCAACGCTTGTTCTTGGAGAGATTCTACGAGGTAGGACAGGACGTCACAATGTCTACCCTCATGGACGTCGTCCAAGGAGAGAAAGAGCTGACAAGGAACTACATTGAGCGGTTTCGCCAAACCGCCATGAAGCTGCCCTTCAGAAATCCAGATTCCTCTTTAATTAAAATCTGCCAAAAGAGACTGCTTCCAACGATCAGTCTCTGGATGGGCAAAAGTCAATTCAAAGATTGGAAGACGTTCATCATCAGCGCCACAAGCGCCGAAGAACGACTAAAGAAGGCTCGCCAACTGGGATTGCACATCTCGGAAGGAGAAAACAAGGGCAAGCGTCCCAACAACGATAATGGGGTAGCCCCTCCAACAATCGGGACAGCAAGGGAAAGCAGGCTATGGTGGTCGATACAGCACAAAAACCTGAGTCAAAGCCAGCAGACAAACAATGGCCGCAAATCACTTACTCCTTCGAAGACGGTCACGTCAAGCCCATCTTGGACATGCTCATACAAGGGGACAGGATTCAGCTTCCTCCACCAAACGGGAACCGTGATCTACAGAGATGGAGAATCCAAAGTACTGCCATTATCATCGCTATGTCCATCATGCTACACACGATTGCTACCAGTTGAAACAGTACATCCAAAACCTCATCGACTCAAACGCTCTGGCCATCGATTTCGAAGAGGTAATCGTGGCGGCCAATATGGTGTCCGTACAATTCGGCAGCTTCCTCCGACGGAGACTCAAGACGGGGTGGTCCCCGTCCCTCTAGCGACAATGGAGGTTACCAATCTTACCTCCCCGAGATCAGGCTGCCGGTCTAGTACCCCTCACTCACGAGGGGAGGTCATGTGGATCCATCCAGACTTGGTATCAGAAGTGACTCGGCCCACACCATCTTCCACCGACAAAAAGAAAAGTGGAAAAGTCAGGACCTGCCACACAATCTCGGCAGACAACGAGGAAGCTACAGCCATCGTCACGCGGACCGGAGCGCAATCCCAACCTGTGGTTGACAATCCAGCTGAAAATCATCAATCCACTACAACTGAGGCTCCGGAACCGGCTCAGCCTTCGACGACCGATAAGCCTAGGCCGAGGGAGGCTCGCTTCGACAAATCCCTCCGAAAAGAGGCAGCCCAAGGGCTAGAGAGGCCCTACAACTTTGACATCTTAGCACAATTGGCTAACACACCGGCCAAGTTGTCACTGTACGAACTCCTAAGGCTCTCCAAGGATGTTCGTATTGCATTAAGTGAAGCACTCTAAAATGCCGATGTCTATCTGGCTCAATCCAACCTCACCGGAGAGGACTCACCCGTGGATCCCAAGACAGTGCCTGCACGGGTAGAATCCCAACATCGTCTTCACTCCGCAGGACATGCTCATCAAAACCAACCTACACGATCGCCCGCTAGACTACACGGGATACATCGGCGACGTGAAGGTGGATCGGATGCACATAGATCCTGGCTCTTCATAAGCATCATCCCGAAGGGTCTGCTACATCATCTCCGTATCCCAATGCATCGTAACGCCTACAAGCACCGCCATTAGCGGTTTCAATTCGGCAGGAGCTACCCTATTGGGAAGATTCGTCTGAAGTGTCAAATTGGCGACCTCCAATGAAGTCACCTGCTACGTCATAGATGCAGACACTTCTTACAACATCCTCTTGGGGCACCCATGGATACACGACTACATGATCGTGCCTTCCACGCTACACCAGTGCATCAAATATGTCGACAAACACGGCTTCGTGAAGACGGAATTTACTGACATCGATCCCTTCAAAGGGGTCGATTCTTACTACTCGGACTCCTGCCTATACGAAAAGTCGAAGAGGCACCTTGATGAAGGAAATGAACAAGCTAGTACCGAGACGGCCACAGGATCAGAAGAGCCTCTGACGATCCACCTCCAAGCTCGCAAACCAGGAAGGTCCGCACCCCATACGGCCACTCTGCGGAAGGACGCGATCAGCCCTCGGCACAGGAAGAGCAGATGATAATCCGGGCTAAGGTCCGGCCAAGTGCCGAGACCCACAACGGGGCTACTGATAATCAGATTGCCGAGAGTCGGTCAACCCCAAACGGAGAAGCTCAATCCCTCCGATCGGCCACTGACGATACGCCTTCCCAAGAAGGGTCGTCACCCCGATGCAAGGTCTGACACTTCTAGTGAACCAGCCACTCCTCGCTCCACATCAAGTGCCAAACTGGGGGTCGCTAGTCTGCCAACAACTCTACGATCTACTCCATCAACTGAACCACTGACAATCAAGCTTCCCAGAACGTCCTCTCAGTCTTCATTCGCACAGGGGGTAGCCAAAGAGGAACCAGTGTTAGCCAAGTATGTGGCTGCCCACACTGATGTTCCCTTCGCTGATGATGTAATCCCCCTAGAATAGATACCTTACTTCATCAATAAAGGGTTATCTTTGAACTACATCAAGCTCAATAAGTTATGTACAATGTATGCCATGGAACACGGTATAGGCACTCACCTACACACACAAGTGACAAATGTGTACACCGCGATCCAACTTACTCCGGTAGAAGACGCTTACCGAATAATCGAGGGAGGGGATCATCCGATCATCTTCGGCCGGACGAACAACCCGCATCCCTTCACCACAGAGGAAGCCGACCTCGGGTCAGATGCCGGAAGACTGCCTCTGTATCTTTATCGCCCCCAATCCAAATATCTCATGCAGAAACAGGGGTATGAACTGGAGACGACGCCAGGTTTGAACTACGGTACTGGGCGACGATTACCTTTGAAGCCGCTAGTCCCGGCGGGCAAACCACGGGACTACTATAACAAAACTTGATGCGAGTTAGGGTATGTAACGCCTACCACGACCCCTGAGAGTTCAGATGAAGAATGCGACTGGCAGTCACATTCAACCGGGTCACCAACTTCTGACTCGGATACCAGCATCGGAGATGTATTCAGACAAGTAATGACAGTCAACATGGCATTTGCCGACGCCTACGAGGAAGACGAAACATCCCGAGATCCTCGAGCTAGAGCCGTGGGCCCAGCAATTGGATGCACAATAGGAAAAACGGTTCGAACTGAGAGAACCTCCTACTGAAGATGAAGTCATACAGGTTGACCTCGGCAGCGAATCTTCTACAAAACCAATTTTCGTCAGTAAAAGCCTAGCAGACGAAGAACGGGAGTCACTGCTAGGACTTGTCAGAGAATACATTGATGTGTTCTCCTGGAGCTATGAAGACATGCCAGGGTTAAATCCCGATATGCTCTTCACAAACTCAACATTCGGTCAGATGCGAAGCCAGTCAAACAACAACAGCGACACTTCCGCCCGGGCATCATGGACGCAATCGAAGCCGAAGTCAACAAACTGATAGCCACGGTTTCATTCGTGAGGAACAACATCCCGATTGGGTCGCCATATAGTACCCGTCCTAAGAAGAATGGGAAGATTCGAATCTGCATCGACTTTCGCAATCTGAACGAGGCGTGCCCCAAAGATGAATTCCCCTTTCTATCATAGACATCATGATCGACAATACCTGTGGCTTCGAACGTATGTCATTCATGGATGGTTTCTCAGGGTACAACCAAATCAAAATGTCTCCTGATGTCAAAAAGCATACATCATTCCGAACACCAATTGGCACGTACTGCTACACAGTGATGCCTTTCGGTTTAAAGAACGCTGGCGCCATATATCAAAGAGCCATGAGCATCATCTTCAGAGACCACTTACGCAAGACAGTGGAGTGCTATGTTGATGATATAGCCGTTAAGAGTCGCTGCAAGGGAGACCATCTACAGGATCTAAAGACGGTATTCGACCTAATACGAGCGCACAATTTGAAAATGAACCCTACGAAGTCCTTTCTGGGCGTATCCAGCGGGAAGTTCTTGGGCTTCATCATCACGGCACGAGGTATCTATGTAGACCCTGAGAAGACGAAAGCAATCATGGAGATGGGTCCCCGAGAAATCTTTACGAACTCAGAGGCCTCCAAGGGAGGCTAGCTTACATCAGGAGATTCATTTCTAATCTCCGGGCGATGCCGACCGTTCATGCACCTCATGAAGAAAGGAGTCTCATTCGTATGGAAGAGGAATGTCACGTGCTTTCGACAGCATCAAAGAATATTTGTCAAACCCTCCAGTCTTGGTGGCCCCGGTTCCTGGAAAACCATTCCTGCTCTATGTACGAGCAATAGAACACTCCCTCGGGGCTCTGCTGGCTCAAAACAACGATACAGGCCATGAGCAAGCCATTATTACCTCAACCGAATGATGATTGGGCCAGAGCACCGATACACCACTGTGGAGAAGGAATGCCTCACCCTGGTGTTCGCCATTCAGAAAATACGATACTATGTCACCGGACAAACGATAATGTGATCTCACGAGTCAACCCTGTCAGGGTCCTCATGACTAAACCAGGGGCACTCAGCTCTCGCCTCGCTACATGGGCAATATTGCTATCCCCTTATCATATGATCTTCGTCCACAAAAGGCAGTCAAAGGTCAAGCCCTGGCAGACTTCTTAGCAGCCCACCCAGGCTCGGAGTCCTCCAGAATATATGAAGAGATCCCAGATGAGGTCGCCGACTCGCATGCAACCTCTCACGAGGCATATGGCGAATATTCTTCGACGGTGCTTCGAGGACCGGACCTAAAGGCGATATAGTCGTCGGAGTCGGGGTGGTGCTGATCTCCCCTTCGGATTGGTGATTAACCGTGTATCCTCACAGAGCCCTGTTCTAACAATGTGGCCAAGTACAACGCTCTGGTCATTGGCCTCCAAGCGAGAGAGAGCGGGTGTAGAATACCTTGAAGCATACGGCGATTCCCAACTAATCGTCAATCAGATCCGAGGCTCATACGAGGTCCGCCACGAAGACATGATCTCCTATCACTAAATAGCGATTAACATCATCTCGTCATTCGACGGATTCTTTATCGAACATGTCCTCAGACTCCGAAATATCGAAGCTGATGCCTTAGTTGGTCTTGCCGCTTCCCTAGCTGTTCGAACTATGATCGCCAATCAGTGGATGTGATAGGCCACGAACTGGTCTGTCCCAAGAACAATGTGTAATTCGTGGCGAGTTATTAGCCCAGACGATCGATGATGCCCCAGATGGAGGCAACCATTCATCGACTTCGTCGTCTACGACATCCTGCCCGAGAACCCAAAGGAAGCCACCTCCATTAGACGGCGTTCTCTCAGATTCTTCTACGATACAGAGACAAAAATGCTGTATCGCCGCTCCTACGACGGATTACTGCTTCGGTGTCTGTCAAATGCAGAAGCCAAAGAAGCCGTACGAGAAGCTCATGACGGTGTCTGCGGGGCCCACCAGCCCGGCCCAAAACTGCAAGACTGCCTTCGCCGAATGGGCTACTATTGGCCCACAATGGTGGCAGATGCATCGATTATGCTAGAAAATGCAAAGCCTGCCAAGTCCACGCGGACTTCATTCACCAACCATCCGAGTTTCTACATCCGACAGTGGCATCCTGGCCATTCGAAGCAGGGGAATTATATCATTGGTCCAATCACCCCACCTTCCTCCCGAGGACATCGCTTCATACTTGCGATCACTGATTACTTCTCCAAATGGACGGAAGCGGTCCCACTCGCAGAAGTTAAGACTTCAAACGTGATCAGCTTCCTTAAGCATCACGTCATCTACCGCTTTGGACTGCCCCAAGGATCATCCATGATAATGGTCCACAGTTTGCACCATTCTATCGATTTTGCAATAAGCACCGTATTCAGAATGTCGCTTCGACACCATACAACCCGGCAGCAAACGGGTTGACAGAGGCATTTAACAAAAAACAATCATCAAACTCCTCAAGAAGTTTGTCTCCTCCAACAAATGTGACTGGAACAAGAAGCTCGGCGAATGCTTATGGGCTTATCGTACCACAGTTCGAACGGCCACCGGGAATACACCATTCTCCCTGGTGTACGGAGTGAGACAGTCCTCCCATTGGAGACTCAGATCCCCTCACTACGCATCACCCTCATACATCATTAACGACAGAAGAAAACCACCATCGCCGTCTACAGGAGTTGGAGGCACTAGATGAAAAGCGCCTCTTGGCTCAGCAACGAATTGAGCTATACCAAGCACGCATCTCCGGAGCCTTCAACAAGAAGGTCAAATCAGAACATTCCAGGTGGACATCTCGTTCTGGCAGTCCGAGGCCGATGGTCATGACTCACAAGACCGCCGAAATTCCAGCCAAAGTGGGAAGGCCCATTTATCATTGAGACCGTATTCTCTAACGGTACTTACCGGCTCGCAAAACAAAACGGAGACTTGCTCATGTTGCCCATCAACGGCAAGTTCCTGAAGAAATTATGTCTAAACGACATTCTCTCCAGATCATCGAGTCATGTACCCGCTGGTACCGCTGAACTCACATCTACAACATTTCAGATTATCGAGTCATGTACCGGCTGGTGCCGCTGAACTCACCTCCATATTTCCTTCAGATATCGAGTCATGTACCCGCTGGTGCCGCTGAACTCACACTTTCTCAATATTCTAAATTACGAGTTATGTACCCGCTGGTGCCTCTGAACTCATATTCCGGTCACTCTTTCAGATAGTAAGTCACGTATGATTATACCTCTGAACTTTCTTCCTGGAAGAGATCCTCCCTCATGATCTACTACCCGCACTCCCAGTGCACAAAAAGGATAATCGATCCACAAATTTCCGAAACAGCCATGTCCTCATTACCTCTGAGTCGTTTTCACTTCCACCAAAAAACCCGCCCCCTCGCATAGAACTTCACGTTCTCCTACCTCTGAGTCGTTCTATGTACCCCCTTTTTTGAGCCCACTCCTGCCATGTCCTCATTACCTCTGAGTGGGAAGGCTCCGTCGAAGAAACCTTCATGCTTGCCATGTCCACATTACCCTGAGCAAGTATGTCGGTTCCTTTTTAACCTATTATCTGTACCCACAACCGGAGTACGACAAGGATAATAGGTCCACAAATGTCCTTGTTGACCACAAATGTCCTCTGTTGACCACAAATATCCTCTGTTGACCCAAATGTCCGTTGACCACAAATGTCTGCTATTGACCACGAATATCTTCCGTGAAGTCTCCCCGCCATGTTCTCATTACCTCTGAGCAGGAAGATTCTACACGGTAAAACCCTCATGCTTGCCATGTCCTCATAACCTCTGAGCAAATATGTGGGTTTCCTTTCATCCCATTATCCGTATCCTGAACCAGGGTACGCCAAGGATAATAGGTCCACAAATATCCCTTGCTAAGCTTCTTAGCATAAATCCACCATCTCACCATGCCCGGGAGACCAGCTGCTCTACGGCATTCTTTTCTCCAATACCGAGAACACCCATGACCACTTTGCCATGGCTGTTCCGGACATCCTGACCAAATTGTTTTCCGTACCTAAAACCAAGGTACGCCTAGGGTAACAGGTCCACAAATAATCCCCAGCAAGTCCAGTTCCACGAATACCGCAAGTACAAGAAACAGAAGATGAGTTGAAACATGCTCATTCATTCAAAATTCAAAGTGCTACCTCATTTAGGATCACATCCTTTACAAAATCAAAACAAAAAGACGAAAAAAGAAAACAACAGCAAAAGAAAAACAGAAAGCCGATCACTGCTCCGGGGCACATAACACCCTGAGACGGTCCGTCAGCAGGGCAACCGACCGCTCAAACCTCTGGGTAGCTCGACGCTCCGCCTCTCGAGTCAGCACGCCTCGTCCTCCAGTTGAGCATGGGCTTGCCAGTTATCCTCGAATCTCTTAAAGGCCCACTCCAGGTTGATAGAAGAGCGGGAAACCCTCTCTCCTCGGGCAATCGACACCTGCTCTGCACGAGCAGCCTCCAGCTCCGACTCTAAGAAAGTCAACTCCCTCAGGAGTGCAAGAATTCGCTCCTTCGTATCAGCGATCCCACGAGAAGCAGACTCTTCTCGAGCCCGACATGACTTCGACGACCCAGCCTGTCGTACGAAGCGGAGAACTTGTCAAGGTCTCCTGTACAACTGGCCCGGCAGTATCTCGAGTGAGCTTGATCCTATCCCGAGCAGCAATGAGGAAGCCCCGCTCCCGATCAATCGCAGCAGGCAAACCCGCCTGCCGTATCGCCAGCAATTGGTCACAAGCTGATCAGCCTCTGCCAACTTAGGCTCCAGAAGTGCAGCCAATCCCACCCCGCCGAGAAGAGACTTCAAAGTTGCAACCTGGCCCCTAGCGTACCGCAGAGACAGAGTAAAAGGGGTCCCCCGTTCTACAGCAGCGTCTACACCCCTCTTTAAGTGGCGATAGAAGCTGTCGACCACATCCTGCGTCACCTCGTCCAGAGCCTCCGAGGAAGCCGGTGTCAAAGGGAGTGTAGCCGGCAACGCTGAAGAAGACGCAACAGAATCTGCCGCTCCTGCCATAAGAGAAACAAACTCCGCACGGAAGGACGCATGAACACGCCAACTCCTCCTCAGCGGCCCGCAGAACTTGAATGCTCGAAGGGTCGAGAGGTCAATCTCCGGAGCCGTATGATCAGCAGAGGATAGGCGGAGACCATCGCAAGCTCCATTCCCATCTGCCCGGGCTGGCGGAGGCCCTCGACATAAGACGGCGAAGGAGAGGAAATGCTCATTTCTTCCAGATCACGACAGGCCGAGCCTTCCCCAAGAACATCCGCGGTAAAGTAAAGGGTCAGGACCTGTAGGGCCAAAGCAACCATGAATCGATTTGACCCGGAGGATATGTTGATAGAGCAAATAAGCCCCTCACTAGTCAATATTTGGCTTATCTTACCAGTGGAGGAGTGTGGAAGCTGAGGTTCGCCTGCAGCCACCGCAGCCTCTTCACCAACAGTCTCCGAGTCAGGTATAATAGACTCCTCCGCCCTTGCACCCTCGGGAGGGGATGCAACGAGATCGGTCGCCTTGCTAAAGTTCAGCGGTCTCGGAGACGGGCCCGAGGAAACCTTCGTCACCCCGGGCCGAGGCCTCAGCAACCTGGGAGCTTCCAGCCACCGCTGAGAGAGCCCCCGCAGAAAGTACCGCGGCACACATGTCGCTAATCAAAGCAGCAAGGGCCGGATCAACTCCAGGGGCAGCAGACGGTTCAGGAGAGGCCGGTTCATCAGACGCCTACAAAGAAAAATGGTTAAGTCATATCCCCAAGAGAAAGAAAACTACAACAAAGAGATGGCTCCGACTTGGTCTTACCTCCGGAACATCGTCTGTACCTTCACCCTCTCGGTAATAAGTAATCCACGAGACCTAACGGCAGCTCTCTTCACGAAAAAGGTCGCTCTGCCGTCAGAAGACTCACGTCTGACTCGTTTACGTGAGGGACCAGACACAGCTGGAGGCTGTTCTTCCCTCACTACTTCCTCTTGTGTAGTAAGCAACGATCCTCCGCCAGTTCATCGGGTGTGGGAAGCGGTTGATCCGTTACTTCTTCACCCCCACCAGAAAGGGAGTCTTCGCTATCATGATCATCCTCTCCCTCAGCCGACTCGGAAGGTTCTGATTCAGGGAGGGGAGTCTGGAGCGCTAGTTGCTTTCTAGCCTTAGCCCCCTTTGGCTTCTCCTCTAAACCGGTACCCACGATGAAACTGGTACTCGGATCGAAATTAACAGGAGACTTATTCGCCATAACATGATACAAAGCAGCCACGTACAAAATTTCCCTCGGCGCTTAGCATCGGGACCGAGAAGCTGGCCCGAGTATGATAAGCATCATAATAATTCCACGCCCTGACACCATCAAGGATGCTACCTTCAAAGCCCAAACAAGGGTTGGGACAATCAAGGAATAACTGGCTATAACCAAATTGGCGGGAAAACCTACTAGGTAGGTAAGGCTCCAAGTACACATTATCGCAGTTGCGATAAACCAGATGCGCGGGGCGGATGTTGCGCAACCAAGCGAGCATATTCGGAGACAGAAAGTGAGAAGGTCCGGTACCATCAAGGTATACCTTCCTCACTTCCTCATCAGAAAAATGAGGAATAGACACAAAAAGGTCACACCCATCCACCCTCGCCAGCGCTTTCCGACAAGCTGGCATAGTATTGTATTCCCAAGACCGGCGATGGCATTTGAAAAGGGAAGCGTCTTCATCTGTATCATCTTCGCTATTCCAGATCCCATCAAAGACTTGTAGTGCATCACCAACCACCCCATCAAATAGTGGAAAGGCAGTTCTATGCGCTCAAAATCCAGCATCTTATTGCGCGCAATAACCTTGGACGAGAATGTTCGAAGACCATGGTGTATGCTACATACCATAGCAGGAAGAAGGGCCAGTCTAACTCCAAATACCAGTTTAACGGCAGGAGAATGAAGTGGCGACCGATCCTCTCGATAGAACCTGCTCCTCCCGAGACTACGCAGTTCCGCAGCCATATCATTAAAAATCCAGCCAGGAGCCTTCTCTGACATCTGTGTGGTTCCGTAGTAAAAATAGCTAAGAGAGTCAGTTTGACTCCCAATATGTCGCTCTTGGACGCGACTTCTTGACGCTTGACATCAGGTCCTTTACCTCTCCATGCGTTCGAGGGGTTCGAGGAGTAACTTCGCCAGAAGGGTCAATTTTACAAAGATAATTAACCGAGGATGTGGTGTGGGGAGCGGTCCCTTCTGAGCTATCCACCGTTTTTATAGCCATCTGGTGACAAGCACTATGATGGCACAGCAACTCCTGATACACCGCAACAAAACCTGGGAGTCGTCGGTTCAAGTCCTCGAACTCCTCATTCGACGGGGTATACACCTCGAAAGGCTCATTCCCCCATGGAAGTTTGGAGACAGTATACATCTCATGGAGAGCAAGCCCCAACTCCCCTCCGGGTGCAAAGAACGTCCCCGTTCGCCGGTTATACATCTCCAAGAGCGCCACGAACAGTGGTTTATTGATAGGAAGCCCATGACAAGTGCCCCGAATGGCATGGTAAGTCCCACCTCCCGCAGGAATGTTTCGTAGGTCTGCAGAACCCAAGTGGTCAACTGGGCCCACGTAGAAGTGGGGTTTATCCAGTTCAGCAATGCCAGTCTGCCAACGTGATAAGATTTTTTGCGAGCAAGTCGATTCAGGAATGTATCAGCTTGAGTGAGTGAAGTTAGGACCGTATACATTCATGAAAGAGCCTGGGCCAGACCCATCATGTACCGGAGGACGGAATCCTTACCCGCGTACGCTGACCGCATGTTCGGGTTATAATGGATGTTGCCCATCAACATCCCTGATTGAGTAGGGGTTAAGTTACACACCATCTTCCTATCCAACAATACCATATTGAACCACGACAGAGGATAATGACGTTCCATGAGAGGAATATGGATCGCTATCCCATCCAAAGAAAAATCCTTCTCAGAAATCTCTAATACTCGGGGATTTTTATGACTAAAGCGTCTCCAAAGAGGAATGAAGGCTTCAAATATAATCCATCCAGCTTCCCAGTATTCATCATGGCACGGAGATAATGGAGGGTCTGATTCTCGATGGCGTTCAACCTCTCCGAAGGCTCATTATCAGAAATTGATTCAGCACATGCTTAATTAAGTCGTCAAGACGCACGCCCAAGGCGAACTGATTTGAGCCCACTATAAGTTCCCCGTAGGATTTACTGGCAGATTCACTGAAGAAAAACAAAAGAAACAAAGTCAAAAAGATAGCCGAAACACAAACTACGTGACGCTTATGCGGCTTAGCTCAGCATAACTTCATGCGGCTCAGTTTGAAAGAACTCATGCGAATGAGCTTATGCGGTTCGGTTCGAAATAGGCTTATGCGGTTCAGGGTGGATGAGCTTACGCGGTTCGGTTCGAAAGGAGCATATGCGGTTCAGTTCGGATGAACCTATACGGTCTAATTCGAATAAGCTTATATGGTTCAGTTCGAAATAGGCTTATGCGGCTCAGTTTGAAAGAGCTCATGCGGTCCAGTCCAGATGAGCTTATGCGGCCCTGAGGATGAAGTAGTTATGCGGATGCAAACAACAACTTTCATGCGGCTCGGACCTAGGTCATATCCCATGCGGCTCGAACATGAGTCGGACACGTAGCATACTTGGAAATACAGGCTCGCGCATAAAATATGCGGCGTAGCCTGACAGTTCACGTTGATAGTCCTACCAGCAATAGGCGGGTGAACGTCGGGTGAAAAACAGGCACGTCAGCCGGTGGAGGAGCCGCCACGTTCGCCGCCATCGATGAAGATGCGGCCCTCTTGCCCTTCGCTGCCGCAGACGATGATACGGCCTTCTTGCCGTACCAGCGGTAGTCTTCTTCTTAGGAGCCATTGGCAATCATTGATGGGAGAAGACGAAGAGGAAGTCGGCAACAAGGAGTCCGAGCAAAAGAGAGGTAAAGAAACCCTCAAAGAATAAAATTACTCCTATTTATAGGCGAAGGAGGCTCGAAAAATCAAACAACCCTCGATCTACGTGCCGCCTAAAAGAATAAAGGAAAAATGCTTCGGTCAAAACAAAACGCGGCGTTAATTCAAAAAAGAATCAAGGGCATTTAATGCAGAAGATTTGCACATGTGGTTGGGATACGTGGCAAAAAGTCTATGCGGCCTAACAGCTCATGCGGCCAGATAAATCCATGCGGCTGAATCATCTATGCGGTCAACAAAGGCCATGCTTCTTATTCAAAGTATTTCAATTTTGCAAATTGAAAACTTTGAAGTGGGTCTTGTAGAAGCATGGAAAATATCAGAATGATGATCTATGCGGCTCGGAACAGGAGAACCCCATGCGACTCATACAGGAGCAGTCCCATGCGGTTCAGAGAGACTCTTAGTCTCATGCGGCTCGGGGCAGGAGAGTCCATGCGGCTTACATAGGGACAGTCCTATGCGGTTCAAAGAGCCCTAGCCGCATGCGGTTTGGAAGTATATGCGGCTCACATACGACCAACAGATATGCGGCTCGATCAACACCACGTGTCCCCATGGGACCCCTTCACACAGCTGGCCATCGAATAATGGCCCTATTCAATGCTCTATCGTGATTTGACAGCTGACGGCTCTGACATGAAGTGTCATAATGGTCCTGTCATAATGACAACTCTTTGGGAACAGGGGAAAATCTCTGACACGATCCGAGATTTACACGTGGCTATTCCCATGCGCTCCATTGAAGAACAGCTTCATGCGGCTGGCGAGAATCATCTTCTGCGGCTCACCAAGAAGCCATCCTATGCGGCTCGCAAGTATTACACCTATGCGGCACACCGAGAAACTACCCCATGCGACTCGCAAGTACTATACCTATGCGGCTCACTGAGACGCTGTCTCATGCGGTTCATGGATATCATGCGGTTCTGACAGGGTCCACTATTAAGACGCGTGGCAGAGATTCGATGGTCCCCACAACTTAGTAAGGATGATTATGTGATGCAGATCAATCAGAGATTTACCAGATCCCAATGACCATATTTAACGTTATCCTCATAATTAATGAGATCAGGTCATATCATTCATGATCGAGCCAATGGGACACGTGGTAAGAAAACCAAGCTTGACACAATCAATCATGAAGATTTAAAGCAATCAGCATTAATCATTCACAGGATTCAATACTATCCCCATTTATGGCTCAGATCCTTCACGCCTTAAAAATGGTCCAGATTTAGGCCGCCACCACTTTGGGAATGGGTAATCATCCAAACCCTAATGATGCCCCACTATTATAAATAGCAAGGTGCCATTCCCTGGCGAGATATACACGATCAGAGAGAGATACACATAAACGAGAGCTCCCTCCTTAATAATCAGAGAGGAAGTACACACAGAGAGAGAGAAGCCAGAAGAGCAACACGAGGAGAGCAAGAAGGGCATTTCTTCGTCAACGCCAAGCAGATCTTCCCCATGCCAAGGCTGCATACCGATCGTCCAAGGAGTAAGACAGGGCTGCCGTTGCCTTCCCGAGCCTCTATTGTCACCCCCCAGAATCTAAAATAAATAATTGTACTTAGTCTGCTGTACCTAGGCTTTCGTCCCTAGGCTTTTTTGTACAAGCGAGTTTGTATTGTGAGTCTAAGTTCAGTCCTCCCATAAAACTGTTCTGTACTTTTACAATCAATGGCAAACAAAGGCATATCTCCAAAATGAATCTGGTAAATTCGAATAACTCATCATTGATCTAACCATCTCCATAAGAGTTCTATTCCTTCTTTTGGCTACACCATTCTGCTGGGGCGTTCTAGGTGCAGTCAATTGGGATGCAATCCCAGCCTCTGATAAATAATCCTTAAACTCTCTAAAGAGGTACTCGCTACCACGATCTGATCGTAATGACTTGATACATTTTCTATGATGATTCTTCGTTTCAACCTTGTACTCTTTGAATTTTCAAAGCACTCAGACTTACGGTGCATCAAATAAATGTATCCATACCTTGAATAATCGTCAATAAATGTGACAAAATATTCAAAGCCACCTCTAGCTTGGATAGTCATGGGTCCACACAAATCAGAATGAACCAATTTCAACACATCTTTGGCCCTATACCCCTTTGCCGTAAAAGGCCTTTTGGTTATTTCACCTTCCAAGTAGGATTCACAGACTGGTAGTGCCTCCACTTCCAATGAACTTAAAGGTCCATCTTCAACCAGTCTTTGAATCCTTCTTAGGTTAATATTCTCCAATTGCAAGTGCCAAAGATATGTTTGGTTCATACAAGAAGGTTCTTTTCTCTTATTTAAGTTAGATGACATATTATTCATTTCCATAAGTTGCATTGTGGGCAAAATAGGATTAATGACATACAGATTATCAACCAATGCACCAGAACAGATAAAATGTTTATTCTTTCTAATAACAATATTGTCATTAAAATGAACTGAATATCCATCCTTAACTAACATAGAAACAGAAACTAAATTCCTTCTAAGTGAAGGTGCATAAAGACAATCTTTCAATGTCAAAGACTTATTTCTACCAAAAGATATAGTAACATCTCCTAATGCAACGACCGCTACTTTTGTAGCATCACCCATGAATAAGCATATCTCTCCATCACTGAGCCGTCTGGTTTCCTGGAACCCCTGCAATGTATTGCAGACATGATTAGTGGCTCCTGTATCTACATACCAGGTGCTGGTAGATAACACCACTAATATGTTTCAACTACTAGTAAATGAGATATACCTTCTTTGTTCCCTTGTTTGAGAAGTGGACATTCAGTCTTCCAATGTCCTGACCCTTTGTACTTGAAATATTTGCCTTTCGGCTTTTTTACCGTGCCTTGAGGTCCCATGCCCTTCTTTGCTGAGTTTGCCTGTTTCAGAATGTTATTCTTCTTCTTATCGCCTTTTGGCTTAGAAGTAGAAGCCTTTTCAGAAACAAAAATATGACCACTCTGCCTAAAGAGAGATTCAGCATCCTGTAGCTCTTTTGCAAGTTCTGCCAAACTATACAACCTTTTGTTCATGTTGTAATTAAGGCAGAAATTGTCAAAACTTTTAGGCAGAGTCCCAAGAATAATATCGACCTGGGATTCTCCATCGATTTCAGCTTCAAGGATCTCCATCTCATTCAGATGACCCATCATCTTGAGAACATGATCCCTTACTGGTGTACCCTCAGCCATTTTTGTGTTCATCAAACATTTTATAGCAAACTGCCTAGCTGCTCTACTCTGATGTCCGAAGAGTTTCTTGAGGTTATACATCATGTCATAAGCTGTGGCCATGGCCTGATGCTGATGTTGCAGTACATTTGACATAGATGCCAGAATATAACACCGTGCCATCTCATCTGGCTTTTTCCACTTCTTATAAGCCTCTGTGACCTCTTCATCAGAGTTAGCATCAGGCTTAGGTGGGCATTCCTCAACAAGTACATATTTGTACTCCTCAGCAGTTAGAACAATATCCAAATTAAGTTTCCAGTCAATATAATTAGGTCCAGTAAGTTTATTTTCTTTAAGAATCACTATAAGTGGACAGAAAGAACCTATTTTTGAAATCCTGAGAATCACATAAATAAAATTATGTAGGGCAAAAAAACTTTTTGAATTAATTAAATATTGATTCCTTCAAAACAATAATAACAAATTCACCAACACCTTGAACACCATGAATTTAGCATGCCACGATATTGTGGACGTATACAAATTCAACTTTGTTCAAGTAGGTTATTCTTATTAATTTTACAATCATGTCAACATAATTTTATGACAAATAAAATTAATATGTTGGTCTTGCTCTGGTCATACAAATAATAGCAGTGACCCCGATGGGGGAGGATACCATTATTTGTATCTAAGTGTATACCATTACTTAATACTAAGTCCATTACCTTGTAATGAGTTCCTTCAGATGGAGAAGTGAACACATACTAGGTAACTTGCTACAATTATCCCTAAGAAAGTTTGTACTGGTGATCCATAATTATACTCATCCGATATGGAGGAAGGCACTAAAGCCTACGCACAAGTATAATTATATCACCTACAAACCAGTAATGGAGACCATAGGATTTATATTTAATAAATATCCTCCCCTACTTAGTTTTTTAGGTTTTGGCTGTGGATTCCTTTATCAAAAATCATCTGTCTGCCTCTGGACTGCTTAAAACCAGCATCTCGTCCGGCGTCAGAAACATCCACTACCCCCATCACGATTGATCAAAAATAATTAAAATTACATCAATCCTATGCCTCCCGAAAGAGTTCACACATAATCTAGATTGAAAAATTCAAATAATAAGCACGATCAACCCTCGTGATTTTAATTACATCCACAGCAACAACAACATCCATGACATGTCCGTGTTTAAATAACATAATCAAAACATGCATTGGACCATAATAGTTGGATCTAAGATGCCTGCAAAACTGAGTTAGAATAGATCTACATCTACCGACTATTACACAGTGCAGGTTTTATTGGACATATGGACGTATCAATCAATATGCAGATCCAAAGTGGCTCTGATACCAATTGATGGAACTGGGGATTCCCAGGACCCTTACTTTAGTGTGCGTATTGATCGATAGAAAGTTAAACAGATTTAATACGTGTTCTAACCATCATAAGCGGAAACTAGGGTTCACGAATTATACCTGCGGCAGAAAGAAGACAAGTAATTCCTGGCAATCTCGAGCGGACGACCCCAAGATCTTCTGCACGTATTTCTTCCTCGAGTTGGACATCGTGTGGGCGACAATCTTCCAACCTTTTTTTTCCTTGGCAGCCCTCTCTTTCTCTCCTTACGTGAATCACGAATTTAGAGAAAGCTTCAGATTTCTGATCAGTAATTTGGCGGCCAGAGAATAGAGGATATATATAGGCTACGGCAGGGACCATTAGGAGAAATTAGGGTTAGGCCTCCTAACGATCAGGATATTCCGTGTTCAGCCTGAACACACAATCCAGGTCCATTAACAATATCTCGGTCCACTAATGAGCTATTGTTGCACTACCTCCCTAATCCCAAATTATGTTTGGGGCTCCTTTTATTATATGCTCGTTTGGCTCCCATATTAAGATATCGTATGTCCGTCGATCTAATTAAGTTACTGACAACTATATTGATTCGACATTTTTTATCCTTAAGTAGTACCACTCAACTTTATTTGTCATGTCGGATAATCCACCTGCAGAGTTTACATGACAATCCTTATGAGCTCCTTAAGGGGACATCATCAACCCGATATATCGGGACATGGATTCCATTTATAATCAATAGCCCATCATACATGCAATGTTATCCAATTTATAGAGGTTGTTGATCCATAATGAATCTCACTCTTTCATGAGTCAAAGTAATGCACACTGTCTATACATGTCTGTTATTATATCTGGATTAAGAGCACAAGCATCCATAATAACTGAGGTGTTTGTTCTCTTATGTAGTCAGTACAAAGAGAACAACCTCAAGTGTTCCTGTTCAATACACACAAAGTGTACTAGTGTAAACCTATAGTCAAGATAGACTAATACCATATTACACTACAACCTTTCCAATAGATTGTCCAAGTCCATCTAGGTTGTGAACTATTTATATACTCCATAGGGAACTGATAATATGATCTTCTGTATGACATCACACACCATATTATCTATAATATAGAATATCAGACATTTGTATTAACACTTGCAACAAATACAATATGCAAACATTTGCCCATATGATTCTCATTCAAAATTTAAGGAAATAAGGTTACTACAAAAGTGATGCTTTTAGTATATAACCCTAACAGACTCGAGATTAGAAGATAAGAGGGATAAGAAAGGAAGAACTACAAGTTTTATTTATAATAGGATAATAAGAGATAGGATATCAAATCAATTTGGAGTGAGAGTGCAAGATTTTGCGGATCAATAGTCCTATGTCAATATAAGATGTAGTCTCTGTGGTATTCGAAAACCGTAAACACACTCGAAATATTTTACCAAGAACCCCTGCCTCACCAGTGTACATCTGGCTGCAGTAAACTCTTAGTTTCGTGACTCTAATAAGGATATGGTACGAATATTCTATTAACTTTGTCTAATATTGACATAATACTGAAGATCAAAATAGGATAAGGATATAGTTTTTAATAACGTTCGATAGCCTACGTTTACTTGAAATTATTTTAACTTAGGGATCATGCCATGCCAGTGCGCTGCTGGCTGCAGTGAACCTACAGTCCCAATAATTTACGTAAATGGCGACAGTGCGTTGCTGTCTTGCCATTGTAAGTCAACGAATATTCTTTCAATTATATCCATAAGGATTTCAAAGGAAGTTCTAGAATTTCAAACAAGTTCCAAGAATGTGTAAGTATTTGTCCTTCGAGTATAAATATCGGTTCTTGAAAAGAAAAATAATTGATTAGGAAGGATAAGGATCGAAGTCAAAATAAGGGTAAATCTTCTAATCCTTATTGCACGGATATTCAATGATTGAGAAAAACTATATTCTTTAAATCAACGGCTTGAGATGGATAATTGAATCAGAATTTATAAAAAAATCCCCTATGGCCAAGAGTAATAAGTAAGCAATACAAATTTTATGATATGACGGAGATGACTAGAGGGGAGAAAATAGAATAGCTCAAATGAGCAGAATTGGAAATTGGATCCTAGAAGGTCCTCATTTATAAGCGACTAGTCTATCGCATTTGGTCCTGCCTCCTACAACAGGGTATCCTACTATAAAATTCCAAGTTATCTAATAGGGTTTAAGTTCAATAAGTTCTTACCTACACGACCTATGTAGTAATCCTTAACTACCCAATAGTCAATTTAATAAGGGACTCCTAGTCCTAGTCATTTTCCTGAAATCAAATTAATCTTGGTTGTGATGAGAACTTCCTAGTCGCAGGCTCGCAGTAGTACGACTAATATGGTAATACCATGAGTTTACAATCTTTTAGAAAACTGACCTACATGGGCCACCACAAAAACTTGTCACGACCCGCACCGCTTTTTGAGATACGAGTGCGTGTCCAAGCCAGCCTATGCCAGAGTCGACGGTAGAACGCTGTCTCGGCCAAGATACTCAAAATCGCAAAGGTATCACATTTATTGCTCATCCACATTACTAAATCAATTTACAAATTATTACACGATTTATATTTAAAGGAAAGTACAAGGCTCTTACACATATTTGAAATAACTACAACATCTATCTAACTTCTAGGTTTTGGCCTGTAAGTACACCCGTATCTCCCAATGCCAAGAGGAGACACAGTTAACCTAAAACAATGTTGGTTTTCAGTCAGGAATGGAACAAGCACACAAATCGACGGCAAATCGAAAACACAATAGAATTCACAAGACATGAAAATAACATATGTGAAATAAACTAGATAGTAACTGATATTATAGCATGTCTAGAAAGAAAGTAGGTAACTCTAAAACATGATGTATCAACTGGAGAAAAGCTTGTAAACAGGGTGACATGGCAAGTGGTGAAGAAAACATGGAAAAATAAGTAAAAGATAACTGTCTATGTGTTTTGAAATACCAGTTTCGACGTGTGAACGGCTCGGGGTAAATCAGGCACCCCCACGTGAGATGTGCGACTGCTATTCTCCATGAAAGACACGGGGGATGGGTAAGGGTAGTTCACACGTCTACTAGGATATTTTCCTACCCGACTAGTACTCATGTACTCGAACAAGTCAAGAAACACGAAGACATGATAATCACGAAATATAGTAAGTAGAGATCCATGATACTAATTTTGTGTGACGAGCATGTCAACAAGCAGCAAGACATATGTATAAACTACTATGAATCAAAAAGCAATCAGAAAGTGTACTTGCATGGGACCTTTCTTGGTGAAACCGATAATACCATTGCATTCGGAATAGTCCAGTTGCCTAGATGAGATATGAAAGAGTTCGGGTTCGCAAGTAATAGGGATACGGTTAGTCAGGGTCATGAATTAGAAACAATCTAATCTAAGGGGGAAGGGAATTTGATTAGAATAGTTTATCCTTTAGTCAAAAATATATCTTAGAAAATTATTTAAAAGTATTATATATACTATTTTGAGACAATTTTAGGAAAACATATGTGTTTTTAAAACCTTTTTGAGAAAATAGTTATTTTATAACACTTATATAAAACTTTAGTGAAGAAACCATTAATAATTCTTTATAAATTTAAGAATATTTATCCAAATGAAAGTCCAAAGCCCAACGTCAAATTATTGTGACTTATTTAGTCAAAGCCCAAACTTATTCTTATTACTATATCTTACAAAATAATTAAAACTTTATTAAAATTTATATTTAATAAGACCATATTACTAATGGACCCAAAGAATTTAATTCAAAAGTCCTAAACCTATACTAACATAATAAATTAAAACTCTATAATTAAGGCCCAAATCATATTAAAATAAAGTATTTAATAAATAAGCCCAATAGCCCATATTGCTAGGCAGAAAAATATTTTTAACCATATTTAATATTAGTAATAATAAAGGCCAATGCTGATTTTTATTATAGTAATAATAAGATTCATTAACCCAATAATTTAAACAACCTACTAGTCAATGTTCCATAACTAATTTGACTAACTCAAAATATAGGGCCCAAGCCCATATGGACCACTAAGCCCATTTAAGAGCCTTAAAAAACTAATACTAATATTTCTAACAGTAGCAACATATTAATAATAATAATAATAATAATAATAATAATAATATAGTAAAATAAATAATATTAGTAGATACACTAGTTACAGTTGTCATTGTTGTCTTTCAATATAGTAGTAAGATTACTAATAAATAATATATTTATATGAGAATAGAAATAGTATACAATACCATTCTCTTCTTCCTTAAATTACTCTATTTTTATTAAGCGAGAGAGGCTTTAGAGTGAAAGAGGGGAAATAAATGATAAACGGGAGGAGAGGTATCCAGGAATTACCAGGGTTTCTTGCTTAAGAGACTTGGGAACTCTCACTACAACCAATACAATTCAGCCTGTCGCTCCGAAAGCACAGTAACCTCACCAACCTGAAGCACAAGCCTACTCGTCGCCTACAGTACAGTGACTCTGTTGCTCCGAAACATAGCTTTATCGTTGCTCTAAATACACAAAAGTCTCGTCGCCATTCGAAGTCAGTCCACTCGTCGCCTGAAAGCACAAAGGCTCCGTTCTCCAGAAGCACGGTCTACTCGTCGCTCCAGAAGCACAGCAGTATTTTTTCCTCACCAGAGGCACAGGAAGTGGGTCCACCCAAATTATTTTGTTTAAACCGCCTCTTGCAGAAAAGATTAGGATTAAATCATGATTGATATCATCAGATTGATTTAAATAGACGAGGATCAATTAGACTCCAAATCTAGGATAAAATCCTAAGATTTACTCGGATGTATCTGATAAAGCAAATCGACACGCGCCACATGTCACCTCCTTCGGTTATGTTGATAACCACCAGATATCTTGATTGAGATAATCTCGATGTCCACCACGTATTAGCACCGCAGAAGACCGTACCGTGCAATGGCGGTAGATTATTTCATATCTCAGGAACCGTAATGCACATCGCATATGTGCTCGTTCTCTATAAATAGAAGAAGTTCTCCTTCAACAAAAGGAGACAACCTTCATCTAATCTACCAACCAACTAAAATAAGAACACCACCTCTAAGAGATCTTCTCCTCCAGACAGCCTCTTGATTGGTGACCCCAGAGTTCCATCAAAGGTGCCAGAGAGCCAGAGCAAGGTTGATTCGTCGTCAGATCGTCAATAGAGTAAAGGAGCCGTTATAGTGCTCGATCTCCACCGTCGCACTTTTCCAGAAACCTCTTCTCTCTGTACTTAGAATATCATGTTTAGGACTTCCTTCTTTGTACATAGATACCTTATACGTTCAATAAAGCAAAAAGTTTTTCAACCTTTTGTTATTGAACATAGCCTATGCCAAGCAGTAGAAGAAAACTGCTACTGTCCCCCTATTAACCTTCTACTGCTACTGTCCCCATATTAACTGCTAATCTGTTACAGAATAATGCTGATGTTGCTGTATCTGCCTAAGGCAGCTACTGCTGCTATTTCTATAGGGAAAGCAGCTTGCTGCTACTACTACGGAAAAAGTAGCTTGCTGCTGCTGCAACAAACAGAGCCATTGCTGCCTACATAGGTGCAAACAAGCAACTATTTGCTGCTGCCCTGCATAGGTGCACCCCTTTACTACCTCTCCTTCAACTACACACACACACTCACATCTACTAACATCTCTATTACACACATACACACACTAGTACATACATATGCACTATATATATACACACACACACACACTCATATTCCTCCCAATGGTACCAATGTCTATTGTACTACACATAAGCTCCAATCCCCTCAACATTCTACCTATGCACATGTGTATACACACACACATATGGTTATATGTGCACACACACATATCACACATTACCTAAGCCTATAGGTAATCCCTATCCCCACAACCACAAGCCTACATGTCACACACACACACACTTATTCATATGTCTACACACGCATACACCTATGCATGTCATAATATCTATACACACTCACACACTATCTATATGCACACACACTAGTAAATTATATATCTATATACACATATACACAGGTAATGATACACACACACAAGTAGATACACATAGACACATGTTCAAACACTTGGAGTGCACCACGCTAGTATCGCATCAATACTCCGATACTATCGTGATGCGCCCAAGATACCTATACCAAATCTTGTTCTACTCTCCTAAAATCACATAAGCATGTCTATAATAGTAATTAGAGCCTAAATAGATCAATATTTAGCTAGTGTAATATGTCATGTAGAGTATAGGGTGTGTGTCACAAGTGTCGGAAGAGAAATTGTCCAAAATGACTCTGTGTCTTAGAATATCATGACACAGCCTACTATGTATCCATTTATGGACACGTTTCTAGCTCCACAAACAATACAAGTTTATTTAGATCTAATAATCTGAATAATAAACACTTGGTACACCATTCTCATATTTTCTCTAAAATGACACTAAAACTCAATATAACTTCTACATAAAGGGTCATTAGCACCTAGTTCTTCCTCTTATAGGTACTTCTAGTCCATGGGTGGGTTCTTAATGGTCAAACTGTATAATTAGAGTCTAGAAATGAGGAGAAATTAGATGTATACCTATTAGGAGATGGATTCCTAATGCAAAGCCTGGTGGACACGATTCAGACTCGATTTGGACACAAGCTCCTAGCCCAAGCTTTCTCTCCTTGTGCTCCTTGCCTTCAAAGCTTCTAGACTCCTTGGATGAAGAGTAGGAAATGATTGGGAATAGTTTGATGGAAAATTATGGAGGAATGGATTGATTTGGAAAAGAACACCAATTTTTTGGTAGAGTACACAAATAAAGAGATGAGACAGTGTGCTCTCTCTCTCTCCCTTAGGGCCGGCCACCTTCATTCCCTCTCCATGCCAATGTATAATGACTATAATGCCTCCTAAGTTGTCACGATGGCTAGGTTAATTAATGGAAGCTCCTAATTTTAATTTGGTAATTAATCTAATATCTAATGGATATTAGGAATTACTTAAATGAGTCTAATGAGTCTAGTGAGTCTAATCTAGAATGTTTGGCCAAGTGTCATGACAAACCTAATCAGGTTTACTAATCATGGGTCCAATAAATAGGCTAGCCCACTAAGCCATATAACCACCACCGTAATTAATTATATAAATACCATAATATATAAATAATGTACAATGATAAAAATAACCGTATCTAGGATTATGGTAGTGACATGATACATCACCTATTTTCAATTCCTTTGGATGATCTGAAGAGAATCTCAGGCTTGTAGGCAGATCGTCCAGATAAGTTGATGTGCTTGTATCCGTGGGTTTATCCTTTGCTTGAATTACATCATCATCACTTTCTTGTGTTAGTTGGTGGTTGAGCTCATCGAATGTGATGTTGATTGACACTTCAATGGTCAGTGATTGCTTGTTGAAAACCCGATAGCCTTTACCTTTGGCAGCATAACCTAGGAGAATACCTTCATCGACGTTGGAGTCAAATTTTCCTATATTATTATCTTTAGTATCAAGATAAAGCACTTGCATCCAAAAAATTTGAAATAACTTATGTTAGGAATTATATTAAACCAAAGCTCATAGGGTGCCTTTTTCGATATAGGTCGAATAAGAACCTTATTCAAAACATGGCATGTTGTATTCACAGCTTCACCCCAAATTATTTCGAAGATTGTATTGATTTAACATGACTCTAGCCATATCACCAAGATTTTTGTTCTTTTGCTCCACAATACTATTTTGTTGAGGAGTTCTAGGACAGGAAAGTTCATGCAAAAAAATATTTTCTTTGTAAAGTTTTTTAAATTACTATTTTCGAATTCACCTCCATAATCACTTCGAACATGAATAATCATGAAGCCCATTTCGTTTGTATCTTTCTACAAAAGCCACAACTCAGAATGATGATTTATTTTATTTGCAAAAATAAAACCCACGTGTATCTAAAAAAATCATCTACAATGACATATATAAAGCTTACTGCCAAGACTGGCTACCTTGCTAGGTCCAAATAAGTCCATATACAGAAGTTTAAGGGGTATAGAGGTACTTACAGCATTTATTGACTTAAAGAAGGATTTGGTAGCTTTGATCTTTTCACAGTCAGTATATACCATATCCTTCTTGAGCGAATATCTGGAAGTCCTCTTACCAGTTTTCTTTGTGCATAGTCTAGAGATGGTGTCCGTATTTGCTGTCCCAGTCGCATGTGTCATATCCATCAGTCATTTTTGTTGGCATACAACCACGTTTCTGCATAATTAGTATCTTTGACAAATAAAAATATAAATATTGTCTTCTCTTATACCTTCGAATATATTGTTGGTAGTCCTTTCATATATGGAACATTTATCTTTTTATAAAGTTAATACATAACCATGATCAGCAAGATGACTTATGGTAAGTAGTAGATTATGTTTAATTTCATAACTTGACAAACGTCCTTGATGACATGATAGGGAGGAATACCTATATTTCAATTATCAATGATATAGCACTTAAGGTTGTTATCGAAGAAACGTATCCTTCCTTCTTCATCGATAGCGTTGAAAATAGGTTGGCATCACCAGTCATATGTCGTGAGTAGCCGCTACTTGAGAATCCACTTGCTCCTAGCAAGAAAAGAAGATTCCACCTACAAACAAGTTATAGATGTATCTTGTTACCCATTTTCTCGTAGGTCCTGTTGTATTAGTTTTTGGTACCCATGAATAAACATTGTGTCTACCAATTTTCTAGTTCTACAGAATCTAGATGTCCTTTTCTTCTGCAGTAGTGACATATGGCATGGTTGTTGGTGCTAGTGCAGGATGATACGTCTTCTTATATGAATTCTTGTTTGTGATTTATGAGATATTAGTAGTAGAATGCATGATTGTGTGGCACGTATTATGATTTGCATGCTATGACTGAT
>JANAVB010026400.1:14928907-14978387 GCA_029216955.1 Iris pallida
AATATTTATCCTTTACCTATATATATGTGTACATCAATATCCCCTACATAGATATACCCTCTATGTATCAATATATCCTATACTCTAAATCTCAATACCCTTGCTCTCAACCCATATCCCTCTCATATACATATACTAATATATATTACCCTATGTAGGTATCTCCACCTTTCCTATATATGACATAGATATACCCCAATTACCTATCTCATATCTAGATCATTACCTATACCATTTACTTTGTATATCCAATTACCCATATTTCCAATACCTATTGACTATACTCTTCCACGTACAAATCTATACCAATTATCCTAAACCTTTACCCTTAGGATACACCCTACACATTTTCATAACCTATACTAATACCTAGATACCCAACTTCTTCATATTCATCACCTAGACATCACTCCATGCCCAATACTTACAAGCCACACAAATCCTCACCTACACCCAACACCCTTTAGTTGTACACACATATCACTACAATACTGCAACTAGGCTTCTATTCCTACTGCTGCCTAGCCTGTAGAAGCATGAAAAATCTCAGCTGATGACATCCCTTCGCCATAGAGCAGATGATACAAAGGCTCAGCCCAAGTGCTAAAAAGACAAAACAGAGGATATGAAAAGAAGTACCTTATGTGTCACGTCTACCAAAGTCTAGTATAGACACATCGAGACTACATAAAAAGGACTAATTCTGTTCATCTACAAAGGATTTGGTACATATTCGACAAAGCCTAGAGGGGTCTACACGGGATTCGGTCTTCGTCAAAGCGCAGCTCTTCTTCTTCAAGCCAGAAGATTGACCTCCATCAAGGCGTATTCTGATCTTTTTTGGGCACAGCCTTCCAGAAGCATATCAGCCACTCGGCTAAAGCAAGAAGCTTCCTAAAACAATCATTGGCCCGAGCCTTCAAAGAGCGCAGCAGGTCGCGAAGCCCTGAATGGGAAGCACATAGCACAAACCTGTGGTTCTTCAGGTTGGCTATCCACCCATGACCTAGGTCGTCAGGACCTCGAAGATCCCCCAGACGTCGCCCAGAGTTGATCTCCCTAAGGAGGACATTTACATACTCCTTAAGGGCAGCGATGGCTCATTATACACAGAGTTCTTCTGTCACGACCTGCACCAGCTTTTCAGGATACGAGTGCGTGTCCAAGCCAGCCTACACCGCAGAGTCGACGATAGAACGCTGACATGGCCAAGATACTCAAAATCGTAAAGGTATCACATTTATTGTTCGTTCACATTACTAAATCAAATTTTCAAATTATTACAAGAGTTATATTTAAAAGAAAGTACAAGGTTCTTACACATATTTGAAATGACTACAACATCTATCTAAATTCTAGGTTTTGGCCTACAAGTACACTCGTATCTCCCAATGCCAAGAGAAGCCACAGTTAACCTGAAAAATATTGGTTTCCTGTCAGGAATGGAACAAGCACACAAACCGACGGCAAATCGAAAACATAATAGAATTCACAAGACATGAAAATAACATATGTGAAATGAAACTAGATACTAACTGATATCATGGCATGTCTAGAAAGAAAGTAGCTAACTCTAAAACATGATGTATCAACTGGAGAAAATCCTGTGAACAAGGTGATATGGCAAGTGGTGAAGAAAACATGGAAAAATAAGTAAAAAATAACTATATGTTTTGAAATACCAGTTTCGACGTGTGAACGACTAGGGGTAAATCAGGCACCCCGCACGTGAGATGTGCGACTACTATTCTCCCCGAAAGACTTGGAAGATGGGTAAGGGGTAGTTCACACGTCTACTAAGGTATTTTCCCTCCTGACTAGTACTCATGGACTCGAACAAGTCACGAAACATGAAAACATGATAATCACGAAATATAGTAAGTAGAGATCCATGATACTAATTTCTGTATGACGAGCGTGTCAACAAGTAGCAAGACTTATGTATAAACATAAAATGTATAAACTACGATGAATCGAAAAGCAATCAGAAAGTGCACTTGTCTGGGTCCTTTGTTGGTGAAACCGATAATACCATTGTGTTCGGAATAGTCCAGTTGCCAAGATGAGATATGAAAGAGTTCGGGTTCGCAAGAAATAGGAATACTGTTAGTCAGGGTCATGAATTAGAAACAATCTAATCTAAGGGGGAAGTGAATTTGATTAGAATAGGTTATCCTTTAGTCAAAAATATATCTTAGAAAATTATTTAAAAGTATTATATATACTATTTCAAAACAATTTTAGGAAAACATATATATGTGTTTTTAAAACCTTTTTGAGAAAATAATCATTTAATAACACTTATATAAAACTTTAGTGAAGAAGCCATTAATAATTCTTTATAACTTTAGAGAATATTTATCCAAATGAAAGTCCAAAGCCCAACGTCAAATTATTGTGACTTATTTAGTCAAAGCCCAAACTTATTCTTATCACTATATCTAACAAAATAATTAAAACTTTATTAAAATTTATATTTAATGTGGACCATCTTACTAATGGACCCAAAGAATTTAATTCAAAAGTCCTAAACCTATACTCACATAATATAGAAATTAAAACTCTATAATTAAGGCCCAAAACCATATTAAAATAAAATATTTAATAAATAAGCCCAATAGCCCATACTGCTAGGCCCAAAATAATATTTTTAACCATATTTATAATATTAAGTAATAATAAAGCCCAATGCTGATTTTAACTATAGTAATAATAAGTTACATTAACCCAATAATTTAAACAACGTACTAGTCAAAGTTCCATAACTAATATGACTAACTAAAAATATAAGGCCCAAGCCCATGTGGACCACTAAGCCCATTTAAGAGCCTTAAGAAACAAATACTAATTTTCTAACAGTAGCAACATATTAATAACAATAATAATAATAATAATAATAGCAGTAAAATAAATAATATTAGTAGATACACTAGTTACAACTGTCGATGTTGTCTTTCAATGTAGTAGTAAGATTACTAATAAATAATATATGTATATATGAGAATAGAAATAGTAATATACAATACCATTCTTTTCTTCCTTAAATTACTCTTTTTTTATTAAGAGAGAGAGAGAGTCTTTAGAGTGAGAGAGGGGAAATGGAGAGTGGGGAAACGGGAGGAGAGGTGTCCAGGGCTTACCGAGGGTTTCTTGGCTCAAGGCGGCGTCGGCGCAGCTGGTGGCAGACATCATCACTTCGACGTCGACGACAGCACACTGCGCATGAAGCAAGGTGGCTCGAGCTCTGGGCACAAAGGCACGGAGGAAGTATCATAGGGTGGAGGAGGAGCTACTCGGAGCGGCCCCGGAGGTGAGGGTCCATGCGGTGGCGATGAATCTGGCCAACGAGGCGAAGAAGATCGGCCCCGGCTCCGTGGGAGTGCGGCACTGGGATCGACCTCTTCGGCAAGAGGCTATGGTGGCTTGGGGACTGCAACGGCGGTGGCCGCTCGCCGACCTGACCACAACAATAGGGGCTGCTCCGACGGAGATCCAGCGTTCGAGTGGCGGCGCACGAAGGACAGGAGCGGAGGCGGCCAAGCGGGTCGGCGCTCGCTGCTCGCAACGGGGAGATTGCTCCGTGCGTACGGTGCCCTGAGCCGACGGTTCACAGAGACTCATCGCCGGCTATGGCGGCGAGATGAGGCGGATCCGCAGTTTGGGTGTGGTCTTAGCTCGGGCTACTACGAAAGGAACAGTGGTCGAACAGCGTGTGCCGTGGTCGATTAAACTTTGCAGCTGCAGAAGTCTAGGCCCCGGTGCGGTGGTCTCGCCCAGGAAGTGAGGCGGACTACGACGACCAAGGGGAAGCGTCGACCGAGGAAGGTTCAACGTTGGTGGGATCTTCTGGGGACGACCGTGGTCGTGGAGGCGACGACGACAAATTCTGGGAAGGCAGGGCTGACGGCTGTAGGTTAGGGTTCTTGATTGCTCTTTTGTGGATGTGTCCTAATCGATGTCGGACACAAAATATGTACTCTTGTGAATTCTGGACACAGATAGTAACGATGGGTGTGGACATGGACCACGGGTCCGGACATGACTGATACGGTAATTGTGCTGGACACAAACACAATTGAACATGAATATGGTGATGGTGGTGTCGTGGTGGTGGTGACTGGGAATTGGGTTCAGGCGGACGGAACTGTGCCGTCGCACGGGGCGTGGCCAGGAGGGGATAGACTTGGTGATGGAAAAGGCTTGTTTTTAGATATGAGGGAGATGATAGGAGAGGGATTAATACATATGAAGAGAGGGGATAAGGGTTAATGGAGTAAAGGTTGGCATACACGGATATGGATTGGGTCGAGTACATGATGATATGGCAGATATTGCTATGTATATGGTTTTGTGCTTATCTTATTTCCATTTAGGTACCCCAATTCTTAACCTCTTAATTTAAAACTAGATTAATCTAATCTGAATCATAACTGATTACTCAAATACCTTTAAACTTAATATTTAATATTATCAAAACTAATTTGGAATAGTATTGGGTAAAATCAGGATATATGTTTAGGTGAAGCAAAAATATTATTTTAAAGATAATTGGTAATCTTTATTTGTCACTAGAATTTTTCAAACTAAACCTAGATTTTTAATATAACCCCTTAACATAAAATTAGCACCAGAAAATAAAGTATGCTATATCTTGCAATAACACGAAATCCATATTGGCGATTCTCTGTTTTTAGATAAGGATCATTTATAATTCAAAAATATATGTTTTTCAAAATCAAAAAATTCTGAAAGTCCAAAAATAATAATCCAAATATCTTTTACAAAATCTCGATGGAAATCACTTTTAAACATAATAGAAAAAGAATAAAATTTTAAAAATCTAGGAGGAAGAGTTACAAATCTACCCACCTTAGAAATAAATTCGTCCTCGAATTTAAGGACTACTAGGATAGACGGATTGGTTGATTCAGTAAAAAGATAGAAAAATTTTAGGATAAAAAAATATTGATTAAATATTTTAAAAAGTAAATAAAACATTTTACGGTTAGGATTAGGGTTAGGGATTAGGAATTACATTTGGGAATTAGGGTTAGGGATTTGGATGATTGGGGGTTTTGGGAACTAGGGATTTACGGAGAACATAAAGGGCCTCCCCTTCATATAGGTGGTGTTTCCTAGATTGATAAGGATTGAAAATCCGAAATAATCCTTCTCATAAATATAAGCAAGTCGATAAATCTATGTTCGATCAAATCTATTCTTGATCAACATAGTTATTCAAGAATAGTTCAAAATAATAATCAAAATTGATTACATAATATTAAAATACATAAATGGATTCAAAGCCATATAATAATAATAATATAAATTGGTATTTATATCATATAAATATTTGGACAATATCTTCTATAAATTCTAAACAAAATATTTGGTAAATCCTTTCCGTTCAAAGTATCTATATTATAACTTTAAGAAAATAAATTCTATTATCTAATTAGAAAAATATTTTAAACTACAACTAAATAAATAAATAATTTTTTTTGAAAACTCGGGAAGTGAGCTTACAATTCTACCCACCTTAGAATTTTTTAGCCTAGTGATTTCAAGAGCCACGATTAGGCACGACTATGAAATATAATCAAGAAGCGAAATTTTAATCTATACGAATAAAATAACAAATGGCATAATCAAGAGAATGATATGATTCATGATCAATTTAGTCATGCGTAATTGTCGAGAGGATAAAAAATGATCAAAATAATAAAATAATAGACAAAAGAGAATGTGATTTGGCACGATCAACCTTTGGTCAAAAATGGTCTACGACGACTAAAAATGTTTTTTAAGAACGATCAAAATCGAAATAGATTTGGCACGACCAAGTTATAGTCAACCTGGTCTAGTCATGACCAAAATTGCTAAAGGATAATCAAAATTCTAGATGATCTAAACAGGGTTATAGTCACTTAGATATAATTTAAGGTACAGCCACGATCAAGACTAATCGTATAAGTCGTCCAAGCATGATCAAAATTGGAAGCTGACATGAGCATGAACAAGATCAAAATTGTCATGATCATAGTGGAATAGAAATATAAACATTAGCAATAATTAAGTTGAAGTAAATGCATAGTTATGATTATAGTCAAATGGTTTAGTCACAATCCAAGCCATTTAGGAACGATCAAAATTCAAGTTTGTTTGGCACGATTTACTCGATTAATCATTTAAGCAACATTTATTTAGGCATGAGTCTAGAAAGATGTGTGAATCGACACGATCGAAATATAATCAAAATGGTCTCGTCAGGATCAAAAGTCGTAAGGGTGATCCAAATCAAAACCATTTATCAATTATATAGGCATGATCATGGAATCATAAACTAGGTGCGATTATGAATCTATTGGAACGTGGAATTAAAGACTACTAATAGGTTTTAAATGACAAGTCAATAAAGACTCTGATGGAACTGGGGATTCCCAGGACCCTTTGGTGTGCGTATTGATCGATAGAAAGTTAAACAGATTTAATACGTGTTCTAACCCTTCATAGGCGGAAACTAGGGTTCACGAATTATACTTGCGACGGAAAGAAGATAAGTAATTCTTGGCAATCTCGAGCGGACGACCCCAGGATCTTCTGTACGTATTCCTTCCTCGAGTTGGATATCGTGTGGGCGACAATCTTCCAACCTTTTTTTCTTCTTGGCAGCCCTATCTTTCTCTCCTTACGTGAATCACAAATTTAGAGAAAGCTTCAGATTTCTGATCAGTAATTTGGCGGCTAGCGAATAGAGGATATATATAGGCTACGGTAGGGACCACGAGGAGAAATTAGGATTAGGCCTCCTAACGGATCTGGATATCCTATGTTCAGCCCGAACACACAATCCAGGTCCATTAACAATAGCTCGGTCCACTAATGAGCTATTGTTGCACTACCTCCCTAATCCCAAATTATGTTTGTGGGCTCCTTTTATTATATGCTCGTTTGGCTCTCCATGTTAAGATATCGTATGTCCGTCGATCAAATTAAGTTACTGACAACTATATTGATTCGACATCTTTTATCCTTAAGTAGTACCGCTCAACTTTATTTGTCATGTCGGATATAATCCACCTGCATGATTTACATGACAATCCTTATGAGCTTCTTAAGGGGACATCATCAACCCGATGTATTGGGACATGGATTCCATTTATAATTAACAGCCCATCATACATACAACGTTATTACCCAATTCATAGAGGTTATTGATCCATAATGAATCTCACTCTTTCATGAGTCAAAGTAATACACACTGCATATATATGTCTGTTATTATATCCGGATTAAGAGCACAAGCATCCATAATAACAGAGGTGTTTGTTCTCTTATGTAGTCAGTACAAAGAGAACAACCTCAAGTGGTCATGTTTAATACACACAAAGTATACTAGTGTAAATCTATAGTCAAGATAGACTAATACCATATTACACTACAACCTTTTTAATAGATTGTCCAAGTCCATCTAGGTTATGAACTATTTATATACTCCATAGGGAACTAATAATATGATCTTCTGTGTGACATCACACACCATATTATCTACAATATAAAATATCAGACATTTGCATTAACATTTGCAACAAATACAATATGCAAACATTTGCCTATATTATTCTTATTCAAAATTGAAGGAAATAAGGTTACTACAAAAGTGATGCTTTTAGTATATAACCCTAACAATCTCCCACTTATACTCAAAGTATTGCTTTTCAGTATAATGTTACAAATCTTCTACTTATACTTAAAGCCATGCTGCTACACATCTGGCTCCCATTCCCTCAACATGACTATCAAAAGCCTTAGCTGGTAAGCTCTTTGTAAAGGGATCAGCTAGGTTGTCGGCTGATGCTATCTTGATCACAACAACTTTTTCTTTCTTTACGAAATCTCGTATCAGGTGGTACTTGCGCTCAATGTGTTTATCTGTCTTATGGGCTCGTGGTTCCTTCGAGTTTGCAACTGTACCACTATTATCACAATAAAGTGTAATAGACTTAGGCAAACTAGACACCACATCCAAGTCCAACAGAAAGTTTCTGAGCCAAACCGCTTCGTTGGCTGCCTCAGAGGCTGCCACATACTCGGCTTCCAAGGCGGAATCAACAATACATTTTTGCTTGATACTCCTCCACACAATGGCTCCACCTCCCAAAGTAAACACATAACCTGAGGTAGATTTCCTGGAATCCCTATCTCACTGAAAATCTGAGTCTGTATACCCCAAGGGAACTAAACTATCTACCTGGAAAACTAGCATATACTCTTTAGTCATTTTCAGGTACTTCAAAATATGCTTTACGGCAGTCCAGTGCTCTTGTCCTGGGTTAGACTGATATTTGCTAACCATGCCTACGGCAAAGCAGATGTCTGGTCTCGTACATAGCATTGCATACATTAAGCTTCGTACTGCTAAAGCATAAGAAACTGCCTTCATGTTCTCTATCTCTTTAGGTGTCCTCGGACACTACTCCTTTGATAGAGTAATTCCATGTCTAAAAGGTAAGAAACCTTTCTTAGAATTTTGTATACTAAAACGAGTTAGTACAGTATCGATATAGGAAGCTTGGGATAAGCCCAACATCCTTTTCTTGTGATCTCATAGAACTTTGATCCCAAGGATGTGACCTACTTCTCCCAAGTCTTTCATATCAAACTGTTTGGATAACCATACCCTTACATCAGATAACACCTTCACATTGTTTCCAATGAGCAAGATGTCATCCACATAAAGTACTAGGAACACCACCACGTTTCCGTCATACTTTCTGTATACACATGATTCATCCTGACATTGAACAAATCCATAGAATTTTATCACCTGATCAAAACATATGTTCCAAGATCTGGAAGCTTGCTTAAGTCCATAAATAGACTTCTTGAGCTTACAAACAAGATGCTCTTGGCCCTTTTCAATAAACCCGTCTGGTTGCTTCATATAGATGTCTTCCTCAAGACTTCCATTAAAGAAAGCTGTCTTGACATCCATTTGCCAAATCTCATAATCGAGATGAGCTGTAATAGATAAAAGAATCTGGATAGACTTAAGCATGGCTACTGGAGAAAATGTTTCCACATAATCGATACCCTCTCTTTGAGTAAAACCTTTTGCTATAAGCCGAGCTTTAAAGATTTCAACCTTACCGTCTGATCCACTTTTTCTCTTATAGACCCACTTGCATCTAATGGCTTTTACACCAACGGGTGGTTCTACAAGCTCCCAGACCTGATTAGAATCCATATATTCTATTTCAGATATCATTGCTTTTTGCAAAGACTCTGTATCTTTATCTTGGAGTGCTTCATTGTAGGTACAGGGATCATAATCTTGTTCCTCAAGGACGAAGTCTGATGACTCTCCCAAGAATATATATCTATTAGGTTGTATCACAACCCTCCCACTATGACGAGGCACTATCGGTTGTGGTGTAATATTTGTGACACGTTGTGCAGTTATTTGTGGTTCATCCTCTTGTACTGTTGGTACTGAAGTACTTGGTGTCTCACCTCTCAGTTCTTCTAGAATAACTCTACTTGTGGGTTTATGGTTCATCACATAGTCTTCCTCTAAGAATCGGACATTGGTGCTAACAATGACCTTCTGATCCTTAGGACTATAAAATAAACCTCCTTTCGTTCCTCTTGGATAGCCTACAAACAAGCGTACTTCTGTACGAGATTCTAACTTATCTGCTTTTCCATTCAGCACATGTGCTGGACTACCCCAAATGTGAACATGTTTCAGACTAGGCTTACGCCCAATCCACAGCTCTGTGGGAGTAAGAGGTACTGACTTAGAAGGAACCTAGTTCAAAATATAAGCTGCAGTCTCTAAGGCTGTAGAAGCATAGAAAATATCAGAATGATGATCTATGCGGCTCGGAACAGGAGAACCCCATGCGACTCATACAGGAGCAGTCCCATGCGGTTCAGCGAGACTCTTAGTCTCATGCAGCTCGGGGCAGGAGGGTCCATGCGGCTTACATAGGGACAGTCCTATGCGGTTCAAAGAGCCCCAGCCGCATGCGGTTTGGAAGTATATGCGGCTCACATACGACCAACAGAGATATGCTGCTTGATCAACACCACGTGTCCCCATGGGACCCCTTCACACAGCTGGCCATCGAATAATAGCCCTATTCAATGCTCTGTCGTGATTTGACAGCTGACGGCTCTGACATAAAGTGTCATAATGGTCCTGTCATAATGACAGACTCTTTGGGAACAGAGGAAAATCTCTGACACGATCCAAGATTGACACGTGGCTATTCCCATGCGGCTCCATTGAAGAACAGCTTCATGCGGCTGGCGAGAATCATCTTCCTGCGGCTCACCAAGAAGCCATCATATGCGGCTCGCAAGTATTACACCTATGCGGCACACCGAGAAACTACCCCATGCGGCTCGCAAGTACTATACCTATGCGGCTCACTGAGACGCTGTCTCATACGGTTTATGGATATCATGCGGTTCTGACAGGGTCCACCATTAAGACGCGTGGCAGAGATTCGATGGTCCCCACAACTTAGCAAGGATGATTATGGGATGCAGATCAATCAAAGATTTACCAGATCCCAATGACCATATTTAACATTATCCTCATAATTAATGAGATCAGGTTATATCATTCATGATCAAGCCAATGGGACACGTGGTGAGAAAACCAAGCTTGACACAATCAATCATGAAGATTTAAAGCAATCAGTATTAATCATTCACAGGATTCAATACTATCCCCATTTATGGCTCAGATCCTTCACGCCTTAAACGAATGGTCCAGATATAGGCCGCCACCACTTTGGGAATGGGTAATCATCCAAACCCTAATGATGCCCCACTATTATAAATAGCAAGGTGCCATTCCCTGGCGAGATATACACGATCAGAGAGAGATACACATACACAGAGAGCTCCTCCCTTAATAATCAGAAAGGAAGTACACACAGAGAGAGAGAAGCCAGAATAGCAACACGAGGAGAGCAAGAAGGGCATTTCTTCGTCAACGCCAAGCAGATCTTCCCCGAGCCAAGGCTGCATACCGATCGTCCAAGGAGTAAGGCAGGGCTGCCGTCGCCTTCCCGAGCCTCTATCGTCACCCCCCAGAATCTAAAATAAACAATTGTACTTAGTCTGCTGTACCTAGGCTTTCGTCCCTAGGCTTTCTTTGTACAAGCGAGTTTGTATTGTGAGTCTAAGTTCCATCCTCCCATAAAACTGTTCTGTACTTTTACAATCAATGGCAAACACGATGGCGACTCTGCTGGGGACAAACTTCTCCACGGCTGAGGAGTTGGTGACGCAATCGGATGCAGCCAAACTTGGCTCCATGCAACAAAAGATGGTCGTCCGCTTCGACCAACTGGCGTTTGAAGAGATGCTCTCCGAAGGAAGCGCTGGCCCGATCCAGAAGCGCACCCGCACGACGAAGGCTCGCAAAGAGTGAAGGCCAAAATCATTTGCTCCTCCCCAAGCCCTCAACGGGATACCCTCTGTTGCTCAAGACGGCGAGAAGGACTCGTCTGCGGCCCCACTTCAGACCGTAGACAACTCTGCTGTCCTCAAGTCTGGCAGAAGAAAATACTATGATGTTGGACTTGCAGGGGCAGAGAGAAACTCTATGCGATCCGAGCCGCATAAGGGTATTAGTCGCAGGGAGAAAGCTCATGCGGCTGCATCCACCAGCCGCATAAAGAAAACTCATGCGGCCACGCCTGTCAGCCACATAGTTTATGTGGCTACAGTTGCCAACCACATGGATGAGACTCATGCGGTCAATGAAGTCAATCGCTTGCAGAAAACCCATGCGGCCACAGTTGCCAACTGCATGCGGCCAGCCTGCACGGTCGTGGCTCCCAGTCGTACAAGAACAACTCATCCAACAACAGAAGACAACCGCATGCAGACAGCCTGTACGGTACCTAATTCTAGCCGTATAGCGTCCGTTCCACGCTTCTCTCGATCAGTCTTCGACCGTCTTTCATACGGTCCTGACCTTGATGGTTCTCTGGGTGATAAGCCAGACTCTGTGGTATTCAACTTGGACTCCTCCTATTACGCACTCGCAAGTGCTAAAAGGAGGAAGTCTAGGGCAGCGCGGGCTCACCAAGCCCATCAAGCTGTCCCAACCTCTGACTATCGGGGCATCCCGCTTATTATCACGCGGGCCTCTGACGGGAAGTTGTACAGAACTACTCGAACCCAGCCCCCGGCGGCAAATAGACAGAGTGGTTCCTCTGACCTGCGTGAGGCTATCCTCCACAATGCAAGGAAAGAGAAGGGGTCGTGGCGTATAAAGAGTCCTCACACGGACGTTACTGCACCCAGATCATCGTCAACTGCTGTTGCAACAACGCGGCAGTGACAGAAGATCGGCCGTCCGTCTTCCAAAGACTACAGCATCCCAGCTCAGAGGACGAGGCACCTCCTGTTGTCTTCTGCAATTCCACTCAGAAAGTCTCCGCCGAGAGAAGAGGAAAGAAGACAAGCATCTCCAGC
Source organism: Iris pallida (assembly GCA_029216955.1). Taxonomy (NCBI): domain Eukaryota; kingdom Viridiplantae; phylum Streptophyta; class Magnoliopsida; order Asparagales; family Iridaceae; genus Iris; species Iris pallida. The sequence goes on from JANAVB010026400.1 coordinate 14,941,409, forward strand.
CCCAAGATATCAACCACTACAGCCAAGAAACTGTCGTCTAAACGGTTTTCCTCCACCGGAATATTCCAACACACCCATTCAAAGACGAAATCTGCTGCAATGGGAGATTCATCATCCACATCGCTGGGGGTCATGGGAACTGGGGGTAGCACTCCTCCGAACATCCACAACAATCCTATGTTTCAAGGAGACGAGCCCGGGAAAACAACTCTTCCATCAGGTACAACAGACGCCGATGTCTCTGAGGACATCCATGACTCTCAAGATGAAGCAAGCTCTGAGGCTGGGGGTACTGTTCCCTCCGAGTCCGAACCAGAAGAGAATATTCCTACATATCCCGATGACTTTTCGGTACATGGGTATGACTCGGAGGATACATCCTCCACCGTCCCTTCCGTTTCTCATCATACAAGGACGGTATTCATGACAGACAGCAATCAAAGTGGTTCCAGTGATCGCCAGTGCATCGACAATCTCGAAGCCATATTACTTGCTTTGGTCAAGTCTGTAAACGAGATTAAAGCAGCCCTTCCAACTCTGCAAGGAGGGACGCCTGGCCAAACAAGCACGGCTCCCGCGGTCAATGCAGACTCGAATTCGGCGGCACCGAACCCAGGCAACAATCCTCCCGAAATAACAGCCCCTACCGCGACAAATGAGGCCCGAGAAGTAAGAAGAGAGGTTCAGAAGCTCCGAGCCATGTTCCATGCCCGAGAAAATGCTTAAGACCTCAGAATACGGCAACCATACCCTGCTGAATGGAGGGATGTTCCATTCCTACCAAAATATAAGCCGTTCAATATCAACCCGTATGATGGCAAGACCTCAGCAAGTCGGTACATCACTTACTTCGAGGTCACCACCGACCATCTGTCCCATGATGACGCTTTTCTCACACGATTATTCATTGGGGCATTGGAAGGAGTCGCCTTCGACTGGTACCGCAACCTGCCAGACAACTGCATCCACTCCTTTGCTGGCTTCAAACGCTTGTTCTTGGAGAGATTCTACGAGGTAGGACAGGACGTCACAATGTCTACCCTCATGGACGTCGTCCAAGGAGAGAAAGAGCTGACAAGGAACTACATTGAGCGGTTTCGCCAAACCGCCATGAAGCTGCCCTTCAGAAATCCAGATTCCTCTTTAATTAAAATCTGCCAAAAGAGACTGCTTCCAACGATCAGTCTCTGGATGGGCAAAAGTCAATTCAAAGATTGGAAGACGTTCATCATCAGCGCCACAAGCGCCGAAGAACGACTAAAGAAGGCTCGCCAACTGGGATTGCACATCTCGGAAGGAGAAAACAAGGGCAAGCGTCCCAACAACGATAATGGGGGTAGCCCCTCCAACAATCGGGACAGCAAGGGAAAGCAGGCTATGGTGGTCGATACAGCACAAAAACCTGAGTCAAAGCCAGCAGACAAACAATGGCCGCAAATCACTTACTCCTTCGAAGACGGTCACGTCAAGCCCATCTTGGACATGCTCATACAAGGGGACAGGATTCAGCTTCCTCCACCAAAACGGGAACCGTGATCTACAGAGATGGAGAATCCAAAGTACTGCCATTATCATCGCTATGTCCATCATGCTACACACGATTGCTACCAGTTGAAACAGTACATCCAAAACCTCATCGACTCAAACGCTCTGGCCATCGATTTCGAAGAGGTAATCGTGGCGGCCAATATGGTGTCCGTACAATTCGGCAGCTTTCCTCCGACGGAGACTCAAGACGGGGTGGTCCCCGTCCCTCTAGCGACAATGGAGGTTACCAATCTTCTACCTCCCCGAGATCAGGCTGCCGGTCTAGTACCCCTCACCTCATCACGAGGGGAGGTCATGTGGATCCATCCAGACTTGGTATCAGAAGTGACTCGGCCCACACCATCTTCCACCGACAAAAAGAAAAGTGGAAAAGTCAGGACCTGCCACACAATCTCGGCAGACAACGAGGAAGCTACAGCCATCGTCACGCGGACCGGAGCGCAATCCCAACCTGTGGTTGACAATCCAGCTGAAAATCATCAATCCACTACAACTGAGGCTCCGGAACCGGCTCAGCCTTCGACGACCGATAAGCCTAGGCCGAGGGAGGCTCGCTTCGACAAATCCCTCCGAAAAGAGGCAGCCCAAGGGCTAGAGAGGCCCTACAACTTTGACATCTTAGCACAATTGGCTAACACACCGGCCAAGTTGTCACTGTACGAACTCCTAAGGCTCTCCAAGGATGTTCGTATTGCATTAAGTGAAGCACTCTAAAATGCCGATGTCTATCTGGCTCAATCCAACCTCACCGGAGAGGACTCACCCGTGGATCTCCAAGACAGTGCCTGCACGGGAGTAATGCCCAACATCGTCTTCACTCCGCAGGACATGCTCATCAAAACCAACCTACACGATCGCCCGCTAGACTACACGGGATACATCGGCGACGTGAAGGTGGATCGGATGCACATAGATCCTGGCTCTTTCATAAGCATCATCCCGAAGGGTCTGCTACATCATCTCCGTATCCCAATGCATCGTCTAACGCCTACAAGCACCGCCATTAGCGGTTTCAATTCGGGCAGGAGCTACCCTATTGGGAAGATTCGTCTGAAGTGTCAAATTGGCGACCTCCAATCTGAAGTCACCTGCTACGTCATAGATGCAGACACTTCTTACAACATCCTCTTGGGGCACCCATGGATACACGACTACATGATCGTGCCTTCCACGCTACACCAGTGCATCAAATATGTCGACAAACACGGCTTCGTGAAGACGGAATTTACTGACATCGATCCCTTCAAAGGGGTCGATTCTTACTACTCGGACTCCTGCCTATACGAAAAGTCGAAGAGGCACCTTGATGAAGGAAATGAACAAGCTAGTACCGAGACGGCCACAGGATCAGAAGAGCCTCTGACGATCCACCTCCAAGCTCGCAAACCAGGAAGGTCCGCACCCCATACGGCCACTCTGCGGAAGGACGCGATCAGCCACTCGGCACAGGAAGAGCAGATGATAATCCGGCTGCTAAGGTCCGGCCAAGTGCCGAGACCCACAACGGGGCTACTGATAATCAGATTGCCGAGAGTCGGTCAACCCCAAACGGAGAAGCTCAATCCCTCCGATCGGCCACTGACGATACGCCTTCCCAAGAAGGGTCGTCACCCCGATGCAAGGTCTGACACTTCTAGTGAACCAGCCACTCCTCGCTCCACATCAAGTGCCAAACTGGGGGTCGCTAGTCTGCCAACAACTCTACGATCTACTCCATCAACTGAACCACTGACAATCAAGCTTCCCAGAACGTCCTCTCAGTCTTCATTCGCACAGGGGGTAGCCAAAGAGGAACCAGTGTTAGCCAAGTATGTGGCTGCCCACACTGATGTTCCCTTCGCTGATGATGTAATCCCCCTAGAATAGATACCTTACTTCATCAATAAAGGGTTATCTTTGAACTACATCAAGCTCAATAAGTTATGTACAATGTATGCCATGGAACACGGTATAGGCACTCACCTACACACACAAGTGACAAATGTGTACACCGCGATCCAACTTACTCCGGTAGAAGACGCTTACCGAATAATCGAGGGAGGGGATCATCCGATCATCTTCGGCCGGACGAACAACCCGCATCCCTTCACCACAGAGGAAGCCGACCTCGGGTCAGATGCCGGAAGACTGCCTCTGTATCTTTATCGCCCCCAATCCAAATATCTCATGCAGAAACAGGGGTATGAACTGGAGACGACGCCAGGTTTGAACTACGGTACTGGGCGACGATTACCTTTGAAGCCGCTAGTCCCGGCGGGCAAACCACGGGACTACTATAACAAAACTTGATGCGAGTTAGGGTATGTAACGCCTACCACGACCCCTGAGAGTTCAGATGAAGAATGCGACTGGCAGTCACATTCAACCGGGTCACCAACTTCTGACTCGGATACCAGCATCGGAGATGTATTCAGACAAGTAATGACAGTCAACATGGCATTTGCCGACGCCTACGAGGAAGACGAAAACATCCCCGAGATCCTCGAGCTAGAGCCGTGGGCCCAGCAATTGGATGCACAATAGGAAAAACGGTTCGAACTGAGAGAACCTCCTACTGAAGATGAAGTCATACAGGTTGACCTCGGCAGCGAATCTTCTACAAAACCAATTTTCGTCAGTAAAAGCCTAGCAGACGAAGAACGGGAGTCACTGCTAGGACTTGTCAGAGAATACATTGATGTGTTCTCCTGGAGCTATGAAGACATGCCAGGGTTAAATCCCGATATTGCTCTTCACAAACTCAACATTCGGTCAGATGCGAAGCCAGTCAAACAACAACAGCGACACTTCCGCCCGGGCATCATGGACGCAATCGAAGCCGAAGTCAACAAACTGATAGCCAGCGGTTTCATTCGTGAGGAACAACATCCCGATTGGGTCGCCAATATAGTACCCGTCCTTAAGAAGAATGGGAAGATTCGAATCTGCATCGACTTTCGCAATCTGAACGAGGCGTGCCCCAAAGATGAATTCCCCCTTTCTATCATAGACATCATGATCGACAATACCTGTGGCTTCGAACGTATGTCATTCATGGATGGTTTCTCAGGGTACAACCAAATCAAAATGTCTCCTGATGTCAAAAAGCATACATCATTCCGAACACCAATTGGCACGTACTGCTACACAGTGATGCCTTTCGGTTTAAAGAACGCTGGCGCCATATATCAAAGAGCCATGAGCATCATCTTCAGAGACCACTTACGCAAGACAGTGGAGTGCTATGTTGATGATATAGCCGTTAAGAGTCGCTGCAAGGGAGACCATCTACAGGATCTAAAGACGGTATTCGACCTAATACGAGCGCACAATTTGAAAATGAACCCTACGAAGTCCTTTCTGGGCGTATCCAGCGGGAAGTTCTTGGGCTTCATCATCACGGCACGAGGTATCTATGTAGACCCTGAGAAGACGAAAGCAATCATGGAGATGGGTCCCCCGAGAAATCTTTACGAACTCAGAGGCCTCCAAGGGAGGCTAGCTTACATCAGGAGATTCATTTCTAACCTCTCCGGGCGATGCCGACCGTTCATGCACCTCATGAAGAAAGGAGTCTCATTCGTATGGGAAGAGGAATGTCAACGTGCTTTCGACAGCATCAAAGAATATTTGTCAAACCCTCCAGTCTTGGTGGCCCCGGTTCCTGGAAAACCATTCCTGCTCTATGTACGAGCAATAGAACACTCCCTCGGGGCTCTGCTGGCTCAAAACAACGATACAGGCCATGAGCAAGCCATATATTACCTCAACCGAATGATGATTGGGCCAGAGCACCGATACACCACTGTGGAGAAGGAATGCCTCACCCTGGTGTTCGCCATTCAGAAAATACGATACTATGTCACCGGACAAACGATACATGTGATCTCACGAGTCAACCCTGTCAGGGTCCTCATGACTAAACCAGGGGCACTCAGCTCTCGCCTCGCTACATGGGCAATATTGCTATCCCCTTATCATATGATCTTCGTCCCACAAAAGGCAGTCAAAGGTCAAGCCCTGGCAGACTTCTTAGCAGCCCACCCAGGCTCGGAGTCCTCCAGAATATATGAAGAGATCCCAGATGAGGTCGCCGACTCGCATGCAACCTCTCACGAGGCTATATGGCGAATATTCTTCGACGGTGCTTCGAGGACCGGACCTAAAGGCGATATAGTCGTCGGAGTCGGGGTGGTGCTGATCTCCCCTTCCGGATTGGTGATTAACCGTGCTTATTCCTCACAGAGCCCTGTTCTAACAATGTGGCCAAGTACAACGCTCTGGTCATTGGCCTCCAACTCGCAAGAGAGCTGGGGGTAGAATACCTTGAAGCATACGGCGATTCCCAACTAATCGTCAATCAGATCCGAGGCTCATACGAGGTCCGCCACGAAGACATGATCTCCTATCACTAAATAGCGATTAACATCATCTCGTCATTCGACGGATTCTTTATCGAACATGTCCTCAGACTCCGAAATATCGAAGCTGATGCCTTAGTTGGTCTTGCCGCTTCCCTAGCTGTTTCGAACTATGATCGCCAATCAGTGGATGTGATAGGCCACGAACTGGTCTGTCCCAAGAACAATGTGTAATTCGTGGCGAGTTATTCCGCCCAGACGATCGATGATGCCCCAGATTGGAGGCAACCATTCATCGACTTCGTCGTCTACGACATCCTGCCCGAGAACCCAAAGGAAGCCACCTCCATTAGACGGCGTTCTCTCAGATTCTTCTACGATACAGAGACAAAAATGCTGTATCGCCGCTCCTACGACGGATTACTGCTTCGGTGTCTGTCAAATGCAGAAGCCAAAGAAGCCGTACGAGAAGCTCATGACGGTGTCTGCGGGGCCCACCAGCCCGGCCAAAAACTGCAAGACCGCCTTCGCCGAATGGGCTACTATTGGCCCACAATGGTGGCAGATGCGATCGATTATACAAGAAAATACAAAGCCTGCCAAGTCCACGCGGACTTCATTCACCAACCATCCGAGTTTCTACATCCGACAATGGCGTCCTGGCCATTCGAAGCATGGGGAATTGATATCATTGGTCCAATCATCCCACCTTCCTCCCGAGGACATCGCTTCATACTTGCGATCACTGATTACTTCTCCAAATGGGCGGAAGCGGTCCCACTCGCAGAAGTTAAGACTTCAAATGTGATCAGCTTCCTTAAGTATCACGTCATCTACCGCTTTGGACTGCCCCAAGGATCATCCATGATAATGGTCCACAGTTTGTAAGCCACACATTCTATCGATTTTGCGATAAGCACCGTATTCAGAATGTCGTTTCGACACCATACAACCCGGCAGCAAACGGGTTGGCAGAGGCATTTAACAAAACAATCATCAAACTCCTCAAGAAGTTTGTCTCCTCCAACAAACGCGACTGGAACAAGAAGCTCGGCAAATGCTTATGGGCTTATCGTACCACAGTTCGAACGGCCACCGGGAATACACCATTCTCCCTGGTGTACGGGAGTGAGACAGTCCTCCCATTGGAGACTCAGATCCCCTCACTACGCGTCGCCCTCATACATCAATTAACGACAAAAGAAAACCACCATTGCCGTCTACAGGAGTTGGAGGCACTAGATGAAAAGCGCCTATTGGCTCAGCAACGAATTGAGCTATACCAAGCACGCATCTCCGGAGCCTTCAACAAGAAGGTCAAAATCAGAACATTCCAGGTGGACGATCTCGTTCTGGCAGTCCGGAGGCCGATGGTCATGACTCACAAGACCGCCGGCAAATTCCAGCCAAAGTGGGAAGGCCCATTTATCATTGAGACCGTATTCTCTAACGGTACTTATAGGCTCGCAAAACAAAACGGAGACTTGCTCATGTTGCCCATCAACGGCAAGTTCCTGAAGAAATATTATGTCTAAACGACATTCTCTCCAGATCATCGAGTCATGTACCCGCTGGTACCGCTGAACTCACATCTACAACATTTCAGATTATCGAGTTATGTACCGGCTGGTGCCGCTGAACTCACCTCCATATTTCCTTCAGATTATCGAGTCATGTACCCACTGGTGCCGCTGAACTCACACTTTCTCAATATTCTAAATTATCGAGTTATGTACCCGCTGGTGCCTCTGAACTCATATTCTGGTCACTCTTTCAGATAGTAAGTCACGTATGATTATACCTCTGAACTTTCTTCCTGGAAGAGATCCTCCCTCATGATCTACTACCCGTACTCCCAGTGCACAAAAAGGATAATCGATCCACAAATTTCCGAAACAGCCATGTCCTCATTACCTCTGAGTCATTTTCACTTCCACCAAAAAATAAACCGCCCCCTCGCATAGAACTTCCACGTTCTCCTACCTCTGAGTCGTTCTATGTACCCCCTTTTCATTGAGCCCACTCCTGCCATGTCCTCATTACCTCTGAGTGGGAAGGCTCTGTCGAAGAAACCTTCATGCTTGCCATGTCCACATTACCTCTGAGCAAGTATGTCGGTTCCTTTTTAACCTATTATCTGTACCCACAACCGGAGTACGACAAGGATAATAGGTCCACAAATGTCCTTTGTTGACCACAAATGTCCTCTGTTGACCACAAATGTCCTCTGTTGACCACAAATGTCCGCTATTGACCACGAATATCTTCCGTGAAGTCTCCCCTTCCATGTTCTCATTACCTCTGAGCAGGAAGATTCCACGGTAAAACCCTCATGCTTGCCTTGTCCTCATAACCTCTTAGCAAATATGTGGGTTTCCTTTCATCCCATTATCCGTATCCTAAACTAGGGTACGCCAAGGATAATAGGTCCACAAATATCCCTTGCTAAGCTTCTTAGCATAAATCCACCATCTCACCATGTCCCGGGAGACCAGCTGCTCTACGGCATTCTTTTCTCCAATACCGAGAACACCCATGACCACTTTGCCATGGCTGTTCCGGACATCCTGACCAAACTTGTTTTTCGTACCTAAAACCAAGGTACGCCTAGGGTAACAGGTCCACAAATAATCCCCCAGCAAGTCCAGTTCTACGAATACCGCAAGTACAAGAAACAGAAGATAAGTTGAAACATGCTCATTCATTCAAAATTCAAAGTGCTACCTCATTTAGGATCACATCCTTTACAAAATCAAAACAAAAAGACGAAAAAAGAAAACAACAGCAAAAGAAAAACAGAAAGCCGATCACTGCTCCGGGGCACATAACACCCTGAGACGGTCCGTCAGCAGGGCAACCGACCGCTCAAACCTCTGGGTAGCTCGACGCTCCGCCTCTCGATTCAGCACCGCCTCGTCCTCCAGTTGAGCATGGGCTTGCCAGTTATCCTCGAATCTCTTAAAGGCCCACTCCAGGTTGATAGAAGAGCGGGAAACCCTCTCGGCCTCCCGGGCAATCGACACCTGCTCTGCACGAGCAGCCTCCAGCTCCGACTCTAAGAAAGTCAACTCCCTCAGGAGTGCAAGAATTCGCTCCTTCGTATCAGCGATCCCACGAGAAGCAGACTCTTCTCGAGCCCGACAAGCATGACTTCGACGACCTAGCCTGTCGTACGAAGCGGAGAACTTGTCAAGGTCTCCCTGCACAACTGGCCCGGCAGTATCTCGAGGGTGCTTGATCCTATCCCGAGCAGCAATGAGGAAGCCCCGCTCCCGATCAATCGTAGCAGGCAAACCCGCCTGCCGTATCGCCAGCAATTGGGTCACAAGCTGATCAGCCTCTGCCAACTTAGGCTCCAGAAGTGCAGCCAATCCCACCCCGTCGAGAAGAGACTTCAAAGTTGCAACCTGGCCCCTAGCGCACCGCAGAGACAGAGTAAAAGGGGTCCCCCGTTCTACAGCAGCGTCTACACCCCTCTTTAAGTGGCGATAGAAGCTGTCGAACACATCCTGCGTCACCTCGTCCAGAGCCTCCGAGGAAGCCGGTGTCAAAGGGAGTGTAGCCGGCAACGCTGAAGAAGACGCAACAGAATCTGTCGCTCCTGCCACAAGAGAAACAAACTCCGCACGGAAGGACGCATGAACAACGGCCAACTCCTCCTCAGCGGCCCGCAGAACTTGAATCCTCGGAAGGGTCGAGAGGTCAATCTCTGGAGCCGTATGATCAGCAGAGGATGAGGTGGAGACCATCGTAAGCTCCATTCCCATCTGCCCGAGGCTGGCGGGAGGCCCCTCGACATAAGACGGCGAAGGAGAGAAAATGCTCATTTCTTCCAGATCACGACAGGCCGAGCCTTCCCCAAGAACATCCGCGGTGGAAAGTAAAGGGTCAGGACCTGTAGGGCCAAAGCAACCATGAATCGATTTGACCCGGAGGATATGTTGATAGAGCAAATAAGCCCCCTCACTAGTCAATATTTGGCTTATCTTACCAGTGGAGAAGTGTGGGGGCTGAGGTTCGCCTGCAGCCACCGCAGCCTCTTCACCAACAGTCTCCGAGTCAGGTATAATAGACTCCTCCGCCCTTGCACCCTCGGGAGGGGATACAACGAGATCGGCATCGCCTTGCTAAAGTTTAGCGGTCTCGGAGACGGGCTCGAGGAAACCTTCGTCACCCCGGGCCGAGGCCTCAGCAACCTGGGAGCTTCCAGTACCGCTGAGAGAGCCCCCGCAGAAAGTACCGCGGCATACATGTCGCTAATCAAAGCAGCAAGGGCCGGATCAACTCCAGGGGCAGCAGACGGTTCAGGAGAGGCCGGTTCATCAGACGCCTATAAAGAAAAATGGTTAAGTCATATCCCCAAGAGAAAGAAAAACTACAACAAAGAGATGGCTCCACTTAGTCTTACCTCCGGAACATCGTCTGTACCTTCACCCCTCTCGGTAATAAGTAATCTACGAGACCTAACGGCAGCTCTCTTCACGAAAAAGGTCGCTCTGCCGTCAGAAGACTCACGTCTGACTCGTTTACGTGAGGGACCAGACACAGCTGGAGGCTGTTCTTCCCTCACTACTTCCTCTTGTGTAGTAAGCAACGGATCCTCCGCCAGTTCATCGGGTGTGGGAAGCGGTTGATCCGTTACTTCTTCACCCCCACCAGAAAGGGAGTCTTCGCTATCATGATCATCCTCTCCCTCAGCCGACTCGGAAGGTTCTGATTCAGGGAGGGGAGTCTGGAGTGCTAGTTGCTTTCTAGCCTTAGCCCCCTTTGGCTTCTCCTCTAAACCGGTACCCACGATGAAACTGGTACTCGGATCGAAATTAACATGAGGCTTATTCACCATAACATGATACAAAGCAGCCACGTACTAAATTTCCCTCGGCGCCTTAGCATCGGAGACCGAGAAGCTGGTCCGAGTATGATAAGCGTCATAATAATTCCACGCCCTGACACCATCAAGGACGCTACCTTCAAAGCCCAAACAAGGGTTGGGACAATCAAGGAATAACTGGCTATAACCAAATTGGCGGGAAAACCTACTAGGTAGGTAAGGCTCCAAGTACACATTATCGCAGTTGCGATAAACCAGATGCGCGGGGCGGATGTTGCGCAACCAAGTGAGCATATTCGGAGACAGAAAGTGAAAAGGTCCGGTACCATCAAGGTATACCTTCCTCACTTCCTCATCAGAAAAATGAGGAATAGACATAAAAAGGTCACACCCATCCACCCTCGCCAGCGCCCTCCGACAAGCTGGCATAGTATTGTATTCCCAAGACCGGCGATGGCATTTGAAAAGGGAAGCGTCTTCATCTGTAGCATCTTCCGCTATTTCAGATCCCATCAAAGACTTGTAGTGCATCACCAACCACCCCATCAAATAGTGGAAAGGCAGTTCTATGCGCTCAAAATCCAGCATCTTATTGCGCACAATAATCTTGGACGAGAATGTTCGAAGACCATGGTGTATGCTACACACCATAGCAGGAAGAAGGGTCAGTCTAACTCCAAATACCAGTTTAACGGCAGGAAGAATGAAGTGGCGACCGATCCTCTCGATAGAACCTGCTCCTCCCGAGACTACGCAGTTCCGCAGCCATATCATTAAAAATCCAGCCAGGAGCGCCTTCTCTGACATCTGTGTGGTTCCGTAGTAAAAATAGCTAAGAGAGTCAGTTTGACTCCCAAATATGTCGCTCTTGGACCGCGACTTCTTGACGCTTGACATCAGGTCCTTTACCTCTCCATGCGTTCGAGGGGTTCGAGGAGTAACTTCGCCAGAAGGGTCAATTTTACAAAGATAATTAACCCTGGATGTGGTGTGGGGAGCGGTCCCTTCTGAGCTATCCACCGTTTTTATAGCCATCTGGTGACAAGCACTATGATGGCACAGCAACTCCTGATACACCGCAACAAAACCTGGGAGTCGTCGGTTCAAGTCCTCGAACTCCTCATTCGACGGGGTATACACCTCGAAAGGCTCATTCCCCCATGGAAGTTTGGAGACAGTATACATCTCATGGAGAGCAAGCCCCAACTCCCCTCCGGGTGCAAAGAACGTCCCCGTTCGCCGGTTATACATCTCCAAGAGCGCCACGAACAGTGGTTTATTGATAGGAAGCCCATGACAAGTACCCCGAATGGCATGGTAATGTCCCACCTCCCGCAGGAATGTTTCGTAGGTCTGCAGAACCCAAGTGGTCAACTGGGCCCACGTAGAAGTGGGGTTTATCCAGTTCAGCAATGCCAGTCTGCCAACGTGATAAGATTTTTTGCGAGCAAGTCGATTCAGGAATGTATCAGCTTGAGTGAGTGTGAAGTTAGGACCGTATACATTCATGAAAGAGCCTCGGGCCAGACCCATCATGTACCGGAGGACGGAATCCTTACCCGCGTACGCTGATCGCATGTTCGGGTTATAATGGATGTTGCCCATCAACATCCCTGATTGAGTAGGGGTTAAGTTACACACCATCTTCCTATCCAACAATACCATATTAAACCACGACAGAGGATAATGACGTTCCATGAGAGGAATATGGATCGCTATCCCATCCAAAGAAAAATCCCAGTTCTCAGAAATCTCTAATACTCGGGGATTTTTTATGACTAAAGCGTCTCCAAAGAGGAATGAAGGCTTCAAATATAATCCATCCAGCTTCCCAATATTCATCATGGCACGAAGATAATGGAGGGTCTGATTCTCGATGGCGTTCAACCTCTTCGAAGGCTCATTATCAGGAAATTGATTCAGCACATGCTTAATTAAGTCGTCAAGACGCACGCCCAAGGCGAACTGATTTGAGCCCACTATAAGTTCCTCCGTAGGATTTACTGGCAGATTCAATGAAGAAAAAACAAAAGAATTAAAGTCAAAAAGATAGCCGAAACACAAACTACGTGACGCTTATGCGGCTTAGCTCAGCATAACTTCATGCGGCTCAGTTTGAAAGAACTTATGCGAATGAGCTTATACGGTTCGGTTCGAAATAGGCTTATACGGTTCAGGGTGGATGAGCTTACGCGGTTCGGTTCGAAAGGAGCATATGCGGTTCAGTTCGGATGAACCTATACGGTCTAATTCGAATAAGCTTATATGGTTCAGTTCGAAATAGGCTTATGCGGCTCAGTTTGAAAGAGCTCATGCGGTCCAGTCCAGATGAGCTTATGCGGCCCTGAGGATGAAGTAGTTATGCGGATGCAAACAACAACTTTCATGCGGCTCGGACCTAGGTCATATCCCATGCGGCTCGAACATGAGTCGGACACGCAGCATACTTGGAAATACAGGCTCGCGCATAAAATATGCGGCGTAGCCTTGACAGTTCACGTTGATAGTCCTACCAGCAATAGGCGGGTGAACGTCAGGGTGAAAAATAGGTACGTCAGCCGGTGGAGGAGCCGCCACGTTCGCCGCCATCGATGAAGACGCGGCCCTCTTGCCCTTCGCTGCCGCAGACGATGATGCGGCCTTCTTGTCCGTACCAGCGGTAGTCTTCTTAGGAGCTATTGGCAATCGTTGATGGGAGAAGACGAAGAGGAAGTCGGCAACAAGGAGTACGAGCAAAAGAGAGAAGGTAAAGAAACCCTCAAAGAATAAAATTACTCCTATTTATAGGCGAAGGAGGCTCGAAAAATCAAACAACCCTCGATCTACGTGCCGTCTAAAAGAATAAAGGAAAAACGCTTCGGTCAAAACAAAACTGACCCTTGGAATCCTCCTCCAAGAGGCGGCGTTAATTCAAAAAAAAACGAATCAAGGGCATTTAATGCAGAAGATTTGCACATGTGGTTGGGACACGTAGCAAAAAGTCTATGCGGCCTAACAGCTCATGCGGTCAGATAAATCCATGCGGCTGAATCATCTATGCGGTCAACAAAGGCCATGCTTCTTATTCAAAGTATTTCAATTTTGCAAATTGAAAACTTTGAAGGGGGTCTTGTAGAAGCATGGAAAATATCAGAATGATGATCTATGCGGTTCGGAACAGGAGAACCCCATGCGACTCATACAGGAGCAGTCCCATGCGATTCAGAGAGACTCTTAGTCTCATGCGGCTCGGGGCAGGAGAGTCCATGCGGCTTACATAGGGACAGTCCTATGCGGTTCAAAGAGCCCTAGCCGTATGCGGTTTGGAAGTATATGCGGCTCACATACGACCAACAGAGATATGCGGCTCGATCAACACCACGTGTCCCCATGGGACCCCTTCACACAGCTGGCCATCGAATAATGGCCCTATTTAATGCTCTGTCGTGATTTGACAGCTGACGGCTCTGACATGAAGTGTCATAATGGTCCTGCCATAATGACAGACTCTTTGGGAACAGGGGAAAATCTCTGACACGATCCGAGATTGACACGTGGCTATTCCCATGCGGCTCCATTGAAGAACAGCTTCATGCGGCTGGCGAGAATCATCTTTCTACGGCTCACCAAGAAGCCATCCTATGCGGCTCGCAAGTATTACACCTATGCGACACACCGAGAAACTACCCCATGCGGCTCGCAAGTACTATACCTATGCGGCTCACTGAGACGCTGTCTCATGCGGTTCATGGATATCATGCGGTTCTGACAGGGTCCACCATTAAGACGCGTGGCAGAGATTCGATGGTCCCCACAACTTAGCAAGGATGATTATGTGATGCAGATCAATCAGAGATTTACCAGATCCCAATGACCATATTTAACGTTATCTTTATAGTTAATGAGATCAGGTCATATCATTCATGATCAAGCCAATGGGACACGTGGTGAGAAAACCAAGCTTGACACAATCAATCATGAAGATTTAAAGCAATCAGCATTAATCATTCACAGGATTCAATACTATCCCCATTTATGGCTCAGATCCTTCACGCCTTAAACGAATGGTCCAGATTTAGGCCGCCGCCACTTTGGGAATGGGTAATCTTCCAAACCCTAATGATGCCCCACAATTATAAATAGCAAGGTGCCATTCCCTGGCGAGATATACACGATCAGAGAGAGATACACATACACAGAGAGCTCCTCCCTTAATAATCAGAGAGGAAGTACACACAGAGAGAGAGAAGCCAGAAGAGCAATACGAGGAGAGCAAGAAGGGCATTTCTTCGTCAACGCCAAGCATATCTTCCCCGAGCCAAGGCTGCATACCGATCGTCCAAGGAGTAAGGCAGGGCTGCCGTTGCCTTCCCGAGCCCCCCCAGAATCTAAAATAAATAATTGTACTTAGTCTGCTGTACCTAGGCTTTCGTCCCTAGGATTTTTTTGTACAAGCGAGTTTGTATTGTGAGTCTAAGTTCAGTCCTCCCATAAAACTGTTCTGTACTTTTATAATCAATGGCAAACAAAGGCATATCTCCAAAACGAATCTGGTAAATTCGAATAACTCATCATTGATCTAACCATCTCCATAAGAGTTCTATTCCTTCTTTTGGCTACACCATTCTGCTGGGGCGTTCTAGGTGCAGTCAATTGGGATGCAATCCCAGCCTCTGATAAATAATCCTTAAACTCTCTAAAGAGGTACTCGCCACCACGATCTGATCGTAATGACTTGATACATTTTCTATGATGATTCTCCGTTTCAGCCTTGTACTCTTTGAATTTCTCAAAGCACTCAGACTTACGGTACATCAAATAAATGTATCCATACCTTGAATAATCGTCAATAAATATGACAAAATATTCAAAGCCACCTCTAGCTTGGATAGTCATGGGTCCACACAAATCAGAATGAACCAATTTCAACACATCTTTGGCCCTATACCCCTTTGCCGTAAAAGGCCTTTTGGTCATTTCACCTTCCAAGTAGGATTCACAGACTGGTAGTGCCTCCACTTCCAATGAACTCAAAGGTCCATCTTCAACCAGTCTTTGAATCCTTCTTAGGTTAATATTCCCCAATTGCAAGTGCCAAAGATATGTTTGGTTCATACAAGAAGGTTCTTTTCTCTTATTTAAGTTAGATGACATATTATTCATTTCCATAAGTTGCATTGTGGGCAAAATAGGATTAATGACATACAGATTATCAACCAATGCACCAGAACAGATAAAATATTTATTCTTTCTAATAACAATATTGTCATTAAAATGAACTGAATATCCATCCTTAACTAATATAGAAACATAAACTAAATTCCTTCTAAGTGAAGGTGCATAAAGACAATCTTTCAATGTCAAAGACTTATTTCTACCAAAAGATATAGTAACATCTCCTAATACAACGACCGCTACTTTTGTAGCATCACCCATGAATAAGCATATGTCTTCATCACTGAGCCGTCTGGTTTCCTGGAACCCCTGTAATGTATTGCAGACATGATTAGTGGCTCCTGTATATACATACCAGGTGCTGGTAGATAACACCGCTAAACATGTTTCAACTACTAGTAAATGAGATATACCTTCTTTGTTCCCTTGTTTGAGAAGTGGACAATCAGTCTTCCAATGTCCTGACCCTTTGTACTTGAAATATTTGCCTTTCGGCTTTTTCACCGTGCCTTGAGGTCCCATGCCCTTCTTTGCTGAGTTTGCCTGTTTCTGAATGTTATTCTTCTTCTTACCGCCTTTTGGCTTAGAAGTAGAAGCCTTTTCAGAAACAAAAATATGACCACTCTGCCTAAAGAGAGATTCAGCATCCTGTAGCTCTTTTGCAAGTTCTGCCAAACTATACAACCTTTTGTTCATGTTGTAATTAAGGCAGAAATTGTCAAAACTTTTAGGCAGAGTCCCGAGAATAATATTGACCGGGGATTCTCCATCGATTTCAGCTCCAAGGATTTCCATCTCATTCAGATGACCCATCATCTTGAGAACATGATCCCTTACTGGTGTACCCTCAGCCATTTTTGTGTTCATCAAATATTTCATAGCAAACTGCCTAGCTGCTCTACTCTGATGTCCGAAGAGTTTCTTGAGGTTATACATCATGTCATAAGCTGTGGCCATGGCCTGATGCTGATGTTGCAGTACATTTGACATAGATGCCAGAATATAATACCGTGCCATCTCATCTGGCTTTTTACACTTCTTATAAGCCTCTTTGACCTCTTCATCAGAGTTAGCATCAGGCTTAGGTGGGCATTCCTCAACAAGTACATATTTGTACTCCTCAGCAGTTAGAACAATATCCAAATTAAGTTTCCAGTCAATATAATTAGGTCCAGTAAGTTTATTTTCTTTAAGAATCACTATAAGTGGACAGAAAGAACCCATTTTTGAAATCCTGAGAATCACATAAATAAAATTATGTAGGGCAAAAAAACTTTTTGAATTAATTAAATATTGATTCCTTCAAAACAATAATAACAAATTCACCAACACCTTGAACACCATGAATTTAGCATGCCACGATATTCTGGACGTATACAAATTCAACTTTGTTCAAGTAGGTTATTCTTATTAATTTTACAATCATGTCAACATAATTTTATGACAAATAAAATTAATATGTTGGTCTTGCTTTGGTCATACAAATAATAGCAGTGACCCCGATGGGGGAGGATACCATTATTTGTATCTAAGTGTATACCATTACTTAATACTAAGTCCATTACCTTGTAATGAGTTCCTTCAGATGGAGAAGTGAACACATACTAGGTAACTTGCTACAATTATCCCTAAGAAAGTTTGTACTGGTGATCCATAATTATACTCATCTGATATGGAGGAAGGCACTAAAGCCTACGCACAAGTATAATTACATCACCTACAAACCAGTAATGGAGACCATAGGATTTATATTAAATAAATATCCTCCCCCACTTAGTTTTTTAGGTTTTGGCTGTGGATTCCTTTATCAAAAATTATCTGTCTGCCTCTGGACTGCTTAAAACCAGCATCTCGTCCGGCGTCAGAAACATCCACTACCCCCATCACGATTGATAAAAAATAATTAAAATTACATCAATCCTATGCCTCCCGAAAGAGTTCACACATAATCTAGATTGAAAAATTCAAATAATAAGCACGATCAACCCTCGTGATTTTAATTACATCCACAGCAACAACAACATCCATGACATGTCCGTGGTTTAAATAACATAATCAAAACATGCATTGGACCATAATAGTTGGATCTAAGATGCCAGCAAAACCGAGTTAGAATAGATCTACATCTACCAACTATTACACAGTGCAGGTTTTATTGGACAACATGGACGTATCAATCAATACGCAGATCCAAAGTGGCTCTGATACCAATTGATGGAACTGGGGATTCCCAGGACCCTTACTTTAGTGTGCGTATTGATCGATAGAAAGTTAAACAGATTTAATATGTGTTCTAACCTTCATAAGCGGAAACTAGGGTTCACGAATTATACCTGCGGCAGAAAGAAGACAAGTAATTCCTGGCAATCTCGAGCGGACGACCCCAAGATCTTCTGCACGTATTTCTTCCTCGAGTTGGACATCGTGTGGGCGACAATCTTCTAACCTTTTTTTTCCTTGGCAGCCCTCTCTTTCTTTCCTTACGTGAATCACGAATTTAGAAAAAGCTTCAGATTTCTGATCAGTAATTTGGCGGCCAGAGAATAGAGGATATATATAGGCTACGGCAGGGACCATTAGGAGAAATTAGGGTTAGGCCTCCTAACAGATCAGGATATTCCGTGTTCAGCCTGAACACACAATCCAGGTCTATTAACAATATCTCGGTCCACTAATGAGCTATTGTTGCACTACCTCCCTAATCCCAAATTATGTTTGTAGGCTCCTTTTATTATATGCTCGTTTGGCTTCCCATATTAAGATATCGTATGTCCGTCGATCTAATTAAGTTACTGACAACTATATTGATTCGACATTTTTTATCCTTAAGTAGTATCACTCAACTTTATTTGTCATGTCGGATAATCCACCTGCAGAGTTTACATGACAATCCTTATGAGCTCCTTAAGGGGACATCATCAACCCGATATATCGGGACATGGATTCCATTTATAATCAACAGCCCATCATACATACAATATTATTATCCAATTTATAGAGGTTGTTGATCCATAATGAATCTCACTCTTTCATGAGTCAAAGTAATGCACACTGTATATACATGTCTATTATTATATCTGGATTAAGAGCACAAGCATCCATAATAACAGAGGTGTTTGTTCTCTTATGTAGTCAGTACAAAGAGAACAACCTCAAGTGTTCCTGTTCAATACACACAAAGTGTACTAGTGTAAACCTATAGTCAAGATAGACTAATACCATATTACACTACAACCTTTCCAATAGATTGTCCAAGTCCATCTAGGTTGTGAACTATTTATATACTCCATAGGGAACTGATAATATGATCTTCTGTATGACATCACACACCATATTATCTATAATATAGAATATCAGACATTTGTATTAACACTTGCAACAAATACAATATGCAAACATTTGCCCATATGATTCTCATTCAAAATTTAAGGAAATAAGGTTACTACAAAAGTGATGCTTTTAGTATATAACCCTAACAGACTCGAGATTAGAAGATAAGAGGGATAAGAAAGGAAGAACTACAAGTTTTATTTATAATAGGATAATAAGAGATAGGATATCAAATCAATTTGGAGTGAGAGTGCAAGATTTTGCGGATCAATAGTCCTATGTCAATATAAGATGTAGTCTCTGTGGTATTCGAAAACCGTAAACACACTCGAAATATTTTACCAAGAACCCCTGCCTCACCAGTGTATATCTGGCTGCAATAAACTCTTAGTTTCGTGACTCTAATAAGGATATGGTATCGAATATTCTATTAACTTTGTCTAATATTGACATAATACTCGAAGATCAAAATAGGACAACAGGGTATAGTTTTTAATAACGTTCGATAGCCTACGTTTACTTGAAATTATTTTAACTTAGGGATCATGCCATGCCAGTGCGCTGCTGGCTGCAGTGAACCTGCAGTCCCAATAATTTACGTAAATGGCGACAGTGCGTTGCTGTCTTGCCATTGTAAGTCAACGAATATTCTTTCAATTATATCCATAAGGATTTCAAAGGAAGTTCTAGAATTTCAAACAAGTTCCAAGAATGTGTAAGTATTTGTCCTTCGAGTATAAATATCGGTTCTTGAAAAGAAAAATAATTGATTAGGAAGGATAAGGATCGAAGTCAAAATAAGGGTAAATCTTCTAATCCTTATTGCACGGATATTCAATGATTGAGAAAAACTAATATTCTTTAAATCAACGGCTTGATATGGATAATTGAATCAGAACTTATATAAAAAAATCCCCTATGGCCAAGAGTAATAAGTAAGCAATACAAATTTTATGATATGACGGAGATGACTAGAGGGGAGAAAATAGAATAGCTCAAATGAGCAGAATTGGAAATTAGATCCTAGAAGGTCCTCATTTATCAAGCGACTAGTCTATCGCATTTGGTCCTGCCTCCTACAACAGGGTATCCTACTATAAAATTCCAAGTTATCTAATAGGGTTGAAGTTCAATAAGTTCTTACCTACACGACCTATGTAGTAATCCTTAACTACCCAATAGTCAATTTAATAAGGGACTCCTAGTCCTAGTCATTTTCCTGAAATCAAATTAATCTTGGTTGTGATGAGAACTTCCTAGTCGCAGGCTCGCAGTAGTACGACTAATATGGTACTACCATGAGTTTACAATCTTTTACAAAAACTGACCTACATGGGCCACCATAAAAACTTGTCACGACCCGCACCCGCTTTTTGAGATACGAGTGCGTGTCCAAGCCAGCCTATGCTGCAGAGTCGACGGTAGAACGCTGTCTCGGCCAAGATACTCAAAATCGCAAAGGTATCACATTTATTGCTCATCCACATTACTAAATCAAATTTACAAATTATTACAAGATTTATATTTAAAGGAAAGTACAAGGCTCTTACACATATTTGAAATAACTACAACATCTATCTAACTTCTAGGTTTTGGCCTGCAAGTACACCCGTATCTCCCAATGCCAAGAGGAGACACAGTTAACCTAAAACAATGTTGGTTTTCAGTCAGGAATGGAACAAGCACACAAATCGACGGCAAATCGAAAACATAATAGAATTCACAAGACATGAAAATAACATATGTGAAATGAAACTAGATAGTAACTGATATTATAGCATGTCTAGAAAGAAAGTAGGTAACTCTAAAACATGATGTATCAACTGGAGAAAAGCTTGTAAACAGGGTGACATGGCAAGTGGTGAAGAAAATATGGAAAAATAAGTAAAAGATAGCTGTCTATGTGTTTTGAAATACCAGTTTCGACGTGTGAACGGCTAGGGGTAAATCAGGCACCCCACACGCGAGATGTGCGACTGCTATTCTCCATGAAAGACACGGGGGATGGGTAAGGGTTAGTTCACACGTCTACTAGGATATTTTCCCACCCGACTAGTACTCATGGACTCGAACAAGTCAAGAAACACGAAGACATGATAATCACGAAATATAGTAAGTAGAGATCCATGATACTAATTTTGTGTGACGAGCATGTCAACAAGCAGCAAGACATATGTATAAACATGAAATGTATAAACTACTATGAATCAAAAAGCAATCAGAAAGTGTACTTGCATGGGACCTTTCTTGGTGAAACCGATAATACCATTGCATTCGGAATAGTCCAGTTGCCTAGATGAGATATGAAAGAGTTCGGGTTCGCAAGTAATAGGGATACGGTTAGTCAGGGTCATGAATTAGAAACAATCTAATCTAAGGGGGAAGGGAATTTGATTAGAATAGTTTATCCTTTAGTCAAAAATATATCTTAGAAAATTATTTAAAAGTATTATATATACTATTTTGAGACAATTTTAGGAAAACATATGTGTTTTTAAAACCTTTTTGAGAAAATAGTTATTTTATAACACTTATATAAAACTTTAGTGAAGAAACCATTAATAATTCTTTATAAATTTAGAGAATATTTATCCAAATGAAAGTCCAAAGCCCAACGTCAAATTATTGTGACTTATTTAGTCAAAGCCCAAACTTATTCTTATTACTATATCTTACAAAATAATTAAAACTTTATTAAAATTTATATTTAATATAGACCATATTACTAATGGACCCAAAGAATTTAATTCAAAAGTCCTAAACCTATACTAACATAATATAGAAATTAAAACTCTATAATTAAGGCCCAAAATCATATTAAAATAAAGTATTTAATAAATAAGCCCAATAGCCCATATTGCTAGGCAGAAAATAATATTTTTAACCATATTTATAATACTTAGTAATAATAAAGGCCAATGCTGATTTTTATTATAGTAATAATAAGATTCATTAACCCAATAATTTAAACAACCTACTAGTCAATGTTCCATAACTAATTTGACTAACTAAAAATATAGGGCCCAAGCCCATGTGGACCACTAAGCCCATTTAAGAGCCTTAAAAAACTAATACTAATATTTCTAACAGTAGCAACATATTAATAATAATAATAATAATAATAATAATAATAATAATAATAATAATAGCAGTAAAATAAATAATATTAGTAGATACACTAGTTACAGTTGTCATTGTTGTCTTTCAATATAGTAGTAAGATTACTAATAAATAATATATGTTTATATGAGAATAGAAATAGTAATATACAATACCATTCTCTTCTTCCTTAAATTACTCTATTTTTATTAAGCGAGAGAGGCTTTAGAGTGAAAGAGGGGAAATAAAGAATGATAAACGGGAGGAGAGGTATCCAGGAATTACCGAGGGTTTCTTGGCTTAAGAGACTTGGGAACTCTCACTACAACCAATACAATTCAGCCTGTCGCTCCGAAAGCACAGTAACCTCACCAACCTGAAGCACAAGCCTACTCGTCGCCTACAGTACAGTGACTCTGTTGCTCCGAAACATAGCTTTATCGTTGCTCTAAATACACAAAAGTCTCGTCGCCATTCGAAGTCAAGTCCACACGTCGCCTGAAAGCACAAAGGCTCCGTCGTCTCCAGAAGTACGGTCTACTCGTCGCTCCAGAAGCACAACAGTATTTTTTCTTTACCAGAGGCGCAGGAAGCATGGGTCCATCCAAATTATTTTGTTTAAACCGCCTCTTGCAGAAAAGATTAGGATTAAATCATGATTGATATCATCAGATTGATTTAAATATTAGACGAGGATCAATTAGACTCCAAATCTAGGATAAAATCCTAAGATTTACTCGGCTGTATCTGATTAAGCAAATCGACACGCGCCACATGTCACCTCCTTCGGTTATGTTGATAACCACCAGATATCTTGATTGAGGATAATCTCGATGTCCACCACGTATTAGCACCGCAGAAGACCGTACCGTGCAATGGCGGTAGATTATTTCATATCTCAGGAACCGTAATGTACATCGCATATGTGCTCGATTCTCTATAAATAGAAGGAGTTCTCCTTCAACAAAAGGAGACAACCTTCACCTAATCCACCAACCAACTAAAATAAAAACAACCACCTCTAAGAGATCTTCTCCTCCAGACAGCCTCTTGATTGGTGACCCCAGAGTTCCATCAAAGGCGCCAGAGAGCCAGAGCAAGGTTGATTCGTCGTCAGATCGTCAATAGAGTAAAGGAGCCGTTATAGTGCTCGATCTCCACCGTCGCACTTTTCCAGAAACCTCTTCTCCCTGTACTTAGAATATCATGTTTAGGACTTCCTTCTTTGTACATAGATACCTTATACGTTCAATAAAGCAAAAAGTTTTTTCAACCTTTTGTTGTTGAACATAGCCTATGCCAAGCAGTAGAAGAAAACTGCTACTGTCCCCTATTAACCTTCTACTGCTACTGTCCCCATATTAACTGCTAATCTGTTACAGAATAATGCTGATGTTGCTGTATCTGCCTAAGGCAGCTACTGCTGCTATTTCTATAGGGAAAGCAGCTTGCTGCTACTGCTACGGAAAAAGTAGCTTGCTGCTGCTGCAACAAACAGAGCCATCTGCTGCCTACATAGGTGCAAACAAGCAACTATTTGCTGCTGCCCTGCATAGGTGCACCCCTTTACTACCTCTCCTTCAACTACACACACACACTCACATCTACTAACATCTCTATTACACACATACACACACTAGTACATACATATGCACTATATATATATACACACACACACACACACACTCATATTCCTCCCAACTGGTACCAATGTCTATTGTACTACACATAAGCTCCAATCCCCTCAACATTCTACCTATGCAGACACATGTGTATACACACACACATATGGTTATATGTGCACACACACATATACACACATTATCCTAAGCCTATAGGTAATCCCTATCCCCACAACCACAAGCCTACATGTGCACACACACACTTATTCATATGTCTACACACGCATACACCTATGCATGTCATAATATCTATACACACTCACACACTATCTATATGCACACACACTAGTAAATCATATATCTATATACACATATACACAGGTAATGATACACACACACACACACAAGTAGATACACATAGACACACGTTCAAACACTTGGTGTGCACCACGCTAGTATCGCATCAATACTCCGATACTATCGTGATGCGCCCAAGATACCTATACCAAATCTTGTTCTACTCTCCTAAAATCACATAAGCATGTCTATAATAGTAATTAGAGCCTAAATAGATCAATATTTAGCTAGTGTAATATGTCATGTAGAGTATAGGGTGTGTGTCACAAGTGTCGGAAGAGAAATTGTCCAAAATGACTCTGTGTCTTAGAATATCATGACACAGCCTACTTATATCCATTTATGGACACGTTTCTAGCTCCACACAAACAATACAAGTTTATTTAGATCTAATAATCTGAATAATAAACACTTGGTACACCATTCTCATATTTTCTCTAAAATGACACTAAAACTCAATATAACTTCTACATAAAGGGTCATTAGCACCTAGTTCTTCCTCTTATAGGTACTTCTAGTCCATGGGTGGGTTCTTAATGGTCAAACTGTATAATTAGAGTCTAGAAATGAGGAGAAATTAGATGTATACCTATTAGGAGATGGATTCCTAATGCAAAGCCTGGTGGACACGATTCAGACTCGATTTGGACACAAGCTCCTAGCCCAAGCTTTCTCTCCTTGTGCTCCTTGCCTTCAAAGCTTCTAGACTCCTTGGATGAAGAGTAGGAAATGATTGGGAATAGTTTAATGGAAAATTATGGAGGAATGGATTGATTTGGAAAAGAACACCAATTTTTTGGTAGAGTGCACAAATAAAGAGATGAGACAGTGTGCTCTCTCTCTCTCCCTTAGGGCCGGCCACCTTAATTCCCCCTCCATGCCAATGTATAATGACTATAATGCCTCCTAAGTTGTCACGATGGCTAGGTTAATTAATGGAAGCTCCTAATTTTAATTTGGTAATTAATCTAATATCTAATGGATATTAGGAATTACTTAAATGAGTCTAATGAGTCTAGTGAGTCTAATCTAGAATGTTTGGCCAAGTGTCATGACAAACCTAATCAGGTTTACTAATCATGGGTCCAATAAATAGGCTAGCCCACTAAGCCATATAACCACCACTGTAATTAATTATATAAATACACATAATATATAAATAATGTACAATAATAAAAATAACCGTATCTAGGATTATGGTAGTGACATGATACATCACCTATTTTCAATTCCTTTGGATGATCTGAAGAGAATCTCAGGCTTGTAGGCAGATCGTCCAGATAAGTTGATGTGCTTGTATCCGTGGGTTTATCCTTTGCTTGAATTACATCATCATCACTTTCTTGTGTTAGTTGGTGGTTGAGCTCATCGAATGTGATGTTGATTGACACTTCAATGGTCAGTGATTGCTTGTTGAAAACCCGATAGCCTTTACTTTTGGCAGCATAACCTAGGAGAATACCTTCATCGACGTTGGAGTCAAATTTTCCTATATTATCTTTAGTATCAAGATTAAAGCACTTGCATCCAAAAACTTTAAAATAACTTATGTTAGGAATTATATTAAACCAAAGCTCATAGGGTGCCTTTTTCGATATAGGTCGAATAAGAACCTTATTCAAAACATGGCATGTTGTATTCACAGCTTCACCCCAAAATTATTTCGGAAGATTGTATTGATTTAACATGACTCTAGCCATATCACCAAGATTTTTGTTCTTTTGCTCCACAATACTATTTTGTTGAGGAGTTCTAGGACAGGAAAGTTCATGCAAAAAAATATTTTCTTTGTAAAAGTTTTTTAAATCACTATTTTCGAATTCACCTCCATAATCACTTCGAACATGAATAATCATGAAGCCCATTTCGTTTTGTATCTTTCTACAAAAAGCCACAAACTCAGAAATGATTTATTTTTATTTGCAAAAAATAAAACCCACATGTATCTAAAAAAA
Organism: Iris pallida; assembly: GCA_029216955.1. Classification (NCBI taxonomy): domain Eukaryota; kingdom Viridiplantae; phylum Streptophyta; class Magnoliopsida; order Asparagales; family Iridaceae; genus Iris; species Iris pallida. Next base: position 14,967,645 of record JANAVB010026400.1, read on the forward strand.
TCATCTACAATGACATATGTATAAAGCTTACTGCCAAGACTGGCTACCTTGCTAGGTCCAAATAAGTCCATATACAGAAGTTTAAGGGGTATAGAGGTACTTACAGCATTTATTGACTTAAAGAAGGATTTGGTAGCTTTGTTCTTTTTACAGTCAGTATATACCATATCCTTCTTGAAGCGAATATCTGGAAGTCCTCTTACCAGTTTCTTTGTGCATAGTCTAGAGATGGTGTCCGTATTTGCATGTCCCAGTCGCATGTGTCATATCCATCAGTCATTTTTGTTGGCATACAACCACGTTTCTGCATAATTAGTATCTTTTGACAAATAGAAAATATAAATATTGTCTTCTCTTATACCTTCGAATATGATATTGTTGGTAGTCCTTTCATATATGGAACATTTATCTTTTTATAAAGTTAATGCCATAACCATGATCAGCAAGATGACTTATGCTAAGTAGATTATGTTTAATTTCGTAACTTGACAAACGTCCTTGATGACATGATAGGGAGGAATACCTATATTTCAATTATCAATGATATAGCACTTAAGGTTGTTATCGAAGGAAATGTATCCTTCCTTCTTCATCGATAGCGTTGAAAATAGGTTGGCATCACCAGTCATATGTCGTGAGTAGCCGCTATTGAGAATCCACTTGCTCCTAGCAAGAAAAGAAGATTCCACCTACAAACAAGTTATAGATGTAATCTTTGTTACCCATTTTCTCGTAGGTCCTGTTGTATTAGTTTTTGGTACCCATGAATAACATTTGTGTCTACCAATTTTCTAGTTCTACAGAATCTAGATGTCCTTTTCTTCTGCAGTAGTGACATATGGCATGGTTGTTGGTGCTAGGTGCAGGATGATACGTCTTCTTATATGAATTCGTTGTTTGTGATTTATGAGAATATTAGTAGTAGAATGCATGATTGTGTGGCACGGTATATTATGATTTGCATGCATACTGAACAGATTTGGATTGGCGTGTTTTGTATGCATGATGATGAGGTCTATTTCTTTTCTTGGATAGGTCTTATTGTGCGTGCTCACTTGCTTGGCTACGTGTCTCGTGTTAGGTTGGATAATATGTTGTTAAACTATTTTACCCAATCTAGTCTCTAATCTTTCATAGGTGGCACAAATTTTATTATACTGAATAGTCAAAGCATCTGTTCTAAGAGTAGCTATACAATACTTCTTTTCGGATTCGAGTTCCACCTTGAGTTTAGTATTCTCTTGAGATCTATTGTCAGTACAATCAAGAGCTTCATGAAGACTAAGCTTATGTTTGGATATCTTGTACTTGATTATTACAAGAAGACGTACCCTTAACTCGTCCTAGTAGAGTAGTAAGTTTTTCAATCTCAGTCTGATAAGATTCAATATCTTTCTTTGCATGCTTGAACTAACTACTGAAGTTTCTATATTCCTCTAATAGATCACTGAAGGCATCACTTAATTTATCAAAAGGGAAATCATCATAGTTGGTTTTATTTGAAACCTAATCAGTTAGTGCCATGAAGTAGAGGTTTATAGAGTCTCGAGTATTCTCTTCTTCTTCAGACTCACTTGCTTCACTCTTATGCCAGATGCTTTTGTTAGCATACTTTCTTGATGACGTTCTTCTGGAGGGGCAATCACTTTGACTTCCTTTCTTTATCATTGGGCATTCTCTCTTTATGTGGCCAGAATTCTTGTAGTTATAGCACATTAGCTCTTCAACACTGTTGTCGTTTGACTCCTTCTTCTTTGATCTCTAAATTTTTAAAACTTTCTTGAAGTTTTGGTCACCAGGGCACGTCATCTTCTTGAGATTCAGCGTCATGATAGTCATAGTTAGAGGCTTTCTTGTGATGATGTGCCTTGAGTGCAATCGCCTTTTCTTTTGGTGTGGGCTCTTCAAATTCCTTGAGATCTAACTCGTGAGTCATTAGCTTCCCTATGAGTGTCTTGGGGGTCATTATTGTCAGATTATTTCCATCAAATATTTATGTGACCTTGGGATTCCAGTTCTTGGTGAGTCCGCTGAATACCTTTTGAATCTTTTCGTGGTTGCTGTACTCCTTGCCGAGAGAGGATAGGGAGTTGACAATGTCTAGAGATCGTATGAACATTTGAGTCACCGTCTAATTCTGCTTCAACTTGAATGCTTCATATTCTTGTGTTCGACGACTAATCTTTAATTATTATACTAGCGTGGTTCCTTCATGATAATTAATTAATTTAGAAAACCATCAAAATGGGGATTTTGACGGATATGCCTCGAATTCGTCGTGCACATGCAACCAATTCGAGTTTTATCAAATCTTACACGTGAATGAAGTCCATACGCACCTTTCAATGCGACTGTTTTATGACCAAGTCATCCGGTTTGTCGGGATGGACTCCGTATTGGAAAAGTTTAATTTTAAAAACAGTTTTTGTGTCATTTTGAAATTAATTTAAAACAACATATAATTAACTATAGTAAAAACTAAAACCAAGTTTTATTCATGTTTAGGTTGTATACAAGTATATTCAAATTGAATTTTAAAACTTGCGATACGCTGGTTGCAAAGGGACGTCAAACAGGGGATATTTGGGTTCCAAAATCTGCCATTACGACAGTGGTGCTTCCCGAACTCCCAGGAACTTTTACGAGCTGTACAAGGCAAACTAAAATATTCTATCTGAAGGGGTTTGTAGGCGGTCAACTAAGCTATTCGTAAAAATTTATCGATCGTGAAAAGATTAAGTATTTTGGAAGAAAATCGAGGATGAACATGCTACCTGCTCGGGTTGCCGCTGCTACTAGTCGGGTATGCGTGCGGCTGTCCAAGATGGTGCAGGCGGCTAAGAAGGTTCGCAAGGGGGCTGGGGTTCACTGGGGATGAAGGGTTGGAGTCCTAGAGAAGTAGTTTTTTTCTTCGTATGGGTTTCGACGAATTTCGAATATATACACTTGATTTAAAATATAATTTAAATTTAAATTTTAAGATGATTTATAAAAGGATTTAATCTAGGATTTCATATCATCCAAAAGAGAATATGATCAAGATTCAGCAAAAAATTAGGTTTAAACGATGAAGGTTTGTTCAATTATGAAATTCGAAATTTCAGATTTTTTTCGTACTTGGAATCGAGTTAGCTGAGTATTTACATCTCGCAATATTTTCGAAATCTCCCTAGATTTTGAAATAATATATATATATATATATATAATAAAAATAAAAATAAAATAAAATAACATATATATATATATATATATATATATATATATATATATATATATGGGAAAATGTGATATGAGCCATAGGCTCATACTATTATATGAGCCATCCAATGTGGCTTTTATGTGGACCAATTAAAATTTGGTGATGTGGAAGAGAAAAATTATATAGATAGAAATAAATTCTCCCATAAAATATTTGATAAATCTTAACTTACCAAATAGAACTTACCAAATAAATTTGAATTGATGATTCTAAATGGTTGAACACAACCTTAATCATTTTGCATGCAAACTTAAATTACGAGAGAATAATTTAAAAATATTTGGTAAGATTTAGTAAATTTTAACTGTATTTACGTGGGTAGTAAATTCTTGTCCAATATATGGTTTATGAGTAGGCTCGACATTATCACCAATAAGTTCATGAGTAAATTCCGCTTGGAAACTTAAATTTTGGGAGAATAATTTAAACATATTTTGAGAGAATAACTTGAACATATCTGGCAACTTACCATATATTTGTCCAACATATGTTATTCACTTTGCATACAAACTTAAATTTTGCGAAAGTAATTTGAACATATTTGGTAAGATTTGGTAAGTTTATTTGGTAACTTACCAAACCTTTTAATATTATCATGCCTCCCTTCTCTCGAACTTACTGAATATGTCCATGAACAAACATGAAAACAACACCCTTAAGATAGAAATAAATTTAGTTATGTGGAAGAGGAAAATTACATAGATAGAAATAAATTCTGCATAAAATATTTGATAAAACTTACCAAATCGGAACTTACCAAATAAATTTAAATTGATGATTCTAAATTGTAGATTTTAACCGTATGCACTTTGCAGGCAAACTTAAATTTTGAGAGAATAATTTAAACATATTTGGTAATATTTGGTAAGTTTATTTGGTAACTTACCAAATCTTTTAATATTATCATGCCTCCCTTCTCTCGAACTTACTAAATATGTCCATGAGCAAACATGAAAACAGCACACATAAGAAGTTTTTAGGGGACTATATATGCATTTAGAGGATTGGAAATTGATAGCTCTATTCATTGAGCAAGACAAAATCTCGATATTACAAGATTAAAAATCAGAATAACTAAATATAAAATGTTGTTATAAACCCAAAATTAAAAACTCGTAATCCAAGGACATAATAAATTAGAGCTAAGAAAAAAAGTGTCTTGGAACATCAGTCCAGCCATCAATTGCATGCTAGCGACAAGTCTATTTGCATGACCCTCACACAACTTCATACTAAAAAGCTACGATGGTCTTCAACTTCAAACATATCTATTGAATGCTTGTGGCATATTTTTTTTCATCCATTTGCTCAAACAATTCAAAAAAAAAATTGTTTGTAAGTCTATTAGTTATTAATTTTATTACCTTGAATTAAGACAACCAGCCTTATTATGACACATTCCACAGCAATAGCTACATGTCCTTTGTTTCTTGGATGCTTGTGTTTGAGCCAACTCTAAACTGGAACCATATCTTGAAGCTTCCTTTGGCCTTCTTTTGTTTCTAGCAACTTTAGTTGGATCACGAATTTCAATTTCATCAAGGTATGGAGCCATTTGGGAGATAGCACCAGAGTTAGCTTGGCTTGGAATTTGATTTTCTAGAATCTACTTATCTTTCTTTCGAGTTACATTTTTTGCAAGCATGTTTGAGACCACTGTGTCAAATTCCTTAAATAAAGCGACTGAGCTCATACATTCTTCAATGAGTTGATTGACCTTTGATTTAATGGACCAATGCATTAAATGTGTTATTTTGTCCCCACAAGGTATCATGTTATTACCCAATACCACTTGAGCTCTAGCAATTTGATATATTGCATTTATACTCCATCGACTTAACAAGTAGCGGTCAGGGATAGTTGATAATTGTTTTTTTTGTCATAATGTGAATAATATGTTTACACAATATGCCTTTATTCTCAAATTTTGCACAAGCACATGTTGGTACTATGTCACACACAAAAGTTTGTGTCCCACCGAGACGGATTTGCATAACTCTCCACGGACCGGTGTTATGCGGGAAGCTTCCAGAACATTCTAGAAGATGGCAGAAGTCTCTAGAAGATAGTGGATCTCTTCGGAAGGCCCAAGATCGTTCTAGGCGGCCCAAGATCCTTCTGGATGGCCGGAGAAGTTTCCTTTTATGTTGTTAGGGAATAATACTAGAATATGCCATTCCAGTTATGGTAGGAAGAATAATCTCTGAAATATTCTTTCAAGAAGTTTCCTCGTAAAGCTCTATGAGCCATTATAAATAAGGGGGGAGGACTCATTTGTTCCACACCACCCAAAGTTATAGTCTTTTCTACTATAGTAAAGTTTTAATCTTCCACTCTCTCTTGTGCTCCACAATATTCTCAATATTGCCTTAGCGGTCTAGCTAAGTGTTGGAAGAAGGCTTGCACGACTCTTCGAGGAGAAAGATAGTGTGTCGTACGGATCGAAGTGCAGGAAAAATACTAAGTCCGTAACAAGTGGTATCAGAGCGAAGGTTGGTTGGTGCCATGTCGACAACCGAGAACATCCAAGAGGGACCCATGTCTACGAAGGAGGGGCACGCCAAGACGCACAAGAAGGGCAAGAGGAAGGAGTCTACGGCAGAGCGTAGCCTTGTGGATCTTGTCAAACGTGTTGGAGTCTTGGAGACGGGTTCGAGAGACATGGAGATGCGTATGGGCTCCATGGAGAGCGATATCACTTCGTGCATGGCAATCTTTCGGGAGCAATTCCAAGAGATCCGATCCGCATTTGCGAAGGAGCTCAAGGGGAATCGTACGGAGATTGAGGACTTGCGTAGGAAGGTCCATAGCTACGAGGAGCTGAAGACCATGGTCGAGAGTTACGGAGAACTCAATACTAAAGTTTCCATCTTGGAGAAGGCCGTTGCGAATGGTAGACCTTCGAGTAGGGAGGCACTGAGGCGAAGGAAGATCCCTGAGCCAAAATCCTTCAGCGGGGTGCGTGATGCCAACGAAGTTGAGAACTTCTTATGGAACATAGAGCGATACTTCAAGGCATTGCACATCAATGATGACGCCAAGAAGGTAGATATTTCTCCACTCTACGTCACAGACAATGTGATGCTGTGGTGGCATCGAAGGTGCATGAAAGCCGAGATGGGTTTGTGTTCGATAGAGACTTGGGAGGATCTCAAGAAGGATTTTAAGTCCCAGTTATATCCAGAGAATATGGAGTTTGCAGCGAGACAGAGCTTACGGCAACTCATGCTTACCAGGACGATCAAGGAGTACATCACAAAGTTTACACGCTTGATGCTCGCAATATCTAGCATGGGCGAGGAGGATCGTTTATTCTTCTTCCTCAAGGGACTCAAACCTTGGACGGCTCAAGAATTACAGCGACAGAGGGTGCAAGACTTGAACACCGCCATGGCAGCAGCGTAGCGACTCGTTGAGTACATATGGGACTACAACGGTGCCAAGCCCAAGCAAAAGTCCACCAAGAGGAATGGTGGGGGAGAGCGGGAGAACTCTCTTAAGGAAGGTCCGTCTGAGGGAAAGAAGCACGAGAAGGCCCAACCCGAGCGAGTTGTTTCATGCTTCATATACGGAGAGAAGCACTTTGCTCGGGATTGTCGGATGAGGAGCATGCTTGTAAATGTCGTCCAAATCGAGCAGGTAGAGGACAAAGAGTGCAAAGTGGAAGCGCACACGGGAGCGTTGCGCTTACTCAACGCCGTAAAGACTAAGTCTGTCGTATCGAGGACTCCGAGCAGGGAGCTCATGTACATTGATGTGAGGATCAATGGCATAAGCACACGAGCGTTGGTTGACACATACGCCACTCATAACTTCATCACGGGCACGGAGGTCCGTCACTTGGGTCTAGCCTTGGAGGAAGATTCGGGCATGATGAAGGCGGTCAATACAGAGGCGCGTCCCGTGCAGGAGAAAGCCAAGGGGGTCCGTATAGCGGTGGAAAATTGGTCAAGTGTTTCCAATTTCACCGTTACGTTGCTGGATGGCTTCAAGATGATACTGGGCATGGATTTCCTTATTACAGATTAGGCGATTCCGATGCCACATTTGGGAGTTGTCAGTTTTATAGAGGAAGGTCATCGTGTATGGCAAAAGGTGCATGAGGCAAGCCTTCGAAGGGGAAAGCTATCTCCATTATTCAGCTTAAAAGAGGTGGCAAAAGGGAGACGGCATACCTAGCGATGCTCGAGAGGAAGGAACGCTTCGAGGAGGAAGGCCTTTCGTGCGAGACCAAGGGTGGTGCAAAGAGGCGTCCCGAGGAGCCACTTCCACGGAGGGAGGTAGACCGTGCTACCAGGTCGGGCTCGAGGGCAGAGAAGCATGTCGCAAGCTGCACGGAGGCAGAAGCGACAAAGTGGAGTAGCTTGCGCAAGGAGTTGCTCAAGGCTCGTGAGGGACATTCGGGTCGACAGGCTTGCAAGGGGACTCACATTTGCGGAGGTTTGTAGAATCATGTGCAGACATGAGACAAAGGGGACTGGCGACTCGACAGCCCGCACGAGATCCGTCCTGTGTCGAGGAAGGAACGGACCGAGGCCAGAGTTGGTGCGGCAAACCAGTTTACTTTCGACCTTGAGGTGATGATGGGCAAAGGGAAGTACCGCATGAAATGCACAAAGGAGGGACGATACGCAACGATCGTGCCTACAAGAGACATCGTCCCGAGACTTGCTACACCCATCGACGAGGGCATCGACAAAACAAATGGGAGAGAATGTCACGCACAAAAGTTTGTACCCCACCGAGACGAATTTGCATAACTCTCCATGGATCGGAGTTATGCGGGAAGCTTCCAGAACATTCTAGAAGATGGCAAAAGTCTCTAGAAGATAGTGGATCTCTTCGAAAGGCCCAAGATCGTTCTAGGCGGCCCAAGATCCTTCTAGATGGCCCGAAAAGTTTCATTTTATGTTCTTAGGGAATAATAATGGAATATACCGTTCCAGTTATGGTAGGAAGAATAATCATTAGAATATTCTTTCCAGAAATTTCCTTGTAAAGCTCTATGAGCCATTATAAATAAGGAAAGAGGCCTCATTTGTTCCTCACCACCCAAAGTTGAAGTCTTTTCTAGTATAGTGTGGTTTTAATCTTTTACTCCCTCTCTTGTGCTCTACAATATTCTCAATATCGCCTTAGCGGTCAAGCTAAGCGTTGGGGGAAGGCTTGCACGACTATTCGAGGAGGAAGATAGTGCGCCGTATGGGTCAAAGTGTAGCAAAAATACTAAGTCCGTGACAAGTAGGTCATTATTTTCTTCATTGCAAACAACAACTTTCCACTTACTTTGCTCGCTGTTACTTAAACCAAGACGATATTTTGTAGTAGACCCTTATTTCTTATTTTTTTGATAAAAACAACTCAAACTATTTTTCAGCTCTATTTGGAATAAGCCAAGGACATTTCGGGTATAGAACTTTCCAGCATGTGCTTCAATTTCCAAGAACGAAATATAAACTGGCTCCGAGTTTATGGTGTCTCACGAACGAATAACAATTGCATTATCATACTGCCTCACGAACTCATCCAATGGAGTCATTGCATTCACATAACCATAAAAAAAGCATTGATGCTTTCACTACGTTGAGTTGATGTCATACCAGCAAAAAATGTATCCTTAAAATATATATTAGGTCAATAGTGTCGTTGTTTATATATCTTGGACAACCAATTATTTTTATCTAATTTGTATCTATTTTTCAGTTCAATCCATCATTGCTCAAACTCATCCACAGTTTCACTATCCATCCATAATTTATAATACTCAGGGAATTCCTCGTCATGGGTCCCGTATAATGGCTGAATATGTTCAACAATGTGCTTTCCAAGATGCCATGAACAAAATCTATGACATGTATTTGGAAATACTCTTTTAATTGCTTTGTGCATAGCTTTGTCTTGATCCATAATTAATGCTAGTGGGTGTTTATCCCACATACATTTTAGCTAGTGCTAAAATAACCACACAAATGTTTCTTCCCTTTCATCTGCTAGTAAAGCACAACCGAATAAAGTAGACTGTCTATGATGATTTACACCGGTGAAAGGAGAAAATGGCAATGAAAATTTATTGGTCTTGTACGTTACATAAAAAACAATAACATCTCTGAATTGCAAGTAAGAATTTTTGGATCTCCCGTCCGCCCAAAACATACTTCTTAAGGTATGATTTGTGTCCAGCTCCATTGCAAAATAAAAGTCTAGATCACTTACTTTTTTTATCTTATAAATGATTAATAATTTCGACACATTCTCGACCAATATTATTCTTCGAAGGACTCTTAGTTGATCATGGCATTGTTGTGGAGTAATAATTTCAGCTGGATATCCATTGATAACATTAGTAACCTTTGCTATTGCAGAAGGCTTCATTCCGCTTCCGTCAATTTTTCAAACAAGGTTTTGCATGTATCTGTTCGATGGAGTTGACTATGAGACCGATGCTTCATTACTTTGTTCGGACTAGTTAGAGTATGGTTAATGTGTTCTTCAATAAAGTTTTGACAACCCATGTGCAATGCCCTGTTAGCCCAATAACCAATTTTGCCTTACATCCCACCCTAGTTGGTCTTCTGCGAATAATTGTTTACTAGCATCTCTCTTAATTTTTTCTTCTTTATGTCCTTCCTTTGAGCAGACATACTTTCTTCTTATGACAATGTTTGAATTAAAAGACTTGTGATTTGAACTTATTCAGACATCAAATCCTTTCTCCTTTGCATATGTATTATAGAACTCATATGCATCCATGTGGGTAGTAAATTCTTATCTAATATATGGTTTATCAGTTGGCTCGACATAATCACCAATAAGTTCATGAGTAAATTCTGCCTGGACAAAATTGTAACAAATACTTTAAACTATGTCACATGCGGATATATAGTATAATTATAAACTATAACTATAAATCTTTGAAAAAATTAAAATTTATTGTACCTTATGGGAAGACGATACATTGCTCATGGCTTCACAATTCACATCAGGAGAAGGTAAGATGTCCATAAATCGAGAGCAGCTACACACGCACAAAAAATTGCAGAACAAGAAAAGTTAAAGACTATAAAAAAAGAGAAAAGCACTATCAAAGCACTTGATCTAACATAGAAAAAGCACTTGACCTAACAAACACAATAACAGAGAAGCAACCGCGGGGAGGAGAGCACAAAAAGCAGAAAGAGAGACATACCTGCAAAGCACAGTTTTCACTTTTCACGGAATGATGTACGCGGGGAGGAAGATACGGTTATGTTCTACAATTTAGAATCATCAATTCAAATTTATTTGGTAAGTTCTATTGGTAAGTTAAGATTTATCAAATGTTTTATAGGATTCTATCTATATAATTTTCCTCTTCACATCACCAAATTTAATTGGTCCACATAAAAGCCACATTGGACGACTCATATAACATGAGCCTATGGCTCATATCATGTTTTCCCTATATATATATATAGATGTATATATATATATTTTATATATATATA
>JANAVB010026400.1:14979945-14997445 GCA_029216955.1 Iris pallida
AATAAGAAGGTATCCGAAACGGAAACCGGAAGGCGCTCTCCCAAGAAAAATGAACAACGGCTTCCTCCTCCACTCAGCAGCAATATGTCCCAAAGACTGAGAAGAATCTCCAGACAAAGCCATCCGGTCCGGCGCCACTAGCCGGGTCCATCCTCCAAACAATCTCCAACAGCTCCGCTCTGTCAGGGAACGAACAAGATCAGAATTGTCCTCCATAGAGATAATGATAGGGATGACATCGAGGAAGGCGTCCTCATCAGAAATAGGCTCAGCTCTAAACAGCTTCGAGAAGAATAAAGACGCCTTCGTCGCTACCTACGCAGTAGACCCAGTTTCTGAACCATCAGCCCGAATAATTTCTGAATACCCGCCTTTCTTTGCCTGCTCCTGGTGCACTCATGGAAAAAACGAGTATTCTTATCTCCTTCCAGGTCCATCTCAATCTGGCTTTTTGTTCCAGAAAGACTCCTCAACCTGGACCTTTTGCTTCAATCTGGCAACGGCCTCCATCAGGAAGCCCTCCTCTTCCGAAGGATGAAGCTCATAATCCTGCTCCGCCGCCAATGCAGCGTCCTCGGCCTGACGGACCCCCTGAAAAATGTCTCCAAAAGTAGCTCTGTTCCATCAGCAGAACATGCCCCGTCGTCCTCAAACGCATGTCCAACCGCTCAAACGCATCATAATGCCAACATGAATTCCACGCCCGAGCCACAATCGGAAGAAAATCCGGATGAGAAGTCCAAAAGTCAAGAAAACGGAAGCCTCTGCGCAGAAGGGAAGAAGCTGGATGGCGGGATATCAAAAGAGGAGAGTGATCAGATTCTGCCCGATTAAGATGCTCACAAGAAATCTGGACACCATCCAACCAACTACCCGTCACTAGTAGCCTATCAAGGCGGGATCCCTGTCGATCAATCCCCGTCTCCCCGTTCACCCAAGTATAGATTGTTGGTGTTTTTGCCTTTGGACTAGAAAAGATAATCCCACATCGGCTACACCAAATGGTGAGTATCTCAATATAATGCATTGCTTGTGTTGAGGTGTGCACATGAGGTGTAGTGGGGCACAAGTTTGTGCCATGTGGAAGTATTTTCCTAGAAGGAAAAAGGATTAAATCCAACAAGGATGCAAGTTAATTTTTGTTGTGCGGACTTGGACTCGAACACGGACTCCAGGATGTCTCGTGCATGCACGGGAGTGTTCGGGGGGTAGGCGTGTGTTGGCCCATTAGTCATATGGTCAACCTGATTTTAATAATTGATCAAAACTCTGTCTGGATATACGAAGCTTGTTGGGACATCTCAGCTTCTTGGACATAAGCAAGATTGGATATTCACTCCGTTCAAGACTGAAGATCTGTTTGCCTACTTGAGTCTGTACTTCCTATGCAATATAATTTTTCACTTTATTTGAGTCTAGGAATATGTTGTACACCGAGTCGTACTGGCAAATAGGCTATCCCCAAAATAGTTCAAAATGTTTTTAAAAATGACCTATCAAAATGTTTACAAAAAGGTTTTCAAAAAGGTTTTCAAAAATCACCAAAATCTATTTTTTAAAACCCTAACCTAACCCTGACAGAACTCGGCCAGAGTTCGGCCAGAGTTCGGCCAGAGTTCGGTTGGTGGCCGTTTGATTTTTAAATTCTCTGGAACTTGGTCCTCCTGCAGTTGCGGATTTGACCGAGATTTGCTCATCGAGTTCTGCCCGAATTCTGCCCGAATTCTGACAGAGTTCTCCCTTTGGAATTCTTATAAATAGAGATGGATTTCGATCATTTCAATTCACTCATTCACTTTTAATCTTCTCTCTATCTAAAAAGCTTTCTGCCTTCCAAAGAGTTTTCTAGAGCTTTCATTTTCAGATCTCAAGCCAGTTACAATCCTCTAGTCGATTTGCCAGTGCGGTACGGTCTAGAAGTTTCTGAGAGATTATAATCAGAAGACTTGATTGAAGAATACCTCTTCACATTTGAAGTTGGACGATTTCTTCGTATCAAAGCTCGCGTTGTAGAAGTTGCAAGGACTTCGTAAGAAAACTTACAGTTTTTCCTATAGTGGATTCAACTGGTAGCAAGAGTTCTACCGACTGGATTAGTCCTCAACAGAGGGATACCAGTATACATCGCTGTCTTTGCGTTTGCTTTCTGAACTCTGCCTTTACATTATTTCAACTGTGATTATATACTGTGATTATGTTGCTAACATTTTTTAATTAGCATTATTCCGCTGCCAACTCTATTCACCCCCCCTCTAGTGTATTACGCTTTACTATATCGTTCCTACAATTGGTATCAGAGCGGGTGTTACAGGTTAAAGCGAGGTAACAGTGCTATTATTCATTATTTATTAGATCACAGCACATCACATGGCTACTATAAAATTCACAAGTGAAGGTCAGGCCACAAACAGACCCCACTGTTTGATGGTACTAACTACACTTATTAGAAAACACGGATGAGTTTCTTCTTGAAATCTTTTGATTTTGACTTATGGGCTATTGTTCTTGATGGCTATCAGAAGCCACCTCGTATAAATGTCGAGGGAGTTTTGGTTGAAAACCCCAAAGCAGTTATACAGAGGAAGAAAAGAAAAAGGCCAGTCTTGACGCACGTGCCATTAATGCTCTTTTTTGTGCCTTAGACAGAACATAATTTAACAGGGTATCTACATGCACAACTGCAAATGGTGTGTGGAAGCTTCTCGAAGTTACACATGAAGGCACGACTCAAGTCAAGGAGTCAAAAGTCGGCAGACTTACTCAAGAGTACGAGGCGTTCAAAATGAAGCCAAATGAAACAGTCACAAAAATGTTCGGAAGGTTCTTGGATATTGTAAACCCTTTGTCCTCCTTAGGCAAAGATTACAGTAACCACGAAAAGATTTGCAAACTCCTGCGAGCTCTCACCAAGAACTAGATTCCAAAGGCTACAGCTATCATTGAAGGAAACGACCTCACCACAATGTCACTTGAAGTACTCATGGGTAAACTACTCACTCATAAACTGGAGCTACAAGATTTTGAAGAGCCTGCTCCAAAGGAGAAGACTATCGCCCTCAAGGCTCAGCACAGAGAAGCTGCCGAAGATGACTCAGACAGCAGTGGATCTGACGCTGAAGATCAAGCTCTCCTAGCAAGGAAGTTCAAAAGATTCATGAGACATAAGAAGAGAGTCAAAGAGAACAACAGCAACAACTGGTATCAAGAAGATGCTGTCTGCTATGGCTATAAGAAGAAGGGGCATATGAAGAAGGACTGTCCCATCAACTCATCATCGAGCAAGAAGAACAACAGGTATGAAAAAGGCAACCTGACAAGATCAACGTCTCGGAAATATGCCAACACCAGCATATGGCATGAGAGTGAAGCTAGCGACTCAGAAGATGAACATTCAGAGGACGCTACAAACATCTGCTTCATGGCAATCGATCAGGTACCTACTGAACCTGTAGAAACATATGATGACTTCACCTTTGAGCAATTAGGAGATGCCTTCAGTGACCTGATGCTTGACTACAGAAAACTGCGTAGTAAATATCAGACCGCTAAGAAGGTACTCAAAGAGTACAAAGGAGAAATAGGAAGACTTACCGACCTACTAGCTGAGGTTAGAGCTAATGTTAGTGAGTCTGGTGAGCTTTCCTTTATAAAGCTCTTATTACACGAGACTAAACAGTCATCCGAAGAGAAAGACAAGATTATAGACCAATTGAGAGAAGATCTTTCTAGAGAAAAGAAAAGTCTTCAATCTGCACAAATCAGAATGGAATCACTCACTTCTGATTATACTAAGTTATATGACACTTCCAAAAGGTTAGAAATTAGGTTAGAAAAATAGCCTGAGCATGCTGCTTCCTATCCTAACACGTGTCACTTACCGAGAATTCGGAACATTTCTAAGCCAAACACTGTCAGACCAAACCATATAAAACCTTTACCCCAAAAGGTTAAGCCCAAACATGATCATAGGTATGCATTCTTCTATACTAGAAAACCCAAACCTACCAACCATGCACACCACTCAGCTTTCAACACTCGACATGTACAATGTCATTATTGTGGCCTCATTGGTCATATATCATCTGCATGTAGAATGAGAAAGCTTGTAGATTTAAATGTTTATGCTTGGATACCTAAAGCTAACAATTCAGGATCCTACAAGAAATGGGTACCAAAGGTTTCATCTGCAAACTGTTTTGTAGGTGGAACACCCTTCACATGCTAGAAGCAAATGGATCCTCGACAGCGGTTGCTCACGGCATATGACCGGTGACGCTACCCTATTTGCAACACTGTCGAAGAAGAAGAAGGAAGGTTATGTTTCCTTCGGTAATAATTTGAAAGGGTATATTATTGGTATCGGTGATGTTGGTAAGTCTCCCTATCCCGTGATTAAAGATGTCTGTCTGGTTACCGAGTTGAAACATAATCTGCTCAGCATAAGTCATCTAGCTGATCATGGTTATGGTATCAACTTTGGCAAAGACTAATGTACTATAGTTGATAGCTCAACTGGTAGTACTATCTTTGAAGGAATCAGGAAAGACAATATATATGTTTTCTATCTGCTGGAAGAAGCTAACATTTCAGGTAGATGCTTAATGGCCAAAAGTGATGAGAGTCATCTATGGCACATGAGACTCGGTTATGCAAACATGGATACAATTTCAAGATTATCCACAAAGAAGTTAGTACGTGGTTTATCAGACATAACATTCAAGAAGGATTCGGTATGCAGCCAATGTGAAAAGAACAAGGCTACCAGATCCACATTCAAGTCTGTAAATGCAGTATATACTACTAGACCTCTACAATTGCTACACATGGATTTATTCGGTCCTAGCAGTGTTGCTAGCCTCAGAGGTAAATTATATGCATTTGTTATTGTAGATGATTTTTCTAGATACACGTGGGTATATTTCTTGACACGCAAGAATGACGCATTATCCGAATTTGTCGCCTTTTGCAAGAAAGTACAAAATGAAAAAGGTTACATGATCACTCAAATTAGAAGTAATCATGGAGGCGAATTCGAGAATGCTGATTTCGAGCAATTTTATGACACACACGGTTTCATACACGAGTTCTCCTGCCCTAGAACTCCACAACAAAATGAAGTTGTGGAACGTAAGAACAGAACTCTAACCGAAATGGCCAGAGTGATGTTA
This sequence comes from Iris pallida, assembly GCA_029216955.1. Lineage (NCBI taxonomy): Eukaryota > Viridiplantae > Streptophyta > Magnoliopsida > Asparagales > Iridaceae > Iris > Iris pallida. The sequence continues at coordinate 14,985,114 of JANAVB010026400.1, forward strand.
AATCAATTTAGCCTACCCAAATACTTCTGGGCTGAAGCTGTCAATACAGCTTGCTTTGTGCTCAATAGAGTTCTAATTCGACCCAAATCGAAGAAGACTCCATTTGAGTTATGGTTTGATAGAATTCCTTCAGTTTCATACTTTAAGATTTTTGGCTGTAAGTGCTTTATTCTTAATACTAAAGACAACTTGGGAAAGTTTGACGAAAAGGCCGATGAAGGTATATTTCTAGGTTATGCGGCCAAGAGCAAAGGGTACAGAGTCTTCAACAAACGTACCATGATCATCGAAGAATCAATTAACATCACTTTTGATGAAATGAACCAAATGACTCACGATGATAGTGATGAAGATCTGCCTACATCAAGTTCAACATCAGCTGAACCTGAACCAAGCTCTGCACTAGCTGAACCCCCTAGAGGAGATCCAGGAACCAGCTACCTACAGAGTCTACCGAAGAGGTTAAAATTCACAGCTGATCATCCACAAGATTTGGTAATTGGTGACATTACCAAAGGAGTAAGTACTCGATCATCCAGTAGAGATATTGTTTCTAGTGTTGTATTTATTTCACATCTAGAACCTAAATCTATTGATGAAGCATGTAGTAATAGTTTCTGGATAGATGCCATGCAAATGGAGATATAAACCTTGTGTACATAGATACTGAAAATCAATTAGCTGACATCTTCACTAAACCTCTAGCGGAAGATCGTTTCAATTATTTACGTCGAGAATTAGGAATTTTGGACGTCAATAATATTAATTGATTTTATTTTATGATTATATATCATTATGTAAAACTGTGTTAGAGACAAGCTAATAAAGAGTCTGTCTGTCACCACAACTACGGTTGAAGCGAAGCGGTACTTAAAAGTTCCCCGGTGAACCTCCGCCAGCTGGGACAGTACTCCTACAGCTAATCTGAGACAGTCACTGTATAATATCATTTAATTCATAAAATATTATTAATTATGTTATTTGAAGACTAAAATAACTAATCTTTGAATTAAATATTTGCAACGAGTCAATGAAAAAGAAGTAGCAAAAATCAACCTGAAAGAACCCTAGGCGAATTCGGCCAGAGCTCTGACCGAATTCGGCCCGAGTTCAGTTGAGGTGTGTGTGTATATATACAGAACCCGAGAGCTTCTTCTCTTCTATTGCTTCTAAACTTTCAAACAGCAGCTCCAGCCGCCCGAAAATCCTCCAAACCCTAGGTATTCACCAACCCATTGCTTCCTATCTACTTGGTGAAATCCTTCCAAATTTTGGAATCGTGCGGAGATCGTTCTTCTCTACAACATATCCAATTTTCGTGAGGTTCCCTCTCTCTCCACCTTTCATATTAGTGCTTTTTATTTCAATGGCACCTAGATTTAATCCGTCTAAGAGGAAGAATACCACTCCTAGTGAGGAAGGGTCCTCTTCGAATCCTCACACGGATTCTTTGTTTTCGCCGATCCAAAAGAGCGACGGCGCTTTCGATGGGTTCTTTTTTTAAACCCTCGATCAAGCTTTATTATGGTACGGTGACTTTTCCACCCGATCCATATGTAGCGGCGCTCCGGTTAAATGGACAGTATTTCCTGATCATCGTCACTTATTTGAGGCATTAGGGTTACACTTACTTGTTAAACTGTTCTTCCCAATAGCTACTAATGCCATTAGATTGTTCTATTGCAATCCCGTAGTAAACACTTTTGACGTGAGCACACGTGTTGGAGGCATAGACATTGAGTTCAATGATGTCCTCCTAGCGGAGATTCTTGGTATTTCCAATGAAGGTGAACCGCTAGTTGATATCACGGAATTCGATTTCCCCGAAGGCACTACACTCACGAGTTTCAAAACGGAACTCTGTGCACTTGACAGAGTACGTTCTGGAAAATTCAAGGCTAACAACCTGAACTTATTTAACTACGAATTGCATCGCATCATCTACTCTACTCTTCTTCCAAAATCCACTTCCAAGGATGATGTGACTTCGCTTGAGCTGTCCGCCATGTACCATCTTATCAAGGGGATTCCTTTTTCCGCCCCTAAGACTATTATTCAGATGATGGGACGCTGTCGTGCTAGAGATCGAAATCTCTCTTACGCGATGATTCTCCCTCGTATCTTTCAGCGATTCGAGATCGATCTATCGACTTGTACTCAAGACTCTGAGCCCAAGTTACTCCAGCTTTCTCGTCGCAGCCGGACTGCTTCAGCTCCACCTCCTGCTCCTCCTACTGCACCATCTTTACCACATCAGCCGTATGCCATGACTTTTGAGGGCATACATCAGCATATTTCAGCTTTGCACGTCTCGATGACAGACATGGCTCGCGAGCGTGAGTTCTGCGATGTCACCCGTTATCAGGCGATGGCAAACTCCTTGGCTTATCTTCGATTCGCTCAGACTGGTTATTCAGCCGGTTCCATCCCTCGAGATCCAGCTTTTTCGGGTTACCGCTGTGAGGATGAGGCTGTTCATGCCTACTTCCAGCCAGGTAACGCCTATGACTGGTATCGTGCACTTCGAGATTACGTTGGTGAGTTCTATGCTGGCGCCCCTACTCATCCTACTGGCGCTGGTACTTCTGGTGCTGGTACTTCCGGTCATGCTGGCCACGCTGCTGATGATATTGATAAGGATAGTGATGATGAGATCTGATTTGATTATTAGTGATTTTCTAGTGTATACTTGGAAATGCTCCGACATTCCAAGTTTTATCATTTACTTTTTATCAGTACTTTGTAGTTTGCTATCAGTACTTTTTATCTTCATGGACATGTTTTTGATGTTTCATTTATGACATCTCAGTTTATTTCAGCATTTTGTCTAAGCACTATCTCTTTATACTGCTTCTCCATTTTAAACTGCCTGTGAAATAGCATGCCTGAGATTTTTTTTATGTTTTTGAAGCAATACATACCTGTGATGATAATTTGTAGAAAACATTACATGCCTGTGATGCTATATCTCTAATTCTTATACTATATTTCTTTATTTGTTTTCTCGCTATTTGTTACTTATGCATTGATTGCGGGGGAGTCTTCTGCATTTAATGCGGGGGAGCCTTCTCTTGTGCAATTATTTTGCTAAGTGACAAAGGGAGAGAAAATTAAAAATGATCTAACATTTTTTTGAGTTAAATACAGGTTATGAACAATTTCTACTTTTTGATATTTTTGAACAAGCTTAATGTTATATCATTCATAGTTTGTCAATTATCAAAATGGGGGAGATTGTTGGCCCATTGGTCATATGGTCAACCTGATTTTAATAATTGATCAAAACTCTGTCTGGATATACGAAGCTTGTTGGGACATCTCAGCTTCTTGGACATAAGCAAGATTGGATATTCACTCCGTTCAAGACTGAAGATCTGTTTGCCTACTTGAGTCTGTACTTCCTATGCAATGTAATTTTTCACTTTATTTGAGTCTAAGAATACGTTGTACACCGAGTCGTACTGGCAAATAGGCTATCCCCAAAATAGTTCAAAATGTTTTTAAAAATGACCTATCAAAATGTTTACAAAAAGGTTTTCAAAAAGGTTTTCAAAAATCACCAAAATCTATTTTTTAAAACCCTAACCTAACCCTGACAGAACTCGGCCAGAGTTCGGCCAGAGTTCGGTTGGTGGCCGTTTGATTTTTAAATTCTCTTGAACTTGGTCCTCCTGCAGTTGCGGATTTGACCGAGATTTGCTCATCGAGTTCTGCCCGAATTCTGACAGAGTTCTCCCTTTGGAATTCCTATAAATAGAGATGGATTTCGATCATTTCAATTCACTCATTCACTTTCAATCTTCTCTCTATCTAAAAAGCTTTCTGCCTTCCAAAGAGTTTTCTAGAGCTTTCATTTTCAGATCTCAAGCCAGTTACAATCCTCTAGTCGATTTGCCAGTGCGGTACGGTCTAGAAGTTTCTGAGAGATTGTAATCAGAAGGCTTGATTGAAGAATACCTATTCACATTTGAAGTCGGGCGAGTTCTTCGTATCAAAGCTCGCGTTGTAGAAGTTGCAAGGACTTCGTAAGAAAACTTGCGGTTTTTCCTATAGTGGATTCAACTGGTAGCAAGAGTTCTACCGACTGGATTAGTCCTCAACAGAGGGATACCAGTATACATCGCTGTCTTTGCGTTTGCTTTCTGAACTCTGCCTTTACATTATTTCAACTGTGATTATATACTGTGATTGTGTTGTTAACATTTTTTAATTAGCATTATTCTGCTGCCAACTCTATTCACCCCCCCTCTAGAGTATTACGCTTTACTATATCGTTCCTACAGCATGGACTGGCACACTTCTATGCTGATTGTGGGATGATCTAAAATATCAAACTCTATTTTCGAGTATTGGTATTTAGTCCCACATCGGATAGGAGAAGAGGTGAAGTCTCAACTCCACTCTATAAATAGAGCCCCTTGGCCTCCTTTGAAAGATGCACCAAGAAGAGAGTTGAGGGAGTCTGTTAAGTCCAGAAAGCCCGTTTAAGTCTCAAATATTGACTTACGAGCGTTCCAGAAGTTCTTTGTGAACTTGCTGGTTCCTGGAAGCTGTTCGTGCTCGTGTGGTGCGAATAAAGCTTTGAGCAACGGTGGTTCATTCACCCCAGCATCTCATTCTCGCCTGTCATCGCTGCTGTTGCCTTTTACAGTAACTTATTTTTAGAAGCTCTACTGCCGATAGTTGCTTGCACAAAGTCTCTTTAGATTTTTTGTGTATTACGTAGAATCTTTTTAGATCCTCGTAATTCAGAATCCTTCAGGATCTCTGTTGCACATCTTTTTTAAGGTATTGCATTTGAAATATTGTGTGTACAATTGTTTCAGTTTTAGAATTTTCCATCGAAAATTATGCCTCGGTACTAACAATCTCAAAGCTTTATTGAGAAGATGGATAATTTTCGTGCTTCGCTCATCGATACCGGCTTTAACAAGTTGGAGAAATTCGATGGCGAACACTTCCAGATATGGAGACGAAAGGTCACTTTAAATCTTCAACTCGTGAATGTTGATCACGTGCTGTCAGAAGAAGAACCGATCGTTCCAACCACTGAATCTGCTGCAGCTGTGGCCGCTGCTACGACCAAGCAAGCGAAGTGGAAGAGAGAAAACAGTATATGCAAACTACTGATACTCAATTCCATGGAAGACTCTCTGGCAGAGTCCTACTCTAAGAAGACATCTGCCAAAGAGATATGGGACTCCTTGGGAAAGCTCTATGAAGATGACGAGAACCGGTCCAAGATCTTCATGGTAGAAAAATACCACAAGTGGACCTTCGAAGACGAGAAGGCGATGCTGCCCCAAGTGAAGGAGTTTCTGAAGTTACGTCAGAAACTAGAAGACGAGAACATGCCCCTCGTCGACAAGTTTGTCGTTGGAGGGATCGTCGCGAAACTTTCTACAGAATGGAGCAACTTCTATGCAAGGATGTATCGAAAGAAGATAGAAATTAGCTTGGAAGATTTCTTGCAAGAGATCCATGTTGAGGACGAGATGCGCTCCCAACAGAAGATGGATACTCTGTCCAAACAACTGGCGAAGGCAAATCTGGTCCAAACCAGAGAGTACCAGGGGAAGCAGGCTGCTTCTCATCGCAAAAAGAAGGACTTCACGAATCTGAAAGTGAAGGGTCCTGCTTTCAAGCAGCAGAAGTCCAAGTCCTATGTGACTTGCTTCAATTGTGGCAAGAAGGGCCACTACAAATCCGAATGCAAGTCCAAGCCCAAAGAACAAGGTGAGCCTAGTAAGGTTTCTATGATTACTAATCTAGTTGCCATGATAGCACAGGTTGCAACTATGGGGGCTGACTTGGACTGGTGGATAGACACTGGTACGACCTGCCATGTCTGTTCAGACAAGGACTGGTTCGTCTTTTATGAGCCAACTTCAGAGAAGGTCATAATGGCAAACCAGGCACAAACTGAAGTACTGGGGATCGGGACGGTGGAGCTGAAACTCACATCGGGGAACACTCTGACGCTTCAAGGTGTGAAACATGTTCCAGTAATTGCTAAGAACTTGATCTCTGGAAGTCTGCTCTGCAACGCAGGCTTGAGAATGGACATCAATACTGGCCAGTTGGTGATGTCCAAGAAGGGTACATTCTTCGGGAAAGCTTTCCAAACTGAAGAAATGTACAAGATTCAGCTTGTTGTAACCCAGCATGATAATATAAATGCAATCACTTTTTCTGATTATTCTCTTGAGTTGTGGCATATTAGGCTAGGACATGTTCATTGTAAAAGGATTAACAAAATGTCTAGTCTAGGACTTATCTCCAAGTGTGGGGGTAAGGTAGAGAAATGCGAAGTATGTACTCAGACGAAGATCACAAGAAAACCCTTTCACAGGGTCCATCGAAGCACAGATCTTCTGGAGTTGGTTCACTCAGATATCTATGACTTCAAACAATTCTCTACAAAGGCCGGGATGAAGTATTTCATTACTTTCATCGATGACTTCTCAAAGTATGCTTTCGTCTACTTGCTCAAGTCTAAAGACGAAGCATTCGAGAAGTTCAAGGAGTTCAGGGCCGAGGCTGAGCGGCAAACTGGACAACAACTCAAGAGGTTAAGGAGTGATCGAGGCGGAGAGTATCAGTCTTATGAATTCTTATCATTCTGCAAAGAACATGGAATCATCAATGAGACAACGTCTCCGTACTCTCCTAAATCCAACGGAGTAGCAGAAAGGAAGAACAGAACGTTGACAGAGATGATGAACTCCATGCTGTTGACTGCGGGTCTTCCAAAGTGCTACTGGGGAGAAGCTGCACTAACGGCAACGTTCATTCTGAACAGAGTGCCATATGCAACTTCCGACATAACTCCTCATGAACTCTGGTTCAAAGTCAGACCTAACTTGAATGTCATTCGAGTGTGGGGGTGTCTGGCTTATGTGAAGCTCCCGGATCTGAAGATTCAGAAGCTGGGGACAAGGACTACGAAGGCGATCTTCTTGGGATATGCCGAGAAGAGTGATGCTCGAAGATTCCTTGATATCGAGTCAAACCATATCATCGAATCTCGCGATGCTGAATACTTTGAAGACAAGTTTGCAAAACACAAGAATATTGTTCTCGCGGATCTTCCGAAGAATGATGAAGGTACAAAGCAGACAGAAGTCTTTTATGAACCGGTAGTCCAAGATGAAGCTGTCGTCAAGGAGACACCAGCTGAACCAGAACTCGCTGAGCCGTCAACTAAGCGAACGAGGAGGCCCAAAGACTTCGGAGATGACTTCGTCACCTATCATGTGGAAGCAGATCCGCTTACCTATGATGAGGCGATGAAGACCAGAGATGCTGTATTCTGGAAGGAGGCGATAGACAACGAGATTGACTCAATCACCTCTAACAACACATGGGTATTGGTTGACCTGCCAGAAGGAGCAAGACCCATCGGATGCAAATGGATCTTCAAGAAGAAGATGAAAGCAGATGGAACCATTGACAAGTTCAAGGCCAGGCTAGTGGCCAAGGGGTTTGCTCAGAAGCAGTGGATCGACTACTTTGACACTTATGCTCCAGTAGCTCGGATGACAACCATCAGATTGTTAATTGCTCTAGCAGCAATACACAAGCTGGTGATACATCAGATGGATATAAAAATGACATTCCTTAATAGCGAGCTGACCGAAGAGATCTACATACATCAACCAGAAGGTTTTGTCGTCAGAGGTCTGGAAGACAAAGTCTGCAAGTTGATGAAGTCTCTGTATGGTTTGAAACAAGCTCCCAAAATGTGGCATGAGAAGTTTGACAAGGTGATAAGGTCAAATGGCTACAGGGTCAGTGAAACAGACAAGTGTGTCTATACGAAGTTTGCTGACGGAAGAGGAGTAATCGTATGTCTTTACGTGGACGACATGCTAATCCTAGGTACGGATTTAAGCTGCGTCACAGAGACAAAGAAATTCCTCTCGACCAAGTTCAGTATGAAGGACTTGGGGGATGCTGACGTAATCTTGGGGCTCAAGATCATCTGGACAGGCACTGGAATAGCGTTGTCACAATCTCATTATATTGAGAAGATGCTTACTCGCTACGGGTATCAAGATCTTCCTTTTATTGATACACCGTACTGGAGTGATCAGAAGCTGGATCCAAATTTGAGGGAAAGCGTCAGGTAGTTGGAGTACGCTAGCATCATCGAAAGCTTGATGTACGCTATACTGCCACAAGGCCTGACATAGCTTTTGTAGTGGGAATGCTGAGTCGGTTCACTAGCAATCCAGGTGTTGAGCACTGGAAAGCTGTGAAGCGTGTTATGAGATATCTCAAAGAAAACTCAGACATATGCACTTTTCTACAGTGAAGATCCGTCAGTATTGGAAGGCTTCAGTGCTGCTAGCTGGTGTTCAGATATGAAGAGCGAGATTCCACAGGTGGATCGTATTCGCCATGGGCGGAGCTGCTATATCGTGGAAGTCGAAGAAGAAGACTAGTTATCTCGCTCCTCCATGGAATCTAAATTCTTTGCATTGGATGCTGCTGCAGATAAAGCAGAGTGGCTTCGGGAGCTCATGTTGATCTTCGGTGGTTGGAGCTCAGATACCGGCAATACCGATATACTATGACAACCAGGGCGGCAGCAGCAGTGGCATCAAATGAATCTTCAACGGGAAGAAGAGAACGGTGCGGTTGAAGCACAGAGCAGTATACGATCTTATCAAGAGAGTGTGTTATGCAGTGATGATGTTCGGAGTCAGAAGAACCTGGCGGATCCGTTCACAAGGGCCTCAAGCGCCAGCTGGTCGAGACACAACTTATAAAATGGGCTGAAGGCATTCTGATATTGTATTATTGTATTCTACCATAAAGTTTTATGCTATTAGTTCAAAGATTTACTACTAGGCATCTAGCTTTTGGTTCAAGGGAGGACCACTAATCGAAAGAATATCAGGAACGGTGGGTACAGTTCTATTGGACATGGAGAGGTTACGGACCTATAACCACTGTTGTCTACTATTGTTTTCGTGTGGAAAACGGTTTCTGTGGGAAGGTTGGCTTAAATGCCTTAATAGTTCTCAGACAGAGTGAATGCTGGAGTGCTTTACAGGAAGCACGGTAGCGCAGCACTACAAGGAGTGTAACTCCATGTACAGTGGGGTGACTCACCATGAGGTTCCCAAGTAGGGGTAATGCCTCGACTTTGTAAGCCAAGTCACAGCAGAGTAGCACCGCAAATAGACAGGTAGCTAATGCTGTATGATAATCGTAATAAAAGAAGTAGAAGCACTACAAAGAGGACGATGTCCTCATGTTACAGTGGCATGACACCACGAAGAGGTACAGGTAGGGTAAAGCTGGCTTTGAGAGCCATGTCATAGCGGCGTAATATCGCACGGAAGCGCAAGGCTTCATGCTGGATAGTTTGGCACTACAAAGAGGCCTGTGGACCTCATGCTACAGTAGTATGACACTACGATGAGGTACCCAGGTGGGGTAAAGCCTCGGCTTCAAGCCATGTCATAGCGGTGTAGCACCGCAAAGAAGCGCAATGCCATGCCATGACTCTTTATAAAGAACTCACCTATAGTGTATGGACAGAGATATCAGGCCGTCTCTTGAGGGTAAATTGTAGACGCCCAAAAATTATACACTGAAACCAGGCTGGCACAAGGCCTTCAATGTGCAGCCAGAAGCACAGTTGATGCATTATGTGAGTAGGAAGAATTACAGTTATGGTGCAGAATTCAAGGCTTAGTCCATTCTGTATCATGCTGTTATTTAACCTATGCAGGAAGATTCAAGTGTAGCGAATCTCTCCTAATGCATGATGGGCAGTAACTATGGGGAACGCTCAACCCATATATTGAGATATGTGGGGGATTGTTTGTGTTTTTGCCTTGGACTAGAAAAGATAATCCCACATCGGCTACACCAAATGGTGAGTATCTCAATATAATGCATTGCTTGTGTTGAGGTGTACACATGAGGTGTAGTGGGGGCACAAGTTTGTGCCATGTGGAAGTATTTTCCTAGAAGGAAAAGGATTAAACCAACAAGGATGCAAGTTAATTTTTGTTGTGCGGACTCGGACTCTGACACGGACTCCAGGATGTTTCGTGCATGAACAGGAGTGTTCGGGGGGTAGGCGTGGATGGCACACTTCTATGCTGATTGTGGGATGATCTAAAATATCAAACTCTATTTTCGAGTATTGGTATTTTAGTCCCACATCGGATGGAGAAGAGGTGAAGTCTCAAACTCCACTCTATAAATAGAGCCCCTTGGCCTCCTTTGAAAGATGCACCAAGAAGAGAGTTGAGGGAGTCTGTTAAGTCCAGGAAGCCCGTTTAAGTCTCAAATATTGAGTACGAGCGTCCAAAAGTTCTTCGTGAACTTGCTGGTTCCTGGAAGCTGTTCATGCTCGTGTGGGGCGAATAAAGCTTTGAGCAACGGTGGTTCATTCACCCCAGAATCATCTATTGCTGTCATCGCTGCTGTTGCCTTTACAGTAACTCTTTTTAGAAGCTCTACTGCCGATAGTTGCTTACACAAAGTCTTTAGATTTTTTGTGTATTACGTAGAATCTTTTTAGATCCTCGTAATTCAGAATCCTCCAGGATCTCTGTTGCACATCTTTTTTAAGGTGTTGCATTTGAAACATTGTGTGTACAATTGTTTCAGTTTCAAAATTTCCATCGAAATTGTGCCTCGGCACTAAATAGATGCTACCTCTGAAACCAACATCGGATAACCGGCAGCAACTGAAAGTCAAGGAAGTCCGCATGGCCCTCGTGTCAGGAGGTCGGCCTCCAAGTTTCTCATCGGAGAAGCAATGATATTGAAGTCCCCCCCGGCCCAGGGCAAGACAATGTCTGGCTTGGACGTCCAGAAGATGCTCCACATAGTCCTCCTTTCCTGTCGTGTCCCTGCACCATGAACTATCACAACGCACCGGCACCGAAAAATAGCTCAAAGAAAGCTGCACCGTGATAGCTGATCACAGGAGTCAATACAATTGATCCCAAGACCGACTACAAAAATCCAAATATTGCCCTTATCATTGCAAAAGCTATCATCAAAACCAACCTCAGTTGATAAGAAATAAGCTTAGAGGATATCACCTTGGGTCAATAATGGCAAGAACCTGAATAGAGTTGATCCGACACAAGAACCTGAGACGGGATATAGTAGCTCTGTTCGCCGTCCCCCGAACATTCCAATATAGGAATTTAACCATGGACCCTCTGGGGGTCCCGTCTAACACGGGAAGCATGATCGAAAAAGTCGATCCGACTGAGGTGCCATCGACTTCTCCGCCTACCAGCCGCCTTCTTAAAAGGAACCATCTGCAGTCTTCTTCGCGTCCCTCGGAGATAGAGGTGGAGGTTAACCTCGGGCAGAGAAACGACATCATCACCGGAGCGGAGTCATAACCCAGACGGATAAAGGGCCGTGGCGGCCTCTCCCACCACCAAGCTACGATCTCAGTGTAAGAATCAGCGCTATAACCCTGTCCCAGCTGGCTGGATAATAGAAGGAAGATCCGATACATCAATAGGCCCAATACCTGCTCTGGGCCCAACTGCCCATCCAAGCTAGAGCCTAGAGCGCTGCGTCCCTCCATCGTGGGCCGCCCGTCATCGACCATAAAGCCAGCTGGCCGAAGAAGACCCCCCCACGTGCCATGAAGGTGGAACGGAATTCATGCGATTATCATTACTCTCGCGCAATTGGTGCATGGTCCCCGTGCTATCATCACGCCCCCCGAGTGCCTCACAGTCGTGTCCCCTTCCTTCTCGCGCCTGATCGTCTCTCGACGACCCCTGCTAATCCCCACGGCACCCACCGGGCCGTCCTCCTCACGTACAACGCCTGGAGCAAAGCCGTCGGGGATGGGCGGTCTATCAGCTACTCCCCAGAAGAAGGCTCCACTGGGGTCGCCCACAAGCACTCTCAACGTGACCATGATGGCCACAAGAGACACAGTTGAGAGGCCTTCGCTCATATACAACTGGCTGCGAGCGAACACCATCAGGTAGTTGGAAAACACCTCATGTTGAAGTGGTTTGCTAACGTCCACTTCAACCAAAACCCTAGCCACTCCCGGCCTAAAGAAGGACGCCGTAGCCCGATAGTACTAAGCGGAGTGCCAAGACCAGATGCGATGGAAAGAACCGCATTGGTATCAAACATGCAGGGGGAAGCCGGGGAAGGCACCAGATGGGAACCCGAGGGTCCTCCTCATCGGCGAAAAGTCCACCGACGACCTGAATATCACCATCGAAATCCGGCCAACGAACCAACAGTCCTTAGACCGCAGTCGAAGAAAGGCACTCTCGAAGTGAGGCCATATAAGGACGGTCGATCATCGATCGCCT
>JANAVB010026400.1:15002445-15088253 GCA_029216955.1 Iris pallida
TACCGTCTGTGCATTGCTTGAAACCAAAGTTAAGTCAGAAAAAAAAAAGCTATCTCGAAGGATGTTTCTCAACTAGAAGCATGCTCACAACTTACAGTTATGTCGGATGGCATGCATTTGGGTCCAATGGGATAGTCAGAGATGGTACGGGAATATTGTCCATACTTCGGAACAATTATTGTCATTCACCTCACCAACAAAGGCGGTCTTCAGCTTTTGTTTGGTGTCGTCTATGGACATAATGACCGTACGAGGAGAAATGAGTTGTGGCAGTCACTGACTTGGATTGCTAACCTGGCCAGGGGCCAATATAAGCTTCTCCTGATTATGGGAGACATTAACGCACTGTTATATAGACATGAGAAAGTGGAAGGCCGACCTATTCTGGATCCTCTTCTACATGAGTTTAGGACTGTTTTCTGCAATCTGGGTTACAACACCTTAAAAGAAGCAGACATATCTGGACTTGGAACAATAAGGCAGTACGAAAATGCGTGGCATGCCGATTAGATATATAGAGCTCTGGGGAACAATAACTAGTTTCGAACTTTCCTCGGAACAACAGTCGAAGGTCTTGTTGCGGGAACAAGCGATCACTCACCACCAATGTTCGTTTGTACACTATGGAGGATCGCCACGCCAGACCGTTCAGATATAACAACATGTGGCATTTGAATGATGGATACAAAGAGGCAGTAAAGAGTGGGTTGTGTACTGCTATAAACGAAAATATTCAATTTCGTTTGGTGCACTTTCTGAAACACGTGAAGGCAGCATTGAAGGAGTGGAATCGTTTGCAGCCGGCCCGCCCACTTAAAGATATCGAACATCAACTTCGTCTGGTTCAACATCAATTGCAGTCGGATATTACTAACGAGCAGCTGATACAAGAGGAACAAAAGTTGATTATGGAAGTTAGCCGAGTACGTATGCAGGAGGAAATCGAGCTGGCACAGCATGCTAAATGTACACGGCTACGAGACGGGGACAAATGCTCGAAGTTCTTCTAAGATGTCAGTAGAATGAGGCAGCATCGGAATCACATTGGTAAGCTTATCCGCCCAGATGGAAAGGAAGCAACGCAACGCGCTAACGAACTACAAACAGAGGCCATCAGGTACTAATAGAGTTATTTAATCAATCTGATTATATGACTAACTTTCTAGATATAATCGGTAAACGTATTGTCATACCACATGGCAATCGTATATACACGCTAAGGTGGAGATGGAAGAACCAAAAGCGATTATGAAAGATGTAGATCCCAACAAATCCCTGGTCCAGACGGCTTTGGGAGCAGGTTTTATAAGCTGCACTGGGAAGACATAAAGTTTCAGGTGCTGGAAATGTTAGAGACTTCTTTGAACACGGGCAATTATTACGTGAACTCAACCATGCTTATCTTATGCTGATACCAAAGAAGGAAGGAGCTACCTCACTGTCAGACTACAGGCCGATCGCGTGTTACAATTACCTCTATAAAATCATCACACATCTTATGTGCAGACGTATGGAAGGAATCATAAAGAGCCTGATACCCCCCACCAGGCGGTGTTCATAAAGGGAAGAGCCATTACAGATAACAACTTCCTCGCACATAAATTGGTGCACGATTTCAATAAGGCAGGTGGTCAACATGCATGTATCAAGTTGGATCTATGGAAAGCTTATGTCACGGTAAATCGTGAATTTGTATGCCATATTATGCTCTCTTGGATTTGACAGGTTATGGGTTGAGATGGTACGTGAATGCATCAGTACGCCTACATTTTCTGTGCTTATAAAAGGAAGTCTATTCGGATTCCTGAGGAGTAATAGGGGCTCCGTCAGGGTGACCCACTATCACCTTACCTATTTACTCTGGTGATAGAGTATTTCCCATGCCTTATGGAGGAAGCTGTATTCAATAGACAAATCATACCACTGCAGAAGATTGTCAGGCCACATGTGTCCCACCTAATATACAAAGATGATTTATTGGAGCTCATAAACCAACGACTGAGGGATTGACGGCGCTAGACTCTATTATGAGTATGTTTGGGTTACATACTGGCCTGCAACTCAACAGAGATAAAAGTAAAGTAAGGTATATTTTAACATGGACTATCCCAACAAAGATGAGAAAGCACATGCAATAGGAGTGGAGCGAGGAGAACTTCCAGTGAAATATTTGGGCATTCCACTTTCCATCAATTACTCCAGAGATGTTGACTGCCAAAGTGTGATTGAATAAGCTCAGCGACGCACAGAGGGGTAGCATGCACAATCTTTATCTTTTGGAGGCCAAATTGAATTACTTCGATCAGTGATCAATACAATTGCAATCTACTGGCTACAATCAATAATGCTACCTCAGACCACCATCAAAAAGCCTGAAAAAATATGCGCCGACTTCATTTGGCTAGGAGAAATTCATTCGATCGGATGGGACGTACTTTATAGGCCAAAAATAGAAGATGGGGTAGGATTATATTCCTTAAGCGTGCTACGCGACGTTGCAGCTATGAAACTGATATGGAGATTAATTTTGAGCGAAACCCTGTGGGTAAGATGATGAATGGCAGATATGTGAAGGACAAATTTTTTTGGTACATGCCTAACAACAATAACGTATCAGCACCTTCAAAACATTATTAAATCAAAGGGACCGATCAAGCTTCAAATCCAATATGTTATATATGATGGGCGTACAACTAGTCTGTGGTATGACCCATGGATCGGTCACCACAGCCTAGACGATCTGGCCAGAGGAAATGCCTTGTGCAGGCCGTAAGAGGCAGACCGAGTCAGTAAGATTATACTCGTGGACAGTGGAGACCGGAGACTCACGAGGGGGCACGTCATGCTACAGCGGAGATCATAAATGTTCGTATAGACAGAGATATTAAGGAAGATCGATAGATATGGGAAGGCACGACATCAGGTGGATTCGAACACAACAAGGCATATGCAGTCGTAAGGGAGCATCACCCTAAAATTACTCGATATGACTTCATATGGGTCAAAGAGGCAGTGAGTAAATTCCAGTTATGCATGTACAAGCTTCTGTCGAAAAGGCTCCTCACGCTCGACCGATTGGTATGGTTTGGAATCCTCATGGGCGGTCAGGACGTGTGTTATACAGTCTACATGAAGAAATAATGGAACATCTTTACTTCAACTGCCCATTCATTAGGACGTCTGGACAGCTCAAGCACGATGCTTGAATATACGAGTAGGCGGTAGCCAAGCATTAGAGGATATAATGGAGGCTATAAGCAACTCTAGAACGAAGGGATCGAGATGGCTCTCCAAAGCTCGCATAAGGTCAGCAGCAGTGGTATGGCATGTGTGGAAAGAAAGGAATAACAGAATATTCGAGGGATTAAACACACCAAAGATAGGAATCCTACACAATATTGAACATGATGTACGGGTTCTAGTAAAGCGACAAGCTTAATATTAGCAACCACACTATATATATATATATATATATAATATATATAATATATATTAAAATATATATATATATATAATATATATATATTTATATATTAATAAAAGGCCTTATTTATTCATATGTCAGGCATATTAGAAAGCCATTACATGAATTAAAGGATATGCAGTTCCACATGAGAGCACCGAGTCATCGCCTTCTTCACTTGCCGTCGAACTTCTGCAATGAGCTGACCGAGGAGAAAGTGTATGCTTCATACCACCATTTATTGCGGTTTTTCCATAGCACCCAGCATATAGCGCCTACCACAATCTGCTTGACATGCTTCTGTCTTGTCGCCACCAGCTTTGTAGTCTCTGCAGCATATCGACTCTATTTGTCCGAAGTCCAGTCACCAATTGAAAGTATTGCCACACGAGGAAGCCAATTCCCTTTCACCGAAGACATAAAGAACAGTCTCGATCTCCCGATTCGAACAACAATGACAGGCCGAAGCCATAGAGAAGCCCAGCTTTTTAATGTTATCATGTTGGCAGCTTATTGAAGATGATTCTCTATAGCAATATGGACCATTTAGTCGGCATACATTTGTTCCAAAATTTTTAAAATAGGCATGTTGAGGGAATTGAACTCGGATTTGATTCCAGGCGGTGGCAATAGTGAATTTTTCTGAAGGATGTTGAGTACAAGTGAAGTTACCAAGCTCGTCTTCAAGAATGAAGGCATCGCCGAGTTGTCTACCTTGGATGAGCCGTTTCCAGACATGGGATGCTGCAGAGGTGATCTCCACATCAGCAGGGTGTGAGTACGAGCAGTACTTCACCTTCATAAATGAAGCCCATAATGAGCTCGTCGATATGAGCTTCCACCATAATTTAACCGTCATGGCATCCATAACATCCTCCAGTCGTCGAACACCAAGGCCTCCCTCAAAGATAGTCCTAGCCACTCGACCCACCAAAGCCAAGACCGTTTAGGCATTCCATCCTTGGAACCCATAGAAAACTGTCAAATATGCTTTCAATACAATTCAAGACAGTGATAGGGGGATTACTAGCCAATAAGCAATGAACCAGAATAGATGTAAGGATAGACTTGATGAGAACTAGGCGGCCTCCGTAAGAAAGTATTTTGTTGTTCCATCCTGATATACGAGCATGAATTTACCAATTAATTCTTCATACATACCTGCATTCCCTTCCAGCCGAGATAAGGCATCCCAGATAAACAAGTGATCCTTGTTGCAACTGGAACCCCGTGATATCATGAATCTCTCAGCTTTTTGGGCGGCACCTTCTCTGATAGCATCATAGCAGATTTAGAGATATTAACCTGTTGTCCTGAGTTGGATTCATAAGATTTAATAACCTGCGTAAGCTGATGAATAGAGCGTTTGTCCGCACCCGAGAAGATGAGCACGTCGTCCGCATATGCAAGATGAGAGACTCTAGGGCAGCCTCTTAGCGAGTAGTATCCAGAGAAGCCTTGTGAGCTGTTGAGGTTAATAAGACTTCTACTCAACTCTTCAGCTGCAATAATAAAGAGCGCTGGCGAGATCGGATCACCCTGCCGGATGCCACACTGGCCATGAAAGAAACCCGAAGATCTCCCATTGATAAGAGTAAAAAACCAGATGTCATCTACTAAGTGAAGAATCATAGTACGCCATTCATTACAGAAGCCAAATTGCTTCATAACCCGAAGAAGGAATGCCCAGCTGACCCGATCATAAGCCTTGCTCATGTCAAACTTAATCGCAATATTTCCTCCCCAATGTTTGTATCCAACACCGAGACCATCTCCTACGCCAAAATAATATTATCCATAATTCCCGACCCTTAACAAACCACTTTGTTCTTGAGAGATAATGCCAGGAAGGATGTCAATCAACCTCCTAGCCAACAGCTTAGATATGATTTTGTTAACAAAGTTACACAAACTGATAGGACGGTAATCATTGAGGGCTTTAGAGTGCTGTTTGGGAATAGGAAGCAAATACGTACTTGTGATAGACTTAGGTAGAGCAAATCCATCCAAACAAGCAAACAGCCTCAAGAATCTCTTTGCCAATGATCGGCCAACTGGCTAAGAAGAAGGAACCCAAAAACCCATCAGGGCCCGACGCATTACTATGGTCCATACTCTTAACAGTAGAGAATAGCTCCTCCATAGAGGGTTTGGCAATCAGTGCATCATTGTCTTCTTGAGAGATAATACTAGAAATATGAGCTAGATAATCATCTTCAATAACAGTATGAGGAGGAGTGAATACCTTACTATAGAAATCATTCGCTTCCTGTTGTATATCTTGTAGAGATGAGAGGGTGTGTCCTTCTGAAGATTGTAGATGATGAATGTGCAACCGATTGTGTTTAGAGGAGACACAGGAGTGATAGAACTTTGTATTCCTATCACCTATATATATATATATTATATATATATATATATATATATATATCTTATGTTCTACAGTCATCGCACTCAACTAAAAGTTTAGCGACCTTTAGCAACTTCTATTTACGACGTCGCTAATAAGTTAATATAGTGGTTTAACATTTAAGTTTCCATTTCCCTCCATTCTTTCAATCCCCTCAAAAAAATTATACTCCTCCCGAGCTGCTGCCCCCTGCCTTGCCTCCGACGACCCTTTGCCCCGGCGACCCCAGCCTCCGGTGACCCCCTGACCCTAGCCTCCGGTGACCCCCTGCCCCCAACCCTCGGCGACCCCTGCCCCTTTCGATTCCCATATCGCACCCCCGCCCCATGCGTCCAGCTTCCCCGACAACCCCTGCCCTCGGCCTCTGTCTCGTGACCCCCCACCCTGCGACTCCCTACCCTTGCGACCCCCCGCACCAGCGACCCTCTTGACTCTATGCCAAGTAACCCTAACCCTATAACTCCCACTTGCTGACACAATATGACACTGACATACAGACACATACTCATTGACATGACATACATATATATACATACATACATACATACATACATACATACATACATACATACTACATACATACATACACTTGAGAGGCACAAAATACGCTTTGGAGAAAGTGGTACCTCCTAATATTAAGAAGGAAATAGTACCTCATACTGTTAAGGAGGAATTGACACCTAAAGCAGACATTGATGTTGAAAAGGAAGTGGTCCCTACTGTTATTAAGGAGAAAGTGTCATTGGTACTGGACAACGTCGGGGGTTCCACTCATTCAGCTCCTGATAGATTTGCACCGGATCTTGATCACCTAAACCCTACTTATGCGCAGTATCTGAGGGATGGGTATCTGCCCCATCATAGAGCGTAGAGTTATATGATAGGACTTTTGCCCGAAATTATATCTGGTAGTCTTATCGTTATATTATCTTTTTGGATTATCAAAACTTGGATGTTTCTAGTTGTTTATGGTTTATTATTTAGACTTGGATGTTTATGAAAGTTTTTGGTTTATTATAGACTCTAGCTATGTATTATATTTTTATCCTTATTTTATTTTGTGACATATATTGTATTTAAAACTGTTTTCTTGTAACTTTTATTTTGTGACATATTATATTTAAAACTATTTTTTGTAACTTTTATTTTGTTCATCATAAGTTAGGTATGACAGGACGACGCGGATCGTTCGATCATTTCAGAGGAAGACCTAGAGGATATGCCACCCCGTCCATCATTACTGGGCGAGTTGTTCTCCTTTGGGATATGGTATTGGGTCCTCGTCTTCGAGTACTTGTCTATGTGTCACTACCAATTTTCAAAATAAGGGTAAATTTATCATTTTATAAATTTCAATATATTGTGAATATTATTTGGGAATATTGTATTTTTGGGGATTAGTTAGTCGGGTTAGATACTAGTCTCGATTTTGACTTTTGTTAGTAGCCCGGTTAGCTTATACACTAATCCAGAGCCCAATAATTAGCAAGGCATGGCCCACAAACCAACTCATTAGGGTAGTGTAATTAGACTAATTTTTCATGACCATTTAGTTCATTAAGAGATTAGGACTTTGTCCAAATTGACCCGAAACCCTTGCATTTCAATTATTTAGCCAAATGACAACTTAGAGGGCTTATTGGACATTCTAATTAATGTCCTAACTGTCACGACCCGCACCCACTGTGAGGGTACGAGTACGTAACAACGCCCAGCCTACGCCGCAGTGTCGGTGGTAGAACGATGTCCTAGGTCAATCATCTAACAATATAAAGGTACCTGTACATTATATACACTCCGAATGGAGGTGACATAGCAATACAGTCTCAATCACATCTAAGGTAGAATACGATAAAAAGATAGAGAGATAAGGAACAAAATGAATCCACAGAGATACAACAAATAGAAATCCAAGTGTCTATGATAACATCTCCACAACATCCAAAAAAAAACTCCCAGTATATACAATAATGTATCATTGAGAAAGACGAGGTAAAATATCTAAGCTAGCAGTCTAAACCACTGGTGGCAGATCCTCTACTGCAAGTGGGTCCAAGTCACAAGTGTTGTCTAAAGCTGCACCATAAGGGTAGACACCATAGCCTCATCATTCTCTGTAAAATTTTCAACAGGTCCAGTCAGGACGGAGCGAGCACAATACATCTCAACAGTTCATAGCAGGTTAGAAAATATAATCATGCAGTAAAGTAAGATACAGGAACTGAAGAAAGTACAGAATGTAAACAGAGAGAAAACTGTAAGAAATATCTACTATAAGTAGAGAACTAACAGTGGCTAGTGAGTCAGAGTACAATATAAACATGTGAATGACATAGGAGATTCTGATTAGACACTAAGGAGGTGCTCAGATGAGATTCTACTTGATATTATTCATATGTCTACTTCTACTCCCCCGTACCCCCAATCAATACACAAGGATCCAGCCAGTTTATGTTATGATTCCATGCAATGGCCCACAAGGGGTGATACATGGTAGGCCCAAAAATGGGTGATTCTAGGAATGCCCATAAATGGGTGATTCAAGGAAGACTCTGTGATCATGAGAGTACATGTCACAAGTGATCAATGAACCGTGAAGCATAGTGATACACAATGTAAGTGAAACGCACAGAACATGTAGTATCCGATGCTCCCTGAGGGGATAACATCTCAAGAAGGGATCCATATAGTACTAATCCATGTACAATAAAGTTATTTAAAGCAGAAAAATAATTCTAACAGGATATGAAATGATCAGAGAATGTACTCGCCTGGTATCCTGAATGTCCGAAGAGAATATACTGCCCGAGGAGTGGTGTCTGTCTCCTATAACAGTACAAGTCACTACATGTCTAAAATAAGGAAATAGACTGCTATAATGTATCTACATGATGTTTGGGGTCAATCTAGGCTAAAGTCAACCTTTGGTCAACTCTAGTCAACTACACTAGTCAAACTAAGTCAACTAGGTCAACTAGGTCAAACTTAACCAAACAAGTCTAATAAGTCTCACTAGGCCTAACCAAGACTAGGCTAGCACTCCCACACAATCACAAGCTATACAAACCACACAAGCCAACATCAAGGGCACATTCACATTCATGCATATATCAACATTATATATACAACAATATTATATAGAGAGAGATTAGAGAGAATTAACATATAAAGTTATGTGTGTGTGTGTGAAAACATAGGGGTATCAAGATACTAGCTATGAGTTATACTACACATGGCACATTTGTTAACCATCTACCATACATATCCAATTTGTCCCTATCATGCATGGCTAACATGGTATATACACTCTTCTACATATGTATTAGAAATAAAATTGGTTAAGTTAGCCATATACATCATAGAACATGCATATATATAGCTCTACCTATATCTATATACATATATAGCAAGTATTTAGAGAAGGGGTTAACATGGCAGTTAGTTCACATATATGAAATCTGAAATTTGTCTATATCACCTATGCATACATCATGTATTGCCAAATACTGAATTTATCTAACATTTCAAATTAAGGGTTAAGATTTGTATGTGTGTGTATCTAAGCTACATGTGCTCTCAGGTATCAAGGCATAGGGTGTAGTGTGACAAGGTATTTATGTGTAATGATAAACTGGAATATGTGTATGTGCACTTGTATCAAGTGTCAAGTGTGAGTGAGTGGTAGGAATGTGTGTGTATGTGATAGGAATTTGTGTGTATGTGGAGTGTAAGTGACAGAATAGAGTAGGGTGTGTGAGTGACGTGTGTAGGTGACAGAAATGTGAGGGGGTGTGTGTATAGGAATGTGAATATCAATTTTTACATGTGACAGTACATGGTGTGTCATCATAGCAATGTGTGTGTGTGTACATATAGTAGAGTGTTTGTGTAGGGTCAACCATGTATCATAGTGTCCCAGTTGGATTAGCAACCAGTGTAGAAAAACCATGTGTAGCTGTATGTGTGTTTAGGTAGAGGAGAAAACAATGTGTGTGTGTTTAAGAATATGTAGGTGACAGGAACTAAGGAGGGTGGCCTGTGTTCTCAGGTTTGGGATTATGCAGTACAACTGACAGGGAATGTCAAGTTCAGTGAATGGTGATAACTTAGGAATTTAAGTAATGGCAGTTAACTCCTACAGCTAACACATCAACCCAACCCAAATTTGAACCAAAACCTTGGTTAAATTTAAACCTAACATACATGGTAAATAAATCATGGAAATTTGGTTTGGAAAGATATCTAAACTCGGAAATCAGAAAACAGTTCATTGTGTCAGAAAAATGGGGAAAAACCTCGTTCGAAGCCAAGTTCTCGAACACAAATCATAATCCAACATTGTACATTCTAATACATGTAATTGAACCAATCCTAATCATTAAAGCATTCAAATCAGAGCAATTGCAATTTAACAACAGAAAATTCAACTCAGTATTAGCGCTATCAGACCCTTAGGGAATTCATGATTTCGAACCCAAATTAACCATCTAAATTACAAATAAAAAGTTGGTAAATAGTGTCACATATGTGTACGTATCCTGTGACTCAGTTAGTGCCAACAGCATGACACAGACGTGTCCACGACAATACAAACACGTGGGGTGCACCCAGTGTAGCACAGCGTCGTGCACGAGTGCACACGCGTGTAGGACACGACATACGACACTTCGTGTCACGTGCACACACCCACGTGGTCGCCTAGGGTAGGAATACATGTGGAATATCCTGACACGTGTCACGACGTGTCCACATTGGACACGAGCACGTTTGTGCGTGTCAGTACGTTTCAGCAGCCAGTGTGCGACATCGCACGGCTAGTACGGGCGCGATTGCTCCGCGTGTGGTCAACCATCTGCTCCCAAATTTTGGGAGCATGATGTCAGTCATTGCCCCTCACTCCACACAAAAATTAGTGTCCCTAAGTGTCCTGTATCGTGAGTTATAGACCCCGATAGGCAGGACACAGGCGTGGGGTTCGTGCACGTGTCCAAGGCTAAAACTCGACACAAACCGACACAAAATACATAAACCCTTCAAAAGTTCATACACACACCTAGATCTACATATCTATGTAATTAGAATTTCAAAATTCAATAATAAATCCTCAGAGGCATTTAATCAAACACCTACACAACACTTATGACACGTGTCCGATACGGACACCAAACGGACAAAATCGACCCAAACTTCAGGGACAGCTTGGGGACTCCTAGATCTAGCCCTAAATGCAAAGAAAACAAAATATTAATTTGTGGAGTTTTACCTATAGGTGTAAAAAGCTTAAAAAGCTCCAAATGGAGGATTCCTCCTTGCTAGCCAAATGCTCCCAAATTTTCCCAAAGCTGGGATTATCCTCAAATAACAGCAAGCATAGATGAATTAGGATCTAATGCAACTTGTTTGGATTAAAAAGAAATTAAAATGGATTTTCTATGAATTTCTAAAGTTGGGGATTTGCCTATTCTAAACTTGCTATTTCCTAAGAGGCTAACCTAATGGAAGAGAGTATAAATAGGGGGATGATCCCTAGGTGGCCAGCCATGATGATTAGGGTTAGGGTTTCTAGTAATGGGCTATGGGCCTCTATGGCTTAAGTTGATAATCATTGGTTTCAAAACCATAAGTCATGGCTTATGACTAAAAGCCTTCTATTCTAACTTGAGTCTAAATGACCAAATCATGGGCTGATCTAGGTTAGACTAAGGTTACATACTAACCAAGTCACCTTGGTTAGGGTTAGCTTCTAGGTTAGGCTCCAAAGTCAACACTAGTCAAAGTCTAGATTAACCCTTAATTAAATTATACCAAAAATCATATAAATTCTAATAAATCTCAATAATTCATAATAATTCCAAATAATATATATTAAATTCAAATAATTCAAAAAAAGACAAAATACCCTCAAACTAGAAATGTGGTAGATGAAACACCCTAATCACAAGTCATGATTTTAAATAGTTTAAAAATGATTAAAAATCACCAAAAATCATAATATGAAATAAATATCAGTAAATAATAATTATAATTTCAAATTTTCAAAATTACCCTCATCTGGAAAACTGGGTGTTACAATCCTACCCACCTTAAAAATTTTGTCCTCGAAATTAAAAGGCGAAACTAACAATGAGAAGGATAGACGATCATATCTCGCGGTCCAAAAAGATAAGGGTATCGCTCGCGCATCTCATCCTCCCGCTCCCAGGTAGACTCTCCTGGAGAATGTTGCCTCCATGCGACGCGAACCAAGGGTATCACCTGGTTTCTCAGCACCTTCTCTCGGCGATCCAGAATCTCCACAGGCTGCTCTGGATAACTGAGAGTAGGCCCTACCTCAATCTCTGAATGATCAAGCACATGGCTAGGGTCAGCCACGTACCGTCTCAACTGTAATACATAGAATACGTTGTGGACACCCACTAGTGCAGGTGGCAAGTCTAGCCTGTATGCCACGTCACCGACTCTCCCGCTGATCACGAAAGGTCCGATGAAGCGCGGACTAAGCTTCCCACCTCCACCAAAATGCACAGTACACGAGTCGGAGATATCCGTAGAGAAACCATGTCTCCGACCTAAACACAAACAGGGTCTCATGTTACTAAATAATCAAACATGATCAAAGAACAAAACAAACAACCTACTTCTAATCCTATCTCTAATCAACTGAGTCAAACATAGTCAATGGTCAATCACTAGTCAATTTATCAACATCCAAGTACTTGGTCATCAACTGGTCAACTTTTTAGGAGTTTACCTACTAGCTATCTAGGTGTTGGCAACTAGAGACTAGTAAAAAAAAACTCTATAATAGAATAACTCTTAACTTCCCAAATCCTATCAAGTCACCCATACTAAATACCTATATTCTAAGCACACAATTGCCAATTACCACATATACATAGGTTCAAGAACAACAACCCATTACTATATCCTAAGTATATCACCTATATATCCATATATAACTGATCATCAAGGGTTAGGGTAGACTAAACTTATAAGTGACTGAACAAATGCTTAGAAATTAGGCTAAGGATGAATGGTCTGCATCATCAGTGTAGGCAGAAGGGAATGATGCTAAGGAGACTGAAATTTTGAGCTAAAGGACAAGACACTTGGGTCCACTTGTAAAGTCAAAGTGAAAGGAAACCTTCATAGTGACTGAAACATGCCTCTAGATCAACCTGGGCTCTCCTCTCTATCTGGATGAACTAACTCTATGCAAGACTGGTCTGAAAGAAGTGAACCAAACTGGTGTACAAGGAATGCAATAGGCAGTATACTGCAAACGAGTGCAGGCTACATACCAATCAAAATACATTACATATATACAAGCTATATATATATATGCTTTACCCTCATCACCTCAACTCTCCTCAAAGTCTAATAACACCAACTCACTACCACATGCCTATCACTTCCAAGAAAAGGTCAGATACTGCAGGGTGTGTTGGAACAGAATAGTAGTCAAGGAAGAACTCTTATCAACAACCCACATTATATCCCCAATGAAACAACTATCCTAAATGGACTGAACAACCCTGCCCAAAAAGGTTTTGTAGGACAGGTACTGCAGGTTATAATGAAGGGTATTGTAAGGCTATCAAGTAAGGTAAATGCTAACAGATGCAGTAGGTCACCATGTACAGGAGTAAGGATGAGTACAGACCTCTAATATGCACGATACTAACTCTCCAGATATGCAGAATATGGTAAAGGGTTGATGGTTATATTGGTGAGTCAATAATTGGGGTTTGAACTATGGTCCAGTGAAACCTATGATGCAACATGGTAGGTAATGAATTTTGAGTGCAGTGAACAACTTGTACAAGTCTGAACCAAGGGGACAGGGTATCTAGTGAAGGGTCTGCACACTGCCTATAAACACGACTGAACTCAACACAAGGAGAACTTAACTAAAATAGAAAGCTGAACCAATTATAGGCTAACAACATGTCAATACCCTATACAACAATGGCCTATAGATACCAATCGACCCACATCCTATATGCCAATATACCTACAATCTATCTATGTGTATAGACCTCTCAGTCTTAGGTGAAACTACAACTATACTCAAGGGCAGGCTCTAGTCATGGATGCCTCACTAGAAAATGGTAAGGAAAATAATAATAATCATAAAGGGCAAGGCATACTAACATCCAATACGTAACTGGTTGATATTATAAACAACATGGGAATCACTATACACTGGGTTACTATTCTAATACCAATGCTAACTATCATCCCCAGGGTACAGGCACTCTACAAGTCATTATATCATTTACTATGAAAGAACCACATATGAATAAGCTCTACAAAACTAAATATCCCTACTCCTAAGTTATTTATAACAACAGAAGGGTATGATGTTTAAAACCTTCTCAGATACAATCTGTTAATCATATGCGTCTGTCCAAAATTATGTTGTTCAGAGTCTTCGTCATGTTAGTGAGCAAGGCTACGATAATCACAGAGTCCTTGACCAAGGTACATACCTTTAGGTTTATGGTATTTAAAATTTTTGTATTGCCGCATGCGACAGCGAAAACCTTAAATTCCCATACTCGAGAAATACGTCCAAAATCTGACTATACGTCCTCACTATGCCAGCTAACACGACTATCGAAGATTCTAGATCCAATGATTGAGGTGACCTAGCCCATATGATTTCTCAGAAGAAAAACAAACATAACACAAGAACAACAGAACAAATTGATCAGTCAACAAGGAGCAGATGAAATCGAATTTTAAGATAGTTATAAGAGGCAATTGTGAAAATGGAATCGAGAAGATCGAACTTGCAGCAAGATCTCTAATGGTCTGTGCATCCTCAACTGTCCTGGCGATAGCTTCCCTGCTGGTTTCCCCTGGTCCGCTGCTGATGCTGCATGAACGCTTCTGCTAAAAGAAATGGGAATGACGGGAAAAAAGTCTCTGTAGAGATAGAGGTGCACCTCCAATGTAGCAGAAATGCCAACCTGAGTTGGCACAACAGGAGATGCGGTCTCGAGGCCCTGATGAACAGGACGAGAGGTGGCCAGCCTCGATCGTAGTATCCCGAACCGAAGCGATGAGATCGTGTCTTCATAACCATCATGAAGACAGATCAAAACATGAAGCAATTTCTGAGAATGAAGCGAAAATTCAAGAAGGATAGTTTATATTCAAGGGAAGTCAATAAGCAAAATTTAGATAAAGGAATATGATTAAAGTTTTCCTAGTGTGATTGAGTACCTCAAAATATCCTAATCCTACTGCAGGCTGTAGTGATATTCTAGTTCGAATACCACTACATAAACTTGACCTGCATGGGCCACCACTAAAAACGTGTCACAACTCGTACCCACTGTGAGGGTACGAGTACGTAACAACGCCCAGCCTACGCCGCAGAGTCGCAGTAGAACGCTGTCCTAGGTCAATCATCTAACAATATAAAGGTACCTGTACTTATATACACTTCGAATGGAGGTAACATAGCAATACAGTCTCAATCACATCTAAGGTAGAATACGATAAAAAGATAGAGAGATAAGGAATGAAATAAATCCACAGAGATACAACAAATATAAATCCAAGTGTCGATGATAACATCTCCTCAACATCCAAATAAAACAACTCCCAATACGTACAATAATGTATCATTGAAAAGATGAGGTAAAAATCTAAGCTAGCAGTCTAAACCACTGGTGGCAGATCCTCTACTACAAGTGGGTCCAAGTCACAAGTGTTGTCTAAAGCTGTACCATAAGGGTAGACACCATAGCCTCATCATTCTCTGTAAAATTTTCAACAGGTCCAGTCAGGACGGGAGCGAACATAATACATCTCAACAGTTCATAGCAGGTTAGAAAATATAATCATGCAGTAAAGTAAGATACAGGAACTGAAGAAAGTACAGAATGTAAACAGAGAGAAAACTGTAATAGAAATATCTACTATAAGTAGAGAACTAACAGTGGCTAGTGAGTCAGAGTACAATATAAACATGTGAATGACATAGGAGATTCTGATGAGACACTAAGAGGTGATCAGATGAGATACTACTTGGATATTATTCGCATGTGTACTTCTACTCCCCCGTACCCCCAATCAATACACAATGATCCAGCCAGTTTATGTTATGATCCATGCAATGGCCCACAAGGGTGATACTTGGTAGGCCCAAAAATGGATGATTCTAGGAATGCCTAAATGGGTGATTCAAGGAAGACTCTATGATCATGAGAGTACATGTCACAAGTGATCAATGAACCGTGAAGCATAGTGATACACAATGTAAGTGAAACGCACAGAACATGTAGTATCCGATGCCTCTGAGGGGATAACATCTCAAGAAGGGATCCATATAGTACTAATTCGTGTGACCAATGTGACAGTATCAGTAAAGTAATTTAAAGCAGGAAAATAATTCTAACATGATATGAAATGATCAGAGAATGTACTCGCCTGGTATCCTGAATGTCCGAAGAGAATATACTGCCCGAGGAGTGGTATCTGTCTCTATAGAACAGTACAAGTCACTACATGTCTAAAATAAGGAAATAGACTGCTATAATGCATCTACATGATGTTTGGGGTCAATCTAGGCTAAAGTCAACCTTTGGTCAACTCTAGTCAACTACACTAGTCAA
Organism: Iris pallida; assembly: GCA_029216955.1. Classification (NCBI taxonomy): domain Eukaryota; kingdom Viridiplantae; phylum Streptophyta; class Magnoliopsida; order Asparagales; family Iridaceae; genus Iris; species Iris pallida. The sequence goes on from JANAVB010026400.1 coordinate 15,018,947, forward strand.
ACTAAGTCAACTAGGTCAACTAGGTCAAACTTAACCCAAACAAGTCTAATAAGTCTCACTAGGCCTAACCAAGACTAGGCTAGCACTCCCACACAATCACAAGCTATACAAACCACACAAGCCAACATCAAGGGCACATTCACATTCATGCATATATTCAACATTATATATACAAAATATTATATAGAGAGAGATTAGAGAGAATTAACATGTAAAGTTATGTGTGTGTGTGTGTGAGAACATGGGGGTATCAAGATACTAGCTATGAGTTATACTACACATGGCACATTTGTTAACCATCTACCATACATATCCAATTTGTCCCTATCATGCATGGCTAACAAGGTATATACACTCTTCTACGTATGTATTAGAAATAAAATTGGTTAAGTTAGCCATATACATCATAGAACATGCATATATATAGCTCTACCTATATCTATATACATATATAACAAGTATTTAGAGAAGGGGGTTAACATGGCAGTTAGTTCACATATATGAAATCTGAAATTTGTCTATCATCACTATGCATACAGTTCATGTATGCCAAATACTGAATTTATCTAACATTTCAAATTAAGGGTTAAGATTTGTATGTGTGTGTATAAAGTACATGTGCTCTCAGGTATCAAGGCATAGGGTGTAGTGTGACAGGTATTTATGTGTAATAAACTGGAATATGTGTATGTGCACTTGTATCAAGTGTCAAGTGTGAGTGAGTGGTAGGAATGTGTGTGTGTATGTGAGAGGAATTTGTGTGTATGTGGAGTGTAACAGTGACATGAATAGAGTAGGGTGTGCGAGTGAAGGTGTATGTGACAGAAATGTGAGGGTGTGTGTGTATAGTGGAATGTGAATATCAATTTTTACATGTGACAGTGCATGGTGTGTCATCATAGCAATGTGTGTGTGTGTACATGTAGTAGAGTGTTTGTGTAGGGTCAACCATGTATCATAGTGTCCCAGTTCAGGATTAGCAACCAGTGTAGAAAAACCATGTGTGGCTGTGTGTGTGTTCAGGTAGAGAAGAAACAGTGTGTGGTGTGTGTTTAAGAATGTGTAGGTGACAGGAACTAAGGAGGGTGGCCTGTGTTATCAGGTTTGGGATTATGCAGTACAACTGACAGGGAATGTCAAGTTCAGTGAATGGTGATAACTTAGGAATTTAAGTAATGGCAGTTAACTCCTACAGCTAGCACATCAACCCAACCCAAATTTGAACCTAAACCTTGGTTAACATTAAACCTAACATACATAGATGAAAACATGGTAAATAAATCATGGAAATTTGGTTTGGAAAGATATCTAAACTCGAAAATCAGGAAATAGTTCATTGTGTCAGAAAATAGGGAAAAACCTCATTCGAAGCCAAGTTCTCGAACACAAATCATAATCCAACATTGTACATTCTAATACATATGTAATTGAACCAATCCTAATCATTAAACATCATTCAAATTAGAGCAATTGCAATTTAACAACAGAAAATTCAACTCAGTATAGCGCGTATCAGACCCTTAGGGAATTCATGATTTCAAACCCAAATTAACCATCTAAATTACAAATAAAAAGTTGGTAAATAGTGTCACATATGTGTACGTGTCCTATGAGTCAGTTAGTGTCTAACCAGCATGACACAGACGTGTCCACGGTAATACAAACATGTGGGGTGCACCCAGTGTAGCATAGCGTCGTGCACGAGTGCACACGCGTGTAGGACATGACACACGACACTTCGTGTCACGTGCACACACCCACATGGTCGCCTAGGGTAGGACTACATGTGGAATATCCTGACATGTATCCACGACGTGTCTACAGTGGACACGAGCACGTATTTGTACGTGTCTGTACGTGTTTCAGCAGCCAGCACACGATAGCGCGCGGCCAGTGCCGGCACGATTGCTCCGCGTGTGGTCAACCGTCTGCTCCCAAATTTTGGGAGCATGATGTCAGTCATTGCCCCTCACTCCACGGAAAAATTCGTGTCCCGAAGTGTCCTGTATCGTGAGTTATAGACCCCGATAGGCAGAACACAGGCGTGGGGTTCGTGTACGTGTCCAAGGCTAAAAACTCGACACAAACCGACACAAAATACATAACACCCTTTACAAAAGTTTATACACACACCTAGATCTACATATCTATGTAATTAGAATTTCAAAATTCGAAAATAAAATCCTCAGAGGCATTTAATCAAACACCTACACAACACTTATGACATGTGTCCGATACGGACACCAAACGGACACGAAATCGACCCAAACTTCAGGGACAGCTAGGGGACTCCTAGATCTAGCCCTAAATGTAAATAAAACAAATATTAATGCAATTTGTGGAGTTTTACCTATAGGTGCAAAATGCTTGAAAAAGCTCCAAATGGGGATTCCTCCTTGCTAGCCAAATGCTCCCAAATTTTCCCAAAGCTGGGATTATCCTCAAATAACAGCAAGTATAGATGAATTATGATCTAATGCAACTTGTTTGGATTAAAAAGGAATTAAAATGGATTTTCTATGAATTTTTAAAGTTGGAGATTTACCTCTTTCTAAACTTGCTATTTCCTAAGAGGCTAACCTAATGGAAGAGAGTATAAATAGGGGGATGATCCCTAGGTGGCCAGCCATGATGATTAGGGTTAGGGTTTCTAGTAATGGGCTATGGGCTTTGGGCCTCTATGGCTTAAGTTGATAATCATTGGTTTCAAAACCATAAGTCATGGCTTATGACTAAAAGCCTTCTATTCTAACTTGAGTTTAAATGACCAAATCATGGGCTGATCTAGGTTAGACTAAGGTTACATACTAACCAAGTCACCTTAGTTAGGGTTAGCTTCTAGGTTAGGCTCCAAAGTCAACACTAGTCAAAGTCTAGATTAACCCTTTATTAAATTATACCAAAAATCATATAAATTCTAATAAATCTCAAAATTCATAATAATTCCAATATAATATAAATTCAAATAATTCAAAAAAAAGAAAAATACTCTCAAACTAGAAATGTGGTAGATGAAACACCCTAATCACAAGTCATGATTTTAAATAGTTTAAAATGATTAAAATTTACCAAAAATCATAATATGAAATAAATATCAGAAATAATAATTATAATTACAAAATTTCAAAATTACCCTCATCTAGAAAACTGGATGTTACCCTAACCTAGAATGCTATGGTCGACCGCAAGAGGACTCTTCTCCATACTTCATTCATTACACTTCATTGATTTTAGCCTCCATCTTCCTTTTCAAGAGCTCCTTCCAAAAGAGAGCTTCTACCATTGATTTCTATTCCAATCTCACTCTTTTCTCCACCATTTCTCACATTCTCTCGAGAAGAAGGTGTCTACAAGGAACTTGGAGCTAGGAGCTAGAAGAAGAGTCCATTTGCTAAGGATTTTGTGTCGGATTCGTGTCCATTAGATTGTTCATTGGGAAACAACTCCCAATTGGTATAACTCTCTCTAAACTTGTCATTTCAATCCACATTTTGATTTTGAGCCCATAGGAACTCACCCATATGTAGGGATAACCCTTAGGAATGGTTTAGAGGCTCTATTGAGTCCTTATTTGATAGTTGGGATAGGTTTCGTGCCACTCTAGGAAGAAATCGGAGGGTGACACACCAAGTGTTTCTAGAAATGTCCTATAGGTTATACATGTGTGGGTGTGTCTAATTAGTTTTGGCATATACTTGTGATATTTCCATTCCATGTAGACAATTATATATATACATATAATATATATATAATATATATATATATATATATATATTAAGTGAATATATATACATTAAGTATCATATAGGTCTATAGGTGTATAAATGTATATATTTTGCAAAGTATCTTATAGGAGAGTGTATTATATATAATATATTTTTTTTTTTTTTTATATATATATATATTATATATATAAATATATATATATATTTATAATATATATATTTTTTAAATATATATATATTATATATATATATATATATATATTATAATAAATATATTATTATAAAAAAAAATATATATATATAAATAATTTTTTTTATATATATATAAAATTATATATATATTATATATTATATATATAATATATATATATTTATATATATATATATATATATATATATATGTAAGTGCCGGATGGGTCTCATAAAGAAATATATATATATATATATATATAGATATATATAATATATATTATATATATATATATATATATATATATATGTATATTTATAAGTATATATATGTATATTTATAAGTATTTATCATAAGTGGTCTGTACATATGTTTGTTTTGTGACTGTAAGTGTGGCTTGAGGGTCACAAGGGACATGAGGATGGGAAGTATCAAAGATACATGATACCTAGGAAATGGTACAACAAGATAATGTGAGAATTGATGTGTGAGTCACCTGGAAATTTAGAGACTGAACCATCTTGGTCAGTAAAGGGATATGGGGGTAATGTAAGGACGGGTGAGTGTTAGAGAGGAAGCATAGGACATTGGGTTCAGTCCAATTTTGACTGAACCAAGTATCTGTGAAGTATCAGAGGAAGGAAGAATAATTCAGAGATTGGGGGTTTGAGCTTACTGTCACAATGAACTTGAGCTATGGCCATTAGGCTTGGCAATTTGGGGAGGGGGGCCTGTATTGCAGCAGGCAGTATGCTCGATCAATGGGTATACCACATATCCATACCCTATTTTTCTTAGTGTCCTATTTTGACATATGGTGTTGTATATGTATATGACACATATATTGTAATTGACAGTAGGTGACTGTTTAGTGATATTTCTTAGAGTGTGTGTGGGTATCAGCCTATTTGAACTGGCAGGGGGCTAAGGACAGGTACATGGGGTCTTTCCTAACAAGTGGGTTTGAGTTTTAGGTTTTGGGTTAGAGTAGCACATATTTTAAAATGATAGGATATCCTAGTATCCTAAGTGTCAATTGTTAATTTTATAGTTAGTTCAAACTTTAATTTAGTGATTAGTGGTTAGTTGTGTTAGAATCAGAAAGGAGATGCATGTATCAGAGATTTGGACCATTGGCCATTGGCTAATGCTAGACATACAGTATGGGGGGGAGCTCAAGCTTAGCTCTGTCCCCAGTGCAGCAGCAGCAAATATTGGAATATAGTGGCAGCTGCAGCAAGCAATGCAGCCCTTACAGGCAGCAGAGAAGCTACTACATTTAGCAATGTGCAACATGACAGATACATAGGCGCAGGATATCACTATATGGTAGATTCATGTTGTGAATAGTTTTGGGAGGTAGCAGTTAGAATTTAGGAAGTGTTAGTATGGATAGGTAATGTGTCTATATATATACAGTCTATATATATATATATATATATATTATATATATCTATATATATATATATATATATATATATATATATATATATGTCTTATAGTAGTATATCCTAATATTGTATAGTATCCTACAAAAGTATCTTGCAAGTTGACCAATAAGAGGTGATGTAATGGAGAGGCAGTAGTAGTAGTAGGGGTAAGAGAGGGCTTCTAAGCATAAATTCATCTACTATGTTGAGCAGCAGATAGGTGACCTGCTACACTAGACAGCAGGACATCAAGGACAGTGTAAAGGGAATTGGGTATGAGGTACAAGTGTTAGTATAGGAGTCCCATAGATATAGCGTATAAATATAGAGTAATGCTACAGTTACAACCAAATGCTTACAACCCTCTTACAACCTTCACCCATTGCTGACATGCGCAAATGGGTGAGTGGTTGTAAAATGGTTGTAAGGATTTGGTAGTAGACTTAGCATTATTGATAAATATATATATATATATATATATATATATATATATATATATATATATATATATATATTTTTATATAATATATTTATATATATATATATATATATATTTTTATATTATTATATATATATATATTTATATATACACATATATATATATATATATATATAAAAAATATATATATATATGTATATATCTAGGTAATGTGTCTACATATTTTTTTAATGTGTCTATAAAATATAGAATATAATAATATATATATATAATATATATATATATATATTTTATATATATATTATATAATATATATATTCTAACATAACCATGTATATATATATATATATAATATATATATATATTATATATATATAAATATATATATATATAATATACATGGTTATGTTAGAGATATACCTTGAAGGTATATATGTGATTAGGGTTTTAGGATATTACTTAGGCCGTATCTTAATGTTAAGGTATAGACTATTGTGCCTACACCCATAATAGTAATATCCACCCAAAAGCCTAAAAATTTAGATATAGGCTAATACAACCTAGTGTTGACTAGATTTGACCAACTGACCTAGAAATGCCCTATTGACCTAGAATTTGACTAGTTTGACTAGTTTTCATTCTTAAACTTAATATTGATACAATATTGCCCATTTACGTCTTTGGGACGCCGTATCGGACGTCATTGATACTACACACCAGTTTGTAGACGAGTATATTCTCTGATTTTTTCATTCATGATATTTACTATGTTTCTTGTATCTAGTGTAGATATTCATGATTCTTGACACATTGGTCACACGGATTGCTATTTATGGATCCCGACATGAGTTGTTATTCCTTGTTTACCTTGGTGTATTTTGTGCAATCCCAATTGTAGTTCTTGTGCAATATATGGACATCGATTCTCGATGAGACTTGCTACCTTCTCGTAGAATCCCATGTCATAACGTGTCATGGTTGGATCCACTCTACCAGTCGGGGCGGGGAGTAGTAGTATAGACATGTGACCATACCTTTCCCGTACATGATATTGTTTTCTCGTGAGTGTTAATATTCATTGCCCGTATGACTAGCCAGGCCATATTCCCGTGCAAGTTCCTAAGCCGATCACTTGTTGAAACTAGTACTCACTCACGTAGATAGATGATTCTCGATTCTTGTACATGCTATGATTAGTTCTCTCATTCTTGCTCTAGTTTACTGTTTTACCCTGACTATGCTACTTTCATGTACTTTCTATTTCATATGTATATTCGCTCTATTTACTGTTTCATAGCACATGTCATTTATTGGGAACTGTTGGAGATGTGCTCGTTCCATCCGGACTGGATATTTTTCAGACGACAGTAAGAAAGAGTGCCCTACCTACTATGGTCCTCATTACATAGTGGGCATTGATTAGGAGACCCTAGTCCAGCAGTGGTTAGTTCCAGCTGAGGAGGCTCTAGTAGTAGCTCAGTTATGAAGTAGCGTATAGGCAACTCTAGAGGGAGGTGAATAGAGTTTGTGTCTATAATAACCAATTAAAAATAACTCTATGCTAAGTCTAGAAAACAACTACTAAGAAAATATATAATCAGAGAGTAATAATGCAGAAAGTAAAAGAGTTTAGAAGAACAAACGCAAACACAGCAAAATATCCTAGTTTCCTTCGTGTAGGACTAGTCCAGGCCCGAGAACTCTTGTTCGAAGTTGAAATTCACTATTTTTGAAATAGGATACACACGTGCCTTTAGTCCGAAGAGGACACAAACTTCTTACAGACAGGAGTCTTTGAAGCGCTCGACTACTTTAACTTCGCAGATGCAAAACTCGAAATTTTCCAAGTGACTTCTTTTCAACTCTTGCACAGAACTTCTAGCTAAATCGCACTGAGCACCTTGGTGCTGGGAAGTTTTCATGGCTAGAAGATTTGAAAGAGTAAGGCTTAGAGCATATAAGGCTTAGAAGATTGAAAGCTTGAGAGTAAGAGATGATTTGAAATGAGAGGAATCAAGCTCTATTTATACTAGGCAGGGGAGGCAGAGTTCGGCCAGAGTTCTATCCCAAATATTCAGAAATTCGAACGTTGGACAGCTAGCAGTAAGGGGGTCCTAAAAACTAGTTTGCTGATTTTAAGGAGGCAGAGTTCGGCCAGAGTTTAATTTTAGGCCGAGTTCGGCCAGAGTTTGGTCTGCTTCAGACCAGAAGCCTTATATGGGTGAGGGTGGTTGGTTTGGTTTGGTTCAGGAATTGGTTTGTTTCTATGATAGAGCTTGGAGAAATATGTCGAGGGGTTGAGATGACACAGTACGACTCAACGTACATATTTTTCTAGACTCAATAAATCAAAAATTACAGACTAAGAACAAATTACATTTGCAATGCAACTGCTTGTAGATGACGTCTGTCTTGAACTTGATGTGTCGTATTGGATCATAGGTGATGTTCTGTCTTAAACTTGATGTGTCGTATTGGATCATATAAGATATTCGTTGTTAATTATCTAAATCAGGTTGACTGTGATCCAGTTTTGGTCAACAATCTCCTCCATTTTGATAATTGACAAAATAATATTTGTATGTCTCAATATTCATACCTGGACACATGTTGAAGGAGAGATCTTTTACAAGTATGAAGTAGCCCCCGCAAATGAATATTTTGTCCAAGTACATAAAATTTATCCAAGCACAGCAGATCTATACAATTCATCTACAATATCACATCTCAATATAATATCACATCAAATTTCACATAATATGCTATTTTCTTTCCTTTGTCATTTAGCAAAATAGTGCATAGCTCCCCCATAAAAGGATATTAAAATAGACAAAGTGAAAGATCAAACACACAACATAACCATAACCAAATTTAATAGTAAAACTAGTAGTTTGATACTCCAGCAGGTGAAACTTGTAATCTTTAAAACATATAAAAGGAACTACATAGTGTATGAAAAGAAACTAAAAAGCAGAAACATAACTAGAGTGCATCATCAACATCATAAAGTAGTAGACCACATCCATCATGGAGCAGGAGGACGGGATGGAATGGCAGAATTCGATGGATCGCTGGCAGAGCGACGAGGGTCGACAAAAAGCAACATCAGGATCCAGATACCTCATGGCCCAAGGGTCATCAATCTGGTAGCCTTCACGAGAAGGGTCCCGACCCGTAGAAAATGGCATAGTCGAATGCCTTGCCATGTTGTATTGGATGTCATGAATAGTATTGCTAATGGCGGTCATATGAAGAGTGGTCCGATAATCCAGCTGAGTATAACGATCGTCTTCCAACCGGAAGCGATCGTGCAACATGTTTCAGATAGAATCCAGGGGGACAGGTGGTTCATGTTGAGGGACATCAGAATCAGATGATGCTTCCTCAGCAAAAGCAGGAGGTAAAGGTGCAGGAACAGTCCTACGAGCCTTAGAAAGGTATGCAAGAGCTCCTAAAAAGTGACATTCTTCTAGTGGAATGCTAAAGGCAGAAAAGATCATTGGAAGGTACATAGCATACACAAGTGCTTTAGACTGAGTTCGTCCCGAGTTCGGTCATAGACCAAATTCGGTCCGAGTTTGTTCCTGGTGGATCCAGAACTCCAGACAGTTAGAAAATAATGATAGTAAGAAAGATAGTCTAGAAATCAAAATAGTGGATTTTATTGGCCACAAAATAAGTATAGCATGCGACAGACTTTTGAATCATTATTTAGTATATGTGAATCATCTCAGGTTAGCTCTAGGGACCGGTTCCCAGCTAGCGGTAGTCCGAAGACACTTGGTACCGTGTCTCTTAGACTTTTATGCCTAGTTGACAGAAGGACTCTTTCGGCTTGTACCCAAAATAATGCAACATATGCGAATTTTGATTTGCCAAGTATTTATGTAGGTAAGACTTATTATATAGCATTTTCATCCAAGATTCCCAATTCTCGACAAAGAAGGTTGAAACGCTCTTCGGCAAGTGGTTTAGTAAAAAAGTCTGCTAGCTGAAGATCAGTGTTATGAATTCTAGATTAATGTGTCCTTGCAATTGAAGATCTCTTAAAAAGTGGTATCGTATTTCTATATGCTTAGTGCGTGAGTGACATATTGGGTTCTTAGTCAAGTTAATAGCACTAGTGTTATCACAAAATATAGAAATCTACTGAAAAGATAAATTATAGTATGCTAGGGTTTGCTTCATACATAAAATCTGAGCACAACAACGTCCTGCAGCTATGTATTCTGCTTCGGTTGTGGATAGTGTGACAGAGTTTTGCTTTTTGTTAAAACAAAAGATTAAAGTTTTGCCTAATAAATGATACGTGTCGCTAGTACTTTTACGATCGACTTTGCATCCAGCAAAATTAGCATCCGAATAACTGATTAGGTCAAAGGATGTGATTTTGGGATACCACAAGCATACTGTAACAGTGCCTTTAAGGTATCGAAAGATACGCTTAACTGTGCTCATGTGTGATTTCTTAGTGTTGGCTTGATAACGAGCACATATGCAAACACTAAACATTATATCAGGGCGACTAGCAGTTGAATAAAGTAAACTACCGATCATACCTCGATACTTATGTTTGTCGACTGGTTTGCCGCTTTTATCAGGTTCTAATTTTGTTGTTGTAGCCATTGGAGTACTGATTGGTTTGATATTGTGAAGATCGAATTTCTTCAGCATATCTTTTGTATACTTTGATTGACTGATGAAAATCCCTTGCTAGTTTTGTTTGACTTGCAATCCAAGGAAGTAATTAAGTTCTCTCATCATGCTCATCTCGAACTCATTCTGCATGCACTTAGCAAATTCTTGGCATAATGCCTCATTAGTAGACCCAAAGATAATGTCATCTACATAAATTTGCACTAATAGAATTGTGTTATTAATTGATTTTATAAAAAGTATCGTATCAATCTTCTATTTTGAAAAATCTTTTTCAAGTAAGAAAGTGCTTAGGCATTTATACCAAGCGTGAGGTGCTTGTTTGAGGCCATAAAGAGCTTTCTTAAGCTTGAAAACATGATCAAGAAATTTATAGTTTTCAAAACCAGGTGGTTGTTTTACGAAAACTTCTTCTTTAAAAAAACTATTGAGAAAAGAACTTTTGACATCCATTTGAAAAAGTTTGAAGTTTTCAAAGTTTGTACAGGCAAAAAACATGCAGATTGATTCAAGTCGTGCAACAGGAGCATAAGTCTCATCGTAGTCGATACGTTCCTCTTGGTTGTATCCTTGAGTTACAAGACGTGCTTCGTTACGTGTGACTGAACCGTCCTCATTAACTTTGTTACGAAGACCCATCGAGTACCAATAATCGAATGGTTAGCAGGTTTAGGAACAAGTTCCCAAACCCGATTTCTTTCGAATTGGTTGAGTTCTTCTTGCTTTGCAGATATCCAAAATTCATCAGAAAAAGCTTCTAAAACATTTTTATGCTCTATTTGAGATAAAAAAGCAGTGCTAGCTATAGAATCTCTAACAGATGAACGAGTACTTACTCCTCTTGATACCCCACCTATTACCAAGTTTTTTGGATTTTTTAGTGTGAAGCGGAACTTCTTTCGAAAGCTTTCCAGAGAACTGGTTCCAAATGTTGTATCCTTAGAAGTTATTGATTTGATATATACATCATCGTCGTCATCAGGAACAGCTATTGTACTATTATTCTCATCAAAAGTAACATTAGCTGATTCTTCAACAATCATGGAGTGCTTGTTCAACACTCTGTATCCTTTACTCTTGGAAGCATATCCAAGAAAAATATCTTCGTCAGCTTTGGCATCAAACTTGCCTAAGTTGTCTTTGGTATTCAGGATAAAGTAGTGACAACTGAACACTCTAAAATAAGAAATAGTTGGAGTTCTACCAAACCAAAGTTCATAGGGAGATTTCTTCAAAATAGGTCGAATCAAAACCCTATTCAAGACATGGCATGCTGACTTACAGCTTCTGCCCAAAAATATTTCGGAAGTAAAAACTGATCCAACATGACTCTAGCCATATCGCCAAGAGTTCTATTCTTCTGCTCCACAACACCATTTTGTTAGGGAGTTGTAGGATAAGAAAATTCAAGATTAAGTCCATTTAAATCATAAAAGTTTTTGAAATCAGAGTTTTCGAATTCACCGTCATGATCACTTCGGATTCGAGTAATCATGAAGCCTTTTTCGTTTTGTACCTTTTTAGCAAAAATTTGGAAAAGAGAAATAGTACCACTCTTGTTTGAAAGAAAGAAAACCCAAGTAAAACAGGAAAAGTCATTAACAATCATAAAGACGTAGAGTTTTCCACCAAGACTTGCTACTCTACTATGACCAAACAAATCCATATGAAGAAGTTGCAAATGTCTAGTAGTACTTATAGAGTTGATGTATTTAAAAGAAGATTTTGTCGTCTTATTTTTCTCACATTCGGCACATACCGTATCCTTTTTGAATATGATATCCAGTAGTCCTCTTACTAGCTTCTTGGTTGAAAGTCTTGATATGGTATCCATGTTTGCATGTCCAGGATGCATATGCCATAGTAACCTTTCATCCTTGTGAGCGTAGAGTCATATTCCTCCATTATTAGTATTTTTTGAGAGATATAATATATATATGTTATCTTCCCTTATCCCTTCAAAAGTGATGTCTCCAGATGATCTATCATATATAGAGCATTTATTTTTCCTAAAATTAATAGTATATCCATTGTCAGCAAGATGACTATTGCTGAGCAAGTTATGCTTTAACTCTGTTACTAAACAGACATCTGTAATGACATGAGAGGAAGGATTACCAATAGTACCGTTACCTATAATATAACCTTTTAGATTATTGTCAAAGGATACATATCATTCCCTTCTCATCGATAGTGTTGCGAAAAGATTTGCATTTCTAATCATATGTCGCGAGAACCCACTATCGAGTATCCATTTTGTTCTAGAAGATGAAGGAAGGTCCATCTACACCACGAGTAGATGTGACCTTTGGTACCCAAATCCTTGAAGGTCCTGAAATGTTAGTCTTCGGTTCCCATGCATACATGTTTAAATCAACTAATCTTCTGATTCTACATTGTGGTGAAGTGTGTCCATAATTACCACAGTAGTGACATATAGCATGCATATTTGTGTTAGGAGTAGGATGATAATGATGTCTATTTGCGGGTGATTGTCGTATTGCGTGAGAATATGTGTATATAAAAGTATGTTTGTGTGTAGCATGTATATGTGTATTTTTCTTATGTGGTGTACTCTTGTGTTGAGCAGTCTCATGTCTCGTATATGTGCTGTGACCGTAAGACTGAGTTTGAGGTTGAATAACATGTTCGCCTAGCCCGATCTCTAATCTTTTAGAGGCAGTACACATTTTATCATATTTGGCAGTCAAACCACTAATTCTTACAGCTGCAATATTGTATTTCTTTCTCTTTTGTAAGTACTTTATTGAGCATGGTAAGATTATGTGTTTATTTTTTAATACGTGATTCAGCATCGTATAAGCTTAATTTAAGTTTAGGTAACTCCTCAGTGTTATCTGTGGGTGATGTGTCTAACATTATCAAGTAAGCATAATAGTCTATGCATCTCAGCTTCATGAGTCTTAATCTTATCATTTTCTTGTTTGTATTTACTAAGTAATTTTTTATGATCTTCAAATAGATCACTGAAATCATCTCCAAGTTCATCAAAAGTAAAGTCATCAAGTGGATCATTTGTTACCTTGTCGGAAGTTGCCATTAGGCAGACGTTTGTAGTATCTTAGGGAGTGTCCTCTTCTTCTTCTGAGTCACTGGCTTCCCTTTCATGCCAGATACTTGTGTTGGCATACTTTCGAGAGAATGGCTTTTTGTATGACTTTTCATATTGGCTTCCTTACTTTGCTGCAGGGCAGTCTTTCTTGACGTGCCCTGTCTTTTTATAACTGTAGCAGATAGGCTCTTCATCGTCATCTTATTGTTCCTTATTCCTTCGGTTGAATCGTAGGAACTTCTTGAAGTTGCGAACCATGAGTGCTTAATCATCATCTTCGGAGTCATCATCGTCTATTTTATCTGGAGCAATCTTTCGGTGATGAACTCTTAGAGCGATTTCTTTTTTCCTTTGGAGCAGATTCTTTAAAGTCCTTGAGGTCGAGCTCATGCGTCATTAGTTTGCCATCAGAGTCTCTAGAGATATGGTAGTAAGATCGTTGCCTTCGATGATTATCGTGGCTTTGGGGTTCCAGTTCTTCGTTAATCCCCTTAGCACCTTGTATATCTTCTCATGGTTGGAGTAGTTCTTTCCAAGGGAAGATAGAGGGTTGATGATGTCGAAAAATCTGGTGAACATCTATGTGATCGTCTCGTTGGGCTTCATCTTGAATGCTTAATACTCTTGTATTGATTTTTGATTCCTTGACTTGAGTGGTTCCTTCATAAGTTACTTCTAGAAGCTTCCATACTTCGTGTGAAGTGGTACACGTAGATACTCTTTTAAATTAGTCCTGTCTATAGCACAGAAGAGAACATTAATAGCCCTAGCATCTAGACTAGCCTGTTCTCTTCTGGATCAGTGTATTTATCATGAGGTTTCTCTATGAGGTTCCCATCAACTATAATTCTAGCAGGCTTCTTATAACCATCTATAACAATGATCCATAAGTCAAAGTCTAGATATTTCAGATAGAAACTCATTCGTGTCTTCCAGTAAGTGTAGTTGGTTCCATAAAATAGGGGTGGCCTATGAGTGGATTGTCCTTCACCTTGGTTAGTGAAAATTTATTGTGTGGTTGCCATAGATCAGCCCTAGGGTGTTTATCCTTTATCAAGAGACCAGTGCTCTGATACCAATTGAATTAGCGTGTAGGCAACTCTAAGGGGGGGGGGGTGAATAGATTTTGTGTCTATAATAACCAATTAAAAATAACTCTATGCTAAGTCCAAAAAACAACTACTAAGATAATATATAATCAGAAAGTAATAATGCGGAAAGTAAAAGAGTTTAGAAGAACAAACACAAACATAACGATATATCCTGGTTTCCCTCGTGGAGGACTAGTTCAGGCCCGAGAACTCTTGCTCGGAGTTGAAATCCACTATTTGTGAAATAGGGTACACACGTGCCTTTAGTCCGAAGAGCACGCCAACTTTTTACAGACGCGAGCCATTGAAGCACTCGACTACTTTAACTTCGCAGATGCAAAACTTAGAATTTTTCAAGTTAATTTTTTTCAACTCTTGTACAGAACTTCTACCTGAATCGCACTGAGCACCTTGGGGCTAGGAAGTTTTTGTGGATATAGGATTTAGACGAGTAAGGCTTAGAGCATATAAGGCTTAGAAGATTGAAAGCTTGAGAGGAAGAGATAATTTGAAATGAGATAAATCAAGCTATATTTATACTAGGCAGAGGGGGCAGAGTTCGGCCAAAGTTCTGTCCCAAATATTCAAAAATTCGAACGTTGGATAGCTCGCAACACGGTGGTCCTAAAAATCAGGTTGCTGATTTTAAGGAGGCAGAGTTCGGCCAGAGTTCGATCTGCCTCAGACCAGAAGCCTTATATGGGTGAGGGTGGTTTGGTTTGGTTCAGGAATTGGTTTGTTTGTATGGTGGAGCTTCAAAAAATATGTCTAGGGGTTGAGATGACATAGTACGACTCAACGTATATATTTTTCTAGACTCAATAAATCAAAAGCTACAGACTGAGAACAAATTACATTTGTAATACAACAGCTTATAGATGATGTCTTTTTTGAACTTGATGTGTCATATTGGATCATAGGTGTTGTTCTGTCTTGAACTTGATGTGTCGTATTGGATCATATCAATATCAGTTGTTAATTATCTAAATCAGGTTGACTATGATCCAATTTGGGTCAATAAGTTAGACTAGGTTTTGACTGGACTCTGTCTCCAATTTGTTATATTGTGATACTCTATCTCGCTCTCTTGATTGTATTAGATACTTTGCACTCTGACTTTCATCTCTATCTTTTATCGTGCCATATATTCTTTCTGTTAGATTGTGATTGAGATTACATATATAACATTGTTATCCACCATTCGTAGATGAGCTGCAATAACAGATTATTATATCACTGTTAGATAGTAGACCTTACAACTTTCTACCGCCGATTCTGCGGCGTAAGCTGGGCGCTGTTACACATTCGTGCCCTTATACCGGGTGCGGGTCGTGACACTATCGACCACTTCTATCTCCTACTGGTAGTAATCTTGGGACGAGCAGTTCCAGGCCTGAGACTACTCCCCCATCCAATATTCCTCCTGCTGACGGTACTAGGGAGAACGACGAGCAGGCCCCGCTGAATGCACCTTCTCCCTCTTTGTTTCAAAACGATCCTCTGTGTGCTCCTCCGGAGGAGACGAGGATGGAGATTTGGGCCGACGGGCCAATAAAGTAATTAATTACTTTTAGTTTTCTTATGCATGTATAATTATATATATTCACTTTTTCATGAATATAACAGATTTCGTCCCTCGTCGGTACAAAGAGCATTGGGACATTTTTTAAGGCATAACTATGGTGGTGTCACGCCCCAGTCCCAAAAGTCATGGGACTAGCACGTGACATGGCCAGTTGGTACACGCTCAATGGTGAATCCAAACTATGGAACCCTCAAGTAATGCATTTAAGACGTCTAAGATAGGGTCTAAAATGGCAAGTTAACTATATCACGATCCATAGTTAATACTCTCAAGTGGGAACCAGTGCATTAATGCTGATCAAACAATAATACACTAATGCCACTTGAATATAAATACAAGATTAGATAATTTGTAATAAGGTTTGCTAGAACTTAATACAATAATCTGAACAAGCTCATAACAAAAAGGAAGCTTGTAAAACCTGGCTATACAACTGAAGATGTCAACATAATATATAAAAGACGAAAGAATGATAAACGTACCACTAGTGATACCAGAATCCTGGAGATGCAATATACCACAAAACAATCCTTCTATTCTAGCGATCTTAGCAATTACCTAGAGAGATCACCAAGTCCTCAAGGAACTAGCAAGATACATAAAACATGCCTCTAATAACAGTGAATAACATGCAGTTGAAGGATAATAAAATAAAGAGTGAGTAAATGCACAAGTGATGACACATGAGTATGAGTAATGCTACTAGTCTTGGCTATAAGGTAAAGTCGAGTAAAATCGCAATACGATGAAGCAACCTTCATTTATAAAAAAATTGTCAAGACAGTTGTGGATTGAGATTCATAAGAGTTTAATCATATTCGCTGGCCCATTCGGTACAGTAACGTAACCGAAACGATTAACTCGACCTGTATGGGCCACCAAAAAATGTAACGTTATAGTCCTAAAATACGTAGGACTAGAAGATCGTATACATGCTAGCTACGTTTCGAGAGAACTGCAACCCAGCTCGAGTATGTATATGCTATCTTGTTATTCTAAATCTAATATATTCCAATCTACTAAATAATGATAAAAATGACGAATCAAGTGCACTAAGGTTGATCAGACCGTAATACACTGATTCTAGATTAGATAAATGTATTAGAGTGGATCCCCAATAACACATTTATCATTAACAAGCTAGAAGAAGATTGAAGCTTGTAAAAGACTAGGCTATAATAACAGCAAGAATCAAACATAGGACAAAATATAAATAAGGAAGAGAATGATTGTAACAACAAGTATATACATAAAGTCTTGGAAAAGCAACCATCATCCATCAATGCACTAAACCTTGATTATTTCATCTAATACCTGGAGAGATTGACCAGGTCCTCAGGGGACTAGCAAACTACATAAAACATGCCTACTATGACAGTATATAACATGCAAGGAAAACATGAAAAACAACTTCTTGAATAAGAATGAAGATCATATGGAAGACTCTATAGATCATGACATGTCATATAAAAAGTAATACTAATTATGGCTACAAATAAATCAAATGACCGTAGCCCTACGTGGTACTCCCGGTCCTATAGCTAGTAGTTCTGCATGGTACTCTCTAACTATAGTGAGTTTTTATCGTAGCCCTGCGTGGTACTCCCGAATCAAAAGTAGTCATGTAGTCAATCCTAGTATCGGTCGGAGGTCAACTCAAGTAACATGGAACACATGATCAAGTTAAAGTATCATGGCACACATGGTCAAATCAAATCACTCAACTAAACAACGCTATCGAAGTCTGCTGTGAAAACATAACTAATGATGAAAGTAAATGATAACAGGTAAGAGACATGAAAATAAATCATGGCATACAAATATAGGCTAAAAATGCGACATGAACAACAAAGAATAATTAGAACATTCATGTAAATAACTGTGCAAAGTTTGCAAGGTATACTTGCCTGGTGGTAGCATATAGAACCAACAATACCCAATTACTCAGTAAGCCACGAAAGTCAAACACCCGTAATGTCTCCGGATGCTGAAAAAGACATGACAACATTTTGGCATAAGAAAAATATCTAAGTTTGACTACTCATAAGTCCAATTCTAGACAAAGGAGCAAAACGATAATTTTAGACAAAAAAAGTGTTCGCGGTTGGACCCACTTTGTACTAAAAAATGTGCCAGAATCTGTGGTCTCTAAAGTCGACAAATTATATACCTATGAGTTTAATTTTTTTATACGAACTCAATGATATGTCCAGATTTGGATTTCGATGAGTCGTGCACAAAATTGCCCGTTGAGTCGGATCGTGGGCCCGCTAAAATGGCGTCCCGGTCGACCATCTTAGAATCAGACCAAACCTAGCTCATAGCACCCAAAAAAAAGACACGAGACCAATGGTGCGAGTTCTGCCATGATGTGACAAACGTTCACAAAGTAATTGGATTTTTTGCAAAGGGATCGATACGGTAATTTTTGACGAATACGCATCGAATTCGTCGTGCACACGCAACAAATTCGAGTTTCGTCAAAGCCCACACATCTGCAATGTCCATACGCACCTTTGATGCAAGTGGTTCGTGACCAAGTCGCCTGGTTTGTCGGGACGAACCCCGTATCGAAAAAATTTATGTTTTAAAAACAGTTTTTTGAAGTTTTTGGAACTGATTTTAGTTACAAACTAATGAACATAAAATTATGAATAAATATTCGTTTTAAAGTCGTTCATATTGGCTACAACTATGTTCTTTTAGAATTTAAATTTTTTTGATATTTGGCCCAAAAATCGGCTTCCAAAATAGTGTTTTGGGCCAGTTTGAATGTCCAAAAATAAAGTTTTTTTAAATTTTGGAACTCAATTTCGTCGCGTACATTACGAATTATTAAAAACCACTTGAAGGGTTTTATAGATGGTTAGGTTGTCTACGTGTAGGTCTCGTAGACCAAAAAATAGCAAAACAAGGTAGAAGAAAACTCACCTCAAAGTTGGCTCCAGGCTGTCGTTACTGCTGCTGTACTACGACTGATGTTGCTGTTGTTTCTGGCACAGGCGGCTGCTACCACCACTGAAGGGCCACTTTGGTAGCACACGCGCAGGGGAAGGGGTCGCACGGAGGCATAAAATGCTAGGGTTTAGGTAGATTAGTTTAGGGTTAGGGTTTTTCTCCTCTCCCTTTCTCTCTCTCTCTCTCTCTCTCTCTCTCTCTCTCGTTAAATATAGATACAGGGGTCGGGTTCTTCTTTGTGGCCTCGGGCCGGAGGGATTTTTACATCTCACGAGATTTTCAAAATATCGTGAGATTTTGGGTTTTTTTTCTTTTTTCTATTTCTTTATATATATATATATATATATATATATATATATATATATATATATATATATATATATTAAATCAACCATTTTATTCAATAAGGCCGAAAGGCCAAACCATTACAAGTATACCATAAGGCACAAAATGTCGAAGCCTATACACGTATACTGACAAAAGAAGAGGCAAACAGAAACAAAACGGCTAAGCCGAGGAAAGGAGAGAGTTCCAGAAGGTCTGTTGGCCATGCCTACAGAGGGATTTTCGCTTGTGGCATTGGCGAATTGTATTCTAAATTAATTGGTCCGTGCTGTACTGATGGCCTCCGTATCCCGTCTTGTTCCGGTTTTTCCAGATAACCCACGTGGCAGCCACAGCGACGATCTGGTGGCCATGGGACGCTGAAGCACAGGTGTCAATGAGATAGTGAAAGTTTTTGCCTCCTTGAGGTATTCTGCAATACTGGGAAAGAGCTCTCGAGACCTTGACCGGTAGGTCCCCCTGACTGAGGATGTGGTTGGCTGTTTTTGATTGTCGATCCGAGTAGCATGTGCATGCAGAGGTGAGGCTGAACCCGATAGCATTGAGCTTGTCGTCAGTAGGGAGGATATTGCGGAGGGCTCTCCAGAGGAGGAAAGGACATTTCTTGGGGATGTATGTCTGCCAGAACGAGGAAATAGTAGGAGACGGGGCCGCGTTGCCCATGATGACATTTTTGACAGACTTAACCGAGAAGGCACCAGCACTGTCGGGCGACAACGTGAGCTTATCTACATCCGGACCGATCCTCAAGCTACTACGAGGAATGTAGTCGGTCTCTTCGGGCCCAGCCTATGACCTGACTTTAATCCAATTCCAGGAGTTATTAGGAGGGTCCTAAAGATCCTTGATAGTACTGTTTCTTGGAGCCGCCGGGGTAGGTATAAGTAAGAGATCGCCTAGCCAGGGCTCCAAGAATGGTGATGCTTCCCTGCTGCCCACCTTAAGGCGAATCGCCGGTTCGAATAGGGTTCGACCGTGGAGTATGCGGCGCCAGGCCGCGGATGATGTGTTGTTAGTGATGGCCGTGGATGGGTGGATATGCTTGAAGTATCTGGCCTTCATGAACCTGGACCATAAGTTCTGGCTAGTGTGAAGCATCCACCACAATTTCATCGAGAAAGCGTTGATAATGTGTGAAAGTTTGAAAAAACCTAGACCTCCTTCGCCGGTTGGGCGAGCCATGGTGTCCCAACTGGCCCAATGGTGCTTTTCGTGGCCGCCGTTATGTTCCCAGAAAAAATTGCTGAAGATGCTCTCGATGTAGGATAGGACTTTCTTGGGGGGAGCACGCTGCCAGGGTGTAGATGGGAATGGAGGTGAGGACCTAATTGATGAGTATAATCTTGCCTCCTGGGGATAGGGTGGCATTGTGCCAGCCCTCGAGCATTTTCCTAATACGATTGGTCAAGCTCTCGAAGATCCTGGCGTTGGATTTTCCATACACGAGGGGGTACCCAAGGTAGATGAATGGAGGGTGCTTGATGGGGAAAGATGTGATGGTAGATATGCTAGCCGCTTGCTCTCTCTTGATCTTGTGGTGGGTGTAGATGACGCTCTTATCCGGGTTGATCTTCTGCCCTGAGCACCTTTCATAGGTCTGGAGCGTATTGTGGACGACTTCTACCGAACTAGCATCTCTGGCTGAGAAAATAAGGATATCGTCAGCGAAGGCCAAGTGGGTGATGATTGGGCAGCCGCTGGGCGTGTGGTAGTGCTGGAAGTTGGGGGTGTTCGTCATTTTGTTAAGGTTTCTACTCAGTGCATCCGCCGTAATGATGAAGAAGGTGGAGGATAGCGGATCCCCATGCCTGACCCTGCGGGTGGATTTAAAGAACCCATCCGCTTGGCCGTTGATAACCGTGGAGAACTACGAGTTGCTTGTCGATCTCCAAACCACGTTGGTCCAGGTTTCGGAGAAGCCGAAGGCCCTGAAGACCCAGATCATAAATTGCTAGTCTAGTCTGCCGTAGGCTTTCTCCATGTCTAATTTGATAGCAATATTGCCCCCTCTGGCTGCAAATTTCATTCATGTGACTAACTCTTGAGCCAGCATGATGTTGTCTTGGATATTTCTCCTCCGAACAAATCCACTCTGCTCCTCCGATATGATCTTGGGGAGAATGCCTGCCATGCGGGAGGCGATAATCTTGGAGATAATCTTGTTGGTAAAGGTATAGAGACTGATTGGGCGAAAGTCGCAGAATATCTTAAGTTTGTCTTTCTTAGGGATGAAGATAAGGTTGGTGCTCGATATGGCTTTGGGATAGGTGGCTCCTTGGAGGAAAGCAGAGGTCGCATTGTGGATGTCAGTCTTGATGATATTCCAGCAAGTGCAAAAAACCCCTGAAAATCCGTCTGGCCCTGGGGCGCTGTGCTCATCGAGGGCCCATACAGCTTATATATATATATATATACACTCAATAAAGCTAAAAAAAATTAATAATATATTTTTCTAATATAGGGCTTACAAATAGAAATTATGTACATGTATATTTTTATATATAAATCTATTTGACAATGAATTATCAAATAACCAATAATACATGATATTTTTTAATAACAACAACAACAACAACAACAACAACAACAACAACAATAATAATAATAATAATAATAATAATAATAATAATAATAATAACATTAAGAATAACAATAACAATAACAACTCACTACAAGAAAAATGGCCATTCTTGACGGTTTATAAGTTGACGGTCGTCAAAAGCCGTCAATAATAGGGGTTTTCTTGACGTATTTAGGCTTACGTTAAGAGATGACCTTTTTTCGTTAATTTAGTAATTTTATAGCATAATAGTTGACGGTTGTAGATGATCCGTCAAGAAATATCAATTTATTTGTTGACGGTCTGGTGATAACCGTCAACGAATGTACGTGCGAAAAACTTGGCAGGATTTTTTTAGCTGCCATTTTTGTAATTTTTTCAAACTTTTATATTTGTTGACGGTTGTGGTTCTTTTTAATCAATGAACCTAGCAAATTTTTTCCCGATCGTCCCCTTCTTTCCTCCTCTCTTCCTAATCTAAGAGAGAGATCCCCCACTCCTCTCCTCTAAAGAGTCTCCCACAGAGCCCCCCACTCCTCTCATCTTTCTCCTCCATAAGAGAAAAATCCTAACCCAAACTCCTTCATACTCCAAAAATTTTCTTCGCCCTTTCCCAATCTAGGGTTAGGGCTTCGCGAGATCCGACCTTCTTCCACCGTCGTGTCCTCCTTCTCCTCCTCCGACACTTCGAGAACATTTTGGCGGCGTCTCTTCCGAAGAATCCCAGGCACCGCAAGTCCCAATCGCTGTACGACTCTTCCGACAGACCCTCATCATCCCCTGTGGCTCGAGGACGACGTCGACCACGATGATGAGGAGGTCGACCCAGGTTTGGTTTCTCTTTCCATTGTTTTTATTTTTGGGTATCTTCCTGAGTGAACTTAGGTTTTGATTTTCTTGAGTGAACTTAGGGTTTTTTGTGAGTATTATTGAGAGGATTTTGCTTTGTTTTGCGAGAATATTTAGGAGTATTTGAACTTAGGGTTTGAGAGGATTTTGCGAGAATATTTAGGAGTATATTTTGTGAGTAATATTTACTCTGTTGACCTCCATATTGTTCCCTTTGCAGGGAGTACCGGTAGGCCGCCCACGCGCTCCGGGGACAGAACAAGAAGAAGTCGGTGTTCCTCCGGTGCTACGCTTTATATATGGTGAGTGTTCTCTTGGATAAAAATGATAGTTTTGGTCCAGATTGTGTATGTTAAATGTTTTGTTCTTTTGCATGGATGTTGTTTGATGCAATGCATGTGTAGGAAAGATTCCGTTCTTCGAGAGAGGTCATGTTATGGTTTCGTCCAAGGTGCGATATGAGAATGCCTATATTGTGCTGCTGTAGAAAGTTATGATTTTGGGATGCCCACATTACGCTTCTCTAGAGAGTTGTGATTTTGGGATGCCCACATTGTGCTGCTATAGAAAGTTGTGATTTTGGGATGCCCACATTCTGTTTTATCTGTCCTATAGCTAATTGACCAATTAACAATTCAAGGACGAGGCCAGGTTTATACTTTGCTTTAGTTATAAATTTTATGGTTTAGCGAGAAATTTAACTTTGCTTATGAATCAACTTTCTGCTAGTTTATTTGTCCTAAAGTAATTGGATATTATGAGTAGAATATTGGATTTGGCAGGTAATAGACACCCTTGCAGAAATCCAGGAGCGACATGACACTATGATGGATTAGAGAGGAAACTTCTTGAGTTGCAACAGGTAAAACTTTGTTCATGCCTTTTGTCATGATCTTATGTAACTATTTAAAATTGTTTTTTGAAATGAGGCCTGGGTGATCAAGCAAGCAAGCGCTCAGATCTGTATACTGAATATTTTGTTTTCTCTATGGTTAATATTTTGTGAATCGGTCGGTTGTTATGGAGATTATTCTTTTTTGTTGGTCATATTTACTTGCATACATCCTATGTGCTTACAAAACATGAACTAGATGGTTGTATGACGTTGGCTAAATTTGAGTCATATTTCATATTAAATACTTAGCACCAAATAATGGTTGGAAAGAGGAGGAAAATTCTTTTAAAAGAAGAAGAAAATAGGATAAAAGAATTCTTGATTTTGTTCAATAAATGGAGAGGCCCTTGATTTGGTGTGGGGACCTGAATGTAAGGTAATTTGTTGCTAACATGATATTACTACTTCCTGGTGATGTCTTCTCTTGCTCCTATATACTTCGAATGTCCATAATTCTCTTGCTTGTAGAAATTTTGAATTATGTACCGAGCAACCTTATCGATTATTAATTTAGTTTGTGATATCGTCTTCCATCGTATGACGTTTTATACCGGTACATTACTCGGTAGAAAATAATAGCTACTTAGTAATATTAGAATAAACTTGTTCTTTTTGTCCATTATCTTTTATTTGGCAGCAATATCTTCTCCAAAGTATGTTATTTGGCTCCATATTTTCCCTGTTTGCTTAGCTCTAATGTTGGGTACCTTGTCCCTATGTCAACACAAAATGTCCCGAGGGAGGAGTTTAGAGAATGTTGCTTTCTATGTCTCTATGAACTACAACGGTCATTTAGACTCACTTATTGAAACCTCCATTGCAGTTTTAGAAGTGGTTTTACATGATGTAAGTCTCTATTCGAATATATAGGAAAATGATGCTTTGTGCTATTGTTTTTTGTTTTTGCTATTTGGTTGTCTCTCATGCATTTGTTCAAATATATATTTCTTCTTCTGTGTTCCTCATATCAGTTACAAGTTTCTGGTTTCATTATTTTCTAATTTTTCCTCAAGATGCTCATAGCGTATTAACATGTTTCCTTGCAGCAACTTGTAATATACGAGACATCAGTATCAGAGTTTAACATAATATGAGATATATCCAGAACTTTTCCTTCACATGTTTTCTTCCAACAGAGGCACGAGCCAGGTCAGAGGTCCCTCCCTGTACAATGTTTTGAAAGCATACTCTTGTACGACCAGGAAGTTGTCTATGTTCAGGTTTGAATCAAAACTGGTTATTTTAGATTTGAATGAAAACAATGATATATATTTAAGCATTTCACGAGTTAGAAAAACAGCAACAATTACAAATAATGGTACATTTCTTTGAGTATTAATTAGAGGGAATGGAAATTTTAGTACATCTGCTACTTCTTTATATTAGTGAGGAAGATGCCTTATGGCTATTAGTTGCATTATTAAAGGGAGTTGTTCATGAACCAATGGAGGGGCTGTATCAGGTTGGTATCATGATAGAAGTGATATCATAATAGTTCAGTCCGATAATACAAAGAATGATTGCTTACATTTGAATTTGAATTTACTGGAAAGTAATTATTGTCGACCAACATATACTAATCATTGATCCCAAAATTTTCTTTGTTGTGCATTACTTTGTCGATCAATTCTAAATAACTCTCAGTGCAAAGTACTTTGATTTGAGAGTGCCAATTGGAAGTGGCCTCTCATGTTAAGATGAAGGCTAACAATTGGATAGCAATATGGCTAATCCAATATATACAGAACAAATATGATGGTTCAGTTGTCATTTGATGTTTATTCAATTTGGCAGATGTTTGAGGAGGTCAAAAACAAGATCACAAAAGCATTTGTTGATATTTCAATCATCTAACAAATTTGTCCTCTTTTCTACTTTCAAACTGAAAACTCGAAGTCTCAAATGCTACGAAATAATGCTAATGGGATATAGTAAACAAACTAGTAAAGGCCTATTAAAATGAAGTAAAATATATGCGTCTTATGTGATACTTGAAATTTAAGAGCACTATAGTTAAAATATCAGGTGTTCACCTTTTTTCCATCTAAGTTGCATTTCTCAACTTATTCAAGTGACTAATATCAGTACAATTGTAGATTCAGGTTGTTTCATAACTCCATATAATGTTGATAACTTAGCTAGTGTTTGAGATTCTTGTGGTGTTTGAACATAGGTATGCATGGCTGGACCACTGACACCCATCTGTGCATACCCTGTATGTGGGTTTTCTGATACTCCAATTGGGTAAAATCTTTGAGATACCTGCTGTGGAGACTCTTGTGGTGTCTGAACATATAAGTAAGGGTTGGGTTCAAACTGAGCAGGAATTGATCCCATCTGTGCAAGGTTTAGGGAATTCAAATGACCCACATGTGCAGTTATTGGGTTAGTGTATGCAGGAATTCTTTCATAAGTATAACATGTATGCTGTTGAGCTGATGGGTTCTCAAATGAAGCATTCAATGGGTATTGTGCTGATGGAATCCTAAATGAAGCATGTCCAGTGGTTACATTCCCAAATGATGAATTTAATGGAGAAAAATTCATCCCAACTGATAGTGGCTCTTGTGCTACTCTTGGTTGATGGTTAGGTTGCTGGGTTGACACTTGTCCTTGAGTGAAGCTTGGGTGCCCATGATTCTGATGGTGAATGTAATCAAAACTCTGGATATATTGTGTTCTTGGACTGCTATCTAAAGGGAAAAAACATAAATGGGATTTATTGAATTGCTAGAAAGAAGGTTTACAGACATCTAAAGGAAAGCCATACAAGAAACTAATGAACTAAAGCTAAGTAATTCCATACTTTTTCTATGTCTTTCTCTTCTCATTACCTCTATTTATATTGTATGATACATTGGGTTTTTGTTACAGGTTTCTGTTACAGACAGTTAGCTAGCTGGCTGTAGGACTTTGGCAGTTGGAGTTGATGAGTGGATATGAGAGGGATGTGCTCCGATCTGGTTTGCTACTTTTTTGGTTTCATTTTGTATAGTTGGATTATGTTTTGTGGTAACAAGTGATGGATATTTGTGGTTTAGATGTTTAAGTGGTATGGAAACAACAAATGTGGGATATGTGTACTTTGTGGTTAATTGGATTATCTTGTGGTTGGACAAGTAAAGAATACATGTGGTGGGATATGTATTGAAAGTTTTTGTTGTATGAACAATACAGTTTGTTAATATAAAATTTGAGTTTTATAGTAATTTGATGTGTGTAGCTTATGGATTGATATTATGTGTGTTTGACTAATATTATATATAATTCTTGATAGAATTTTGGCAAGCTTCTCTTGACGATACTTTGGATAGATTCTCTTGACGGTTGTCAAACGTCAATTTTAATCCAAATCATGCTGCATAATAGCCTGTGAATAAATGCTTTTCTTGACGGCTAATAACAGTCATCTAGGCCAGAGTCAAGAAAAGTATTTGCCTACATTGACGATTTCTAAAAACTTCTATCTTGACGGCTAAAAATAGTCAAGAAAAGTACTTCATATGACGGCAAAAAACTGTCAAGAAAAGCCCTTCCAACGACCGTCAAGAAAAGGGGGGGCCCTTTTCTTGACTCCGGCCTACTTGACGGATCCCCAACCGTCAAGATACCCATTTCTTGACGGGGAATCACTGTCAAGAAAAGCCCTTATTCTTATAGTGACTAAAATAAACCAATTAGAGGTATAGCATTGGATGAACACATTATACCTCTAATTTAACTGTTCCACTAAAAATTGTGCAGATATTCAAAAATGTCTACTTACATTGTATGTATAATAAATATTTAGAAAATATTTCTAATCCCTAAAATAAAATACAAAATATATGCATATACATAAAATATGTCTACATGGGCGTCTTTGCATGCATAGCATCTCTACATGGGTTTAGGTTGGATTCGGGTCAAGTCCCGGCTAAATTGGTACAACCGGGTCTCCTAAAGGTCATAATTATAACTAATTAAATCATTTATAGGGGTCAAGTCGCAATTTTGACTTATTTTACTAGTAGGACACTGGTATGGGCAGGTCTTCCCTAGCATGACTAATACAATGTTCAAAGCACAAGACTACACTATCCGTGCCAAAAAATTTAGTCGATATGCAACTCAAAATTTAACCATGACTAGGGCTATATATATATAGTATTATGCTATTATAAATATAATCAAATATATACAAATTTGTATTTAAATCTATTTGGCTGTATAACATCCCAAAATAATTCTACTAAGTCATAGCAACCTAACATGGCTTCTACCAGGTAGGGTTGGCTAGGTTAGGGCCCAAACATATTTTCTAGTTAAAATGAATCCGAGATGTCAACCAATGAGTCTCTTGTGCCATTCATAAATAAATAGTACATAGAATCTCGATTGAGTGGCGCACCCTTGGTATGTGTGTCATAGTCTCAAAATGGGTAAAAACCATATATCGAGTCAAATGGTTTTGATATATGTCGAGTCCCGAACTCATATCGGAAGTTAGGTCTAGAATTACGGTAAATGGTCAAATAGCCTAAATTGACCCAAAGTTGTGCAAAGTCAAAAGAATGTTAAGGGATAAGTTTGGATGGGTCATGATATATCAAATTGAAGGTGGACTTGTGAACTTCAAAACTCATGCAGGACATTTCGAAAGATTGATCTTTCTTGTGCTCCAAAAATCAAAGCAACAAAAAAAAAACATCTATAGTCATAATTATAAATAAAATATAATTTAATGAGTATAAAATCATATAAAATAATAAAAAAATAATTCCCAAAAATTAAGATGCTTACACGTACTAATGATCACTACAAGAAAATGCATGTTCAGCAACATAAGCAATGTGTTACAAAAAGATAGGTTTGTGTCGCCAAAGCCTTTCTGCGATATATCTCGCTATTTCTCACACATGTCGTTATAGCCTTGTCTAGGAAAGTATTTGGCAAACGAAGTCCCTATGTTATAGAATCTATCCACCTTTGGCTACGTATCACATTTTTATTAAAAATAACTTTTAGCGACATGTGTCTTATGTGTCGCAGAAAGATAGTATATTGCACTAAAAAATAACTTTTTTATGGTTTTTCACCATTAAGAAAACCCTTTCAAGATGGTGGCCGGTTGATAAAAATTTTTGTTCTAAAAGTTTGTTTATAATTATATTTTAGTGCTTTCCTTTGCCTCTTACTGAACAAATACACATAATATTAACATAGTAGAAACGAAAACTTTCCAAAATGAAAATATTTTATTAAAATATAGAGATTGTACATCAAAAACATTCAAGAACTATATATACAAAAAATACTACTAATTTGTAAATTTGTCATAGAACATTACTACAAAGTTGCTTAGATAGTTATAGACATGGAGTTCGTGTGCTAGAGTAGTCATAGGTGCTACTCTTTGTCTCTCCCACTTCACTCCTTCCTCATGCTCGCAAGCCTCTAACCATGCGGTGGATACCGATAGAGCAAAACTTACTCCCATTATTCAAAATTTTCAAATTGATAATAAATAATTCAATAACTTTTATTTTAAGCAGCAGAAGTCTAAGAGTAGCATAATGTTTAGTAATTACTAGTTGTCGCATTCTGCAATCACTCTAATATTGGGGTGAAGGGTCGGAAGTAAAGAGAGAAATTGTAGCTCTGCCTCCGATAGAACCTGAAATAAGAATAAAAAAGGTGTTGCTAGATTTTTATGCAATGTAAGAAATTTGGGAAGCTTTAAGGACTAGAAACTTGAAGATGCTGAGGACCCATCCCCTATCCCTAGAAACATCAAAAAGAATAGTTTTGAAATATTCTTGAATATTTCATTTGAAATCAAAGTATTCTTACTGGTCTACTAAGTTGAAATGTCACATGTAAAATGGAAAGCATGATAAGCGAGAGTTAATGGTATTCACTTGCAAGACAAGTGTAGAAACAAATATTTCATGATACTGACTTACAAGCTTGGAACTTCAAGTACCAAGTTGCAAAATTTGGAAGTTTAATGTAGCAAGTTACATAAGTGTGAAACTTATGATTTTTAGATGCAAATTGGCCTAAGCATTAATATATGGCTCTTTGTATCTAGGCGGAAAAAAATAGTCAAGAGTATTTGAAGGAAGAGAAAGGACTTACAAAATTGCCTCAAAGGCTTCTAAAAGCTGCAATGATGCAAGATGTAACCCCAAATAGAAAGTTAAACAACATACCTCAAACATGTTTAATACCAGTTCCAGATTCTAGTTGTATGTACATGAGTATGACACATATTGACTTCTGCATACAAAAAGCCATCCAATTCACATGAACATGATACATTCTACTTATAATAGCTATCTATGAGTTTTCTATCGCGAACACTGCCATCAGCATGTTGGGCATATGTCACTACATTGGCGCTTGCCAAGTGATGTTATTTATAAAATTCAACCGTTCGTGTAAAATGCAATATGTGATTTAAAATGATGCCCAAATGAACTATAATGAATATGTGACTTAAAATGATGTCAAGAGATTTTTTTTTTGAAAAGAAGGCTACATGAAAAAATGTAATATTGGATAAGAGAGTGATACTATTTTAGCTAAATAATACAAGTTGTATACGAAAGAGGACACTTAGGACAGGTTAATCTATTTGCTTCTTATGGAAAACAATTAAAATGCAATTGTGCTGATTCTTACAATGATGTTGGATTTGTAGTCTTGTTCCATGTGATGGAGGCTATGTTATCTGGACATTCAAAAAATAAAATCAGGCAAGCATATGAAGGCAGTCTTTACATAATAACCAAAAACTCATCATGTCCAAACATTTGCATTATATAACAATATGAGTTTCTTATTCACATCCCTATACATTAATAGAACACAACCTTTATTATGTGCGAGTATGTAGATGCTAACCTCGACAATCAGATGTGAAAGCTGGACATGAATTGCTAGAGAGGTTAAGACCATAATTCAATACGAGCCACTATCTTTAGGTCCAGTACTGCCATCGCAAAACAAAAAAGACTCCATATTAATACTTGGTATACTTATCCATTTGCAATGTTAAAACGTTTAATACTATGCACCAACCCAAAATTTTCGAAGAACTTACTACGAGAATTACAGCTGCACCTGTCGAATGCCTAAAAAGAAAGCATCGCAACTAAGGATTTTCTGCCAACACCTTCTCCAAAAAAGCTTTATGTAAATATTATAACCAACTATCATTAACTTTATTCTGTGTATTTGTGTTTATGATACAACAACAGAATTTAGCTGAGATATCATACCAAATCTTCGAGAACAAAATCAAGGGAATGAACATAACCATATACCTCATCACTTTCGCCATGTCCTAAGATGAAAAAAGAAAAACAACATATTTAATAAAATATAAAACTATGTCAGACTGTCACATTGAAATCTGACAATGGATCAAGCAAGAGTTAGATGGAAGGAATTCTTGGTGCTAGTAGCCCAAGAATAAACAACGAAATAACAAAGCTGATTGTGGCATATTTAAAAAATAACACTTCCGCAATCAGTCCTTAGTATTGGCACAAAGCTTTAGAAACATTAGGATTAAACGTATAAAGATAGGAAATATATCTTAAGTGCATGCAAGGTGAAAAGAACTATGCTTTACTAGGTTATACTTGTAGGGTTATACCCACAAATTATATTAAATACCCTGCATATGTCAGATGTAAGGTCCCATATCGAGCATGTCCTGCAGGCTACAGCAATGGAAAATAAGTTAATAAAACGAGTATGAGAAAATGACGACGAATATGTATATACGGAAGTCACAAAACCTTGTTCCGCTTTCTAGTTGAATCCCTAACAAATAATTTTAAGAAAATTTTGAAACCACCATATATCTTTAACAAGTTACAAACCTAAATAAGTGCATGCTTTGTGTACATTAAAAAAGGCCAAAAATTCACCAAAAATATTTCATATCCAAGCAAAACAATATTTGAACAAGATCAATTGATGGCAAGGGCGGCCCGGGGGAGGGGCAAATGGGGCATGGGCCCGGGGTACCAAGATCCAAGGGGCCCCAAATAATTTTAAGAGTTAGTAATAAATATTATATAATATTAATATATAATAAAAAAGTTGGTAAAAGAAAAAAAAACTTAGTGAAAGTTTGTCCCTTCCGATTCCAGAGAAACTTCTTGTCTTCCAATTACAGAGACAAATTGATGGCAAACGAAAAGTGTTCCTGAAAATTGTTAATTTTAATGCTTGCTTTCTTCTTTCTTCTACTTATAATTGAATCCCAAACTCCTATTTTTTTAATTTATTCTTCATGTCCTCTTCTACTGTCCATAATTTTAAAATCTACTCAGGGATTTAAAGTTAAGAATTATGATTTTATAATCGTTGAATTGACGTAAGTTGTGGCTAAGCCAACAACAACTACTCACTGAAACGATGACGCAAGTTCCGTTGAACAATCTCCAGATAATGAACTTGAGGTCTGAAATTCGAGTTTTAATGATGAACTTGATTGTTGGTTATGCTAATAGCAAAAAAAAAGATAAAGATCTTGAGTTGCACCGATGAATTATTAAATTTTGAGTAAACCGATTTCCAATTTTTGCATAACATACTATGAAATGCTGTATTACGTAGTGGATGTTTAACAAATATTAGTGATACGATGATTTGGGGATTGTTGAATTCGATATTTGGATTGATTTGAGGATTGCTGGATTTGGTATTTAGATATGGATCATGTGCGGGAACGAAATATTCACTATAAAGATGTCATTTTCATTGTTTTAATTAATCATTACGGAAAAGCCAATTTGATATTTAGATTGATCATAGTTTTTAGATGTTGTTTAGTCGAACTTGAGTTGGAATGAGTTATGGTGTTTGATTATTCAATTATATAAAAAATGGTGCAAGAGTTTGTATCTAGGAGTTTTTATTGATTTTGTAGAATATTTTATGACATTGTGTTTAAACGTGATCAAGAAGAAACGATGTTTTAACTATACCCTAAATGTAAAATGCGCTCATGTTAATAAAACAATGAATCTTCTTAAAAAAAATTAACACTTTGTTTTCAATATCCGAACAAGGGGCATCACTTTCGGTTTCGCCCTGGGCATTAAAATACTCCGGGCTGGCCCTGATTGATGGTACATGGAATCAAGAACAATTATTCTCAAGTTGTAAGATCATGCCTCGCAACCATTCTACCTGTACATATGTTTGTGGTTTTTTTTGAGTTGGCAAGAAGTAACCAGAGCCCACAATCTTTGGAATGATACTATGTAACATGTCACACCCCAGTACCGGAATACGGGGACGGACATAGCCAGCTACACCGTACGAGGTACGAAGACGTCACATAGCGGTCATGGCTGTCAAGAGACAAGGGAATGTATACTACAATCAAGTCTCCTAGGGTCATACATTACATCTATGTCTCAATCAT
This sequence comes from Iris pallida, assembly GCA_029216955.1. Taxonomy (NCBI): domain Eukaryota; kingdom Viridiplantae; phylum Streptophyta; class Magnoliopsida; order Asparagales; family Iridaceae; genus Iris; species Iris pallida. Next base: position 15,052,173 of record JANAVB010026400.1, read on the forward strand.
TCAAAACAAGGAAACAACAATTAATGAACATATAGGATAAATCAAAATGATCATAAGGAGCTAGCTTTATAAGTTAGCTAGCCCAGAGAGTCATAAGTACATAATCATATTCAGCTGCAATCTAATTTAATTACAATTATGCATAAAAACTAAATGTCCAGAATAACCGGCTAAACAGGTGCCTATAGCTAAACGCTAGAACAAAACTGATGATACTAGAGTGGTGGAGAAGAAATCCACTCATGCCCTCCGACGGCCATGCTCCTAGTATGCACTATTGCTGTCAGGGAAGAAGACTAGATCCTAAGACTCTGCTACGAGATCTGACTAAACAAAACCAGCGAGGTCAGCCCCGAATAGCAAGTACCACAAGAAAGCACATAAGAGAGACAAAAATCAAGAATAATAATTAATAATAAGACTTGGCTCAGGAGTTATAGGCTTATAACGTGTCATCGATACCATACAGCACCATTACAACCAGATAAGGACAAACGGTGCCGATATTTTACCGATATAAGATACATCCTATAATCCTGGTCAATTTATGGACTTCTGGTCGTAACCTCGGACCATAGCCTGTCATAGTACGATAGCCCAACCCAACAACCAAACAAGGACATGAGTTGGACCATACACCATGACAGTCCATGTTCCTCGACTGCTGACAGAAGATACAGATCACAAGTAAATCATTTTGCGAGCGGCCAATCATTCCTACCGCTTTCTATATTTGGCGGGGTTATCCCCGTAATGTTGTATTTAGGAATCCTCAGATCGTGTCGTTCCAACAGGGCTAGAAAATCCATCATATAATGCATAGCACATTGAATATGCATTGGTCCCCCGAAGGACTACCGTACGGAATGTATAACTCATAACACATAGGAGTCGGATATTATCATCCATTATAGGCAGATTAAACAATATCCGTGGCGGCCAACCCGATATGTCAGGGCGGGACCCGGGGTGGCTAGTATAACACGATCTCAAGATTCTTTCCTTTCCCACTACATCTACCTGATTGAGTAGCTTAGTTAAGCCATATGCTGTCTTTGATTCATACGTCGTGGTCACGTGATTATCCACTTAGATATTGTACCTGGTACGGTTACCCTAAGTATGAATCCACACTGGCTCATAGAGTCCCACATATGGATCCATTCATAGTGTAATGCATAAATCAAACAAGCAACACCATATCATTACTACTGACCTTTTATTATGTATGTGCTAGAGACTCTAAATGTACTGACATGTAACGCATAGGATTCGCTTGGCACATAGGATAGCACCTCAGTGCTAACATAGATTGTACCTCAGTACACACATAGGATATACCAGCACAAGCACAAGCACATGTAGTCCAGTCAGGAACAAAGTCAAGTCATATAGTTATCCACTAGGCATATAGGTCACTTGAGCTCACAGGTGCATGGGTCAAGCACGCAGGGCGCTCGGGTACATGAGGCGTGTAGGTACGCAGCGCGTTCGAAAACGAAAAGTGCACGAGGGGACAGCGTGCAAGAAGATAGTGCACGCCGAAGTGGCACAGCGCGCTAGGTGCACGAACGACGCACAGCTCGCAGGGGGCGTGCAAATAGTACACAATGCACGAAGGCGCATAGCACATGAAGTAGCACAAATGGCGCACAGCATGCAAAGGTGCACAGTACGAGGTGTGTGAATGGCGCATAACGCATGAAGGTGCACAAATGGAACACAACATGTGAAGGCGCACATGGGAATATGGCATGAGGCGTACGCAGGAAAATGGCGCGAGGTGCGCACGCGGAAAGCACACGGCACAAGCGCGCACGGGAGAGTGGCACGGCAGCGCAAAGCAGGCGCACAAAAACGATGCGGCGGGCAAAGCATGCGCGCGGAGGGTCGTTATCCCTGCCAGCAACAAGTTTTTTGCCATGGAGTTTTAGAAACTTCTAATGTCCATAACTTAGGCTATAGGAGTCAAAATCGAGCAAAATAAAAGCCAAAATTAAATAAAATCAAATTCTCTACAATATTGAACCACTATTTTTTGAAAACAACCAAGTTCGATAGATCAAAACCACAAAAATCCATAAACCCTAGTTTTAGAAACTTAGATCTACAAAAAAATAGTCATTAAAATCAAAATACCAAGTACTAAACATGTAGAGAATGAGAAAAAGGAACAATATAGACTAATAATATCAAAGAAAAAAAATAAAAAATGAAAATGCAAGAAATCTCTCCATTTGAGTAAGATGTACTTGCTTAAAAGTTGTTGAAAAAAATAAATGAGGGTTAAAGAGGAGAGAGAGAGAGAGAGAGAGAGAGAGGAAGAGAATATTTATAGTGGGTGGGTTGGCTCATAAATACTCCAATCCTAGCATGCCCTAACCATGTGACTAATATGACATGTTAAATGCTATATGCTACAACTAATAAATTAATTAAAAAAACCCCTAATCACAACACAGTCAAGAAATCCCATCATCGAAGTACTGAACCACACCTACAACCAAATAAGGACAAGGAGTGGCATACTATTTCGCGACGTGATACTATTTCATGCCATGACCAGGTGCAAAATACAGGATTACAGGTGCACGAGTGCAGATACCAGATACCACATACGAAAACATGTAACAAATATGTATATTGGGAACGAGGAGTGACATCTCTACCCTCATTAGAAAAAATTTATCCTCGAAATTTTAGCCAAGTCAAGATAGAGAAATCAGGACAAGCAAGACACTAATTATATGACTAATTACACAAACAACCCTATCAATTTCTAGCAGGCACTTAGAGAAAAATCATCCACCATAGCGGGTATAAATCAAGCACGGAAACATATTACGAAGGCATAAGAATAAACATACCTTCTGAGTCGAACAAGTACGAATATCGAGATATAATTTTGTCCTCGCGCTCCCATGTTGACTCTTTCAGTGAGTGATGGCCCCAAGCGATATGGACAAGACTAATAGTCCGGTTCTTGAGCACCTTCTCTCGCCGATTGTTCCTTATAAGTCAGGTCGGTACCAACGACCAGCTCAGAATGATCGAGGGTATGACTCAGATCCGGGACATACCTACGTAACTGAGATACATGAAACACATCATGTACATCATGTAGTGAAGGCAGAAGGCTAAGACATAAGCAACATCGCCTACCCAAATGAGAACATCAAACGGACCAATGAATCTCGGACTAAGCTTTCCTCGAAATCCAAATATAATGATACCCTGAGTAGGAAAAATCAACAGAAATATTTGGTCGCCAACTCCAAACTCTAGAGGTCTACGATTCTGATCTTCCCAATGACTGTGTCGATCCTGTGAAACTCGAAGTCACTCTCTGATCAACTTGACTATTTCCACTATCTGTATGATAATCTCCAGTCCCAATAATTTCTATTCTCCTATGTCATCCCATGCTAGAGAAGATTGACACTTTCTTCCATATAATGCTTCAAACGGAGCCATCTGAATACTTGCTTGATAACTGTTATTGTAGGACAACTCTACCAAATGAAGATGATGTTCCCAAGATTCGTCGAAGTCTAAGGTACAAGCTCACAACATATCTTCCAATATTTGAATGGTTATCTCTGACTGCCCGTCTGTCTATGGATGGTAAGCTGTATTGGTCCTCAACTTGGTACCCAAACTTCGATGCAAACTTTCCAAAAGTGAGAGGTAAATCGTGTGTCTCGATCTGGTACTATGCTGACTGGAACACCATGCTGCCTCACTATATGCTTCATATACTTTTTTGCCAACTGCTCCGTAGACTGTCCCAATCTGAAAGGAAAAAAAGAGCAACCTTCATGCGCTGATCCACTATCACCCAAACTACGTTCTGACCAGTCGGGGATCTAGGTAAACCGGTCCCAAAATCTATTATTATATGCTCCCACTTTCACTCTGGAATAGGAAGCAGCTATAATAATCCTGCTGGCCTCTGCTGCTTTGCCTTCACTTGCTGACATACCGAACATCTGGAAGCAAACCTCGCTATCTCCCTCTTCATGCCATTCTACCAAAAGTGATACTTTATATCCTAATACATTTTTGTTTCTCTGTGATGAATGGAGTAAGGAGAACTATGACCCTCTGACCTAACTTCTTGTCAAAGGTCTCCACTTGGTACATAAAGACGGTTTCTAAATCTAAGTTTACCCTTTTCATGGATTACTAACTCCATTCTGAGACCTGACTCACATTCTGATCGAAGCTTTTGGATCTGCAGGTCCTCTTCCTATGTTGTTTTGATCCTCTCCACCAAAGTAGATTGAATATGCAAACTGGCCATAATTCTTGTATCTTGTGGCAAGATCACGTTAATTCCTATCACCTGAAGATCTTCTAGAATGTGCCTCAATGAGGTCAAGGTGAATGCACCACCTCTCATGCTCAAGGCATCTGCTACCATATTTGCCTTGCCTGGATGATATTAAAGATTCACATCGAAATCCTTCAGTAACTCCAACCATTTTCTCTGCCTCATGTTCAGGTCCCTCTGGGTGAATACATACTTTAAACTCTTAGGATCAGTGTAAATCTTTGCTCGATCTCCATACAAATAATACCTCTATAACTTAAGCGAAAATACTACTACTGCTAACTCTAAATCATAGGTCGGATAGTTCTTCTTATGATCCCAAAACTGTCGAGACATATATGCTATCACCCTTCCATACTTCATCAATACACCTGAGTCCTTTCCCAGATGCGTCACAGTACACTGTAAACCCTTTCGATCCTACTGGAAGCGTCAAGATCGGGGCTGAGATCAACCTCTTCTTTAATTCTTCAAATGATGTCTGACACTCTGTCGACCAAACAATATCTACCTCTTTACGTGTCAAATGCATCAAGGGTGCTAAAATCCTAGCAAAGTTTGCCACGAACCTCCTGTAGTAACATGCCAATCCCAGGAAACTATGCACATCTGCTACCATCTTCGCTATCGACCAATTCTCTATCGCCTCAACCTTTTTCGGATTTACTGACACTCCTACTCCAGAAATGATATGTCCCAGCAACGAAATACGATCCAACCAAAACTCGTATTTACTAAGCTTTACATAAAGTTGATGCTCCCTCAAGTTCTGTAAAACTATTCGAAGATGTTTCTCATGCTCAACCTCACTACTAGAATAGATGAGGATGTCATCTATGAACACTACTACAAACTTATCCAAATATGGCATAAAGATGCGATTCATCAAGTCCATAAATATTGCTGGGGCATTAGTTAATCCAAATGGCATCTGAAGCCTGTCTACCGGGACTATACTCAGCGTCGTCGGGCCGTTCGCAAAATCACTCCCGGGGATAAGAGGGGATGAAGCGGGAGGGTCAGGGTTGTGAGCACCCTGAATTTCGGGTTGAATTTTTATTTTATTTTTTGATTGTTTAGTTTTATCAAATAATTAATTTTGTTATTTTTTTCCCTTAATTGTACTTTTCTATGCCTTTGATATTTGGAGTATCAGGGATGTTCAACTATGGAAATCTTCTTCACGAGTTTTGGAGTGGACACGATTACCTTTATGACGGTATATAGTGTCCCATCCAAACTTGTTCCCTTGTACTCTTTCTGTTTCGCTGAACTTCGGGTCGATTTAGACCATTTGATTGATATTTATTTTCCCACTCTTTTCTTGATCATTTCCAGCGCGTTACCATGACATTTAAATTGGGAGCGCCAGACCAGTCAGTTTCTTGAAACCAACTCCTCATTGATGATCTACTCGAGACGCTCGTCACCCATGACCTTTGTGTCCTCCTCAGATACGTCATTTTGAGCTCCATTTGATTCGCACAACTTTTCCGACACGTGACCCAATTTTATTTCACTCCACGGCGTCACATTCATTTTCCAACTTGATTTATGGGTCCCCTGTCGACCAAAACCTGTCCGCCCCAATTATGGACATGGCCCACTTTGAGCCTACTACCCGTCCGCCACTTGTGTCCCATTTATTGGAATCCCCATGTGCTATTTATTTACACATGATCATCAACGTCTAATTTTAATTCATTTATTGCTCGATGTCCGATTTTCAACCAATCCGGCTCCACCGAGCCCAGTCCAGCTTTATGTGGCCCTCCATCGGGACACCCTCATATTTATTGCCCAAAAATATCAATTTCTTATTTTATCTATTTTTATTATTTAATGGGAAATTTTCCTTGAATTTAATCCTAAAGGAATGACCTATTTTTCCTACAATTATTTCTAGCCCTTGGATTCTCCTACAATTAATCCCATCCATTATTTTTCCTACATCCTTTTTCCACACACTCACAGCCACAATAGTGGCCGGCCCTAGAAATTGCATGGAGAGAATATTCTCTCTCTCTCTCCTTAATTCATTGCTTATCCGACGTCCTGAGATCCGACCGTTGGATCGGCGATTTCTTTACTCCATCGCAATCTTGGTATATCCACCTTCATTCCTGTCAATTTTCGTCCATTGATTTTATCGTTTGATACATGAAAACCGGCCACCAAGTTGACCGTTTAAATTGTATTAAATTTGGACAGTTTCGCGGGGCCAAGTTCGTCAGCTTGTAACTCCTCCACCGCAGCTTCGTTTAGTATGATACCAGTTCCGGTGCGAAGCTGGTATAACCCTCTTGCTACCCCTTCAGTTTCGTTTCATTGTGAGCTTGTTTGATTGGTTGAATTCGACGCCAAAGTTGGTCGTCCGAATTCGTAATTTCTAACTTGTAAAATTCTATTTTTGAGCACGGGACTCCAGATTTCATTTTTGACACCACCATTAGACTTGTGGCATCGTTTTGGCATGTTTTCATATAAAATTTGTTAGATTTGGAGAATGTGGGCCCGGACACGCATTTCGGTGCAAAACGGGTCCCACTTTCTGGGTCAATCGGACTTTTTGATGCCGGCTCATCGGAATCCAATTCCGGATATACCGATGAGTTCGTATCGTCAGTCTGGACTCGTTGACATATAATTTGCTAGGTTTTGGTAGACATTAGGTTCGGCACGCATTTCGGTGCAAGTCGGATACCAATATCCGGGTCAACGGGTCATTTTGAGTTTGGCTCATCGAAATCCAATTCCGGAGATACCGTTGAGTTCGTATCATCATTCTGGACTCGTTGACAGGTAGTTTGCTGAGTTTTGAGAACTTTAGCTCCGGCACGCATTTCCGTATAAATTGGAATTCCAAGTTCTGGTCAACGGGCCAAATTGAGATCGGGTCAACGGAATCCAATTCTGGAGATACCGTTGGGTTCGTATAGACATTCTGGTTGCGTGGACATATAATTTGTTATATTTTATAGACTTGTTTTTTTGCACATTTTTCGGTGCAAAACGGCTCCGACACGGACACCGTTTTGACCCGAAATTACCTTTTTGCCCTTGTGTCCAAATTGGACCGTTGGGTAGGCTATCCTAGCTAATTTGACCATTCTGGACACGTTGGCGATGTTCATTCATCGTCCGACAATGTTTGTTGATAATTTCTCTGAGTTTAACCTCTTTATAATTAATTAATAATTAATCCATATAATGTTCGTATTTCGGGATTAGTACAACGAAACTGAGATCAGTCAATTCCAGTGATCTCACATCGCTGAAATTGACAAGTTGGATACGTGGATCACTATAATAAGATTATCAACCTTACCGATAATCTCCTTATCTCGATTTGCGTGTCGTAAGTTTCGACGTACAAATAACGAAGTACACTTTATATTAGACTAGAATTGACCCTGTTTGACCAGAGTTGACCAGTTGACCCAAAGTCAACTGTAAGTCAACACTTGACCTAGTTTGACTAGATTATTGACCGGAGTTGACCTAGAGTTAATTTGACTAGAAGAACCTAGGATAAAATAGATTGTTTGTGGATTCATTTATTACAACTTGAACACCTTGTAACCTGTGTTACTTTAAATATGACTCTGTGGCTTCAGTGGGACCCCCTATACTTATCAGCTGTTCAGGTTATCGAGGCGAGTACATTCTCTGATCATTTCATATCCTGCTTAGAATTATATTCCTGCTTTAAATTACTATACTTGATGGTGTCACGACATTATCACGGATTAGTACTATACGGATCTCTTCATGCAATGTTATCCCCCTCGGGAGCATCGGGTACATTATGTCATGTGCGTTTCACTTTCATCATGTACTCCTGTGCTTTCACCATACATGTACACTCTTGTGAATCATGTACTCTCATGTTCACAGAGCCTTCATGTATACTATCATGTGCACCCTTTTAAGGGCCCCATGTGATATCATGTACAATAACATAACCTACTTAGATCCTTGTGTACTGATTGGGGAAAACGGGGGAGTGCTAGTAGTCATGTAAACAATTCTTTAGTAGTGTAGATCATGTACAACTCTTTAGTGTAGATCATGTACAAATCTGTTCCATTCATATGTGCTATCCTGTACTCTACATCACTAGCCACTGTTAGTTCTCTATTTATAGTAGATATTTCTATTACTGTTCTCTCTCTATTTACATACCGTATTTCTTCAGATCTTGTATCTTACTTTACTGCATGATTATATTTTCTAACCTGCTATGAACTATTGAGATGTAATGTGCTCGTTCCAATCCTAACTAGACCTGTTGATAAATTTTACAGATAGCCTGGAGGTGCCTGCTAGCCTAGAGGAGACACATTAGAGGTTGTTTAGGTAGTTATTTCATTTTCTCTGGAGTTGTATTTACCTTGTGGATTACTGTATCTTTATTGAGTTTTGAGATGTATTTCTGGGTTCATGTACCTTAGACACTTAGACTTCTATCTCCTGTATCTCTTTTAGATTTCATGTTTTATCTATTCTTATCATGCTCTACCTTAGATGTGATTGAGTTGTATCTGCTATGTCACCCCCATTTGGGGAGTATAAACTGTTTAGTCTTATACTGTTAGATGCATTGAGACCTAGGACAGCGTTCTACCGCCGACACTGCGGCGTAGGCTGGGCGTTGTTACGTTCTCGTGCCCTAACTCTAGGGTGCGGATCATGACACGTTTTTAGTGGTGGCCCACGCAGGTCGAGACTAAAGTGTAGTGGTATTCGAACTAGAGTACCACTACAGCCTGCAGTAGGATTATGATATATTTTGAAGGTACTCAATCACAGATAGGAACCCTTGAGAGATTTTCGGGACGACCCTGGAGAATCTTATTTAACTTCGATTTGAAAACTCTCTTTTTCCCTTGATTTAATTTATTTTACTTTTGTTGTTAAATTTGATTTTTATGGATTATCGTTGAATTTGAGTTTGTATTTATTTTGACGGAAGATTTTCGAATTTTGAATTTTGATGATAGCTGTTGTATTCGAGTTTGCATTTTGATGGATTGTGTTCACTTTTGAATTTTGATGTTCGTTAATAAAATTTTGATTTGATTTTTGAGTATTCATTGTTGATTTAATTTGATTTTTGGCAAGATGAAATTATATGGGCTAGGTCATCTATGTTATGGAATCTAGTCTTCTATAGTCACATTAGCCACCATGGTGAGGACATATAGTCTGACTCTGGATGTATTTCTCGGGTGTGGGAATTTAAGGTTTTCGCAGCCAAGCATGCGGCACCGCGAAAATGTTAAATACCATGATTCTAGAGATATGTGCATAAGTCAAGGGCTCTGTGATTATCGTAGCCTTGCTTACTAGTATGACGAGGATTTAGAGTACCATGATTTTGGATAGACGCATATGATTATCGGATTGCACCTTAAAATATTTTGAACATGTTTTCTCTACTTTTTCTCAGTCATTCAAAAAAAAAGAAATTATTATTTGATGTTTTGCCTAGTTTCTTGTCATTTAACTTAAGAGTATGTTTAGTTGTTTTCATAAACCTTTGTGTACCTTCTTGCTATGAGTTTTTCTTAATACAATGAATCGATGATTTTGCTAGATTTTATCTTGAATTTGATATTTAAGTCTGGATTTCAAAACGGTTCCTTCTTTAAACTGATAAGCAGAACAGATTTTCTCGTTATTTCTTTCTTGCTATTATTCTTGTATTAAATAATAATGATAATAAAACTGTCTTGATTTCGTCAATCACCTACTTGCAATCTTGGTAGGAATCTAAATGTTAGTCTTAACGTAGAATTAATTTTTATTGGGACATGAGAATATGTATATGAATATATATAGCAGACACTTTGCCTAACACGTATGCATGCTACACTTTATTTTTCCACATATCTAGATAATATTAAAATGTCATTAATGTTAAATTTTCAAAATCCCAATGTTTTTGGCTTTCTGTTTTTCCAGTTTAAATTCGTAATTTAAATATAAATTTTATGTTATTATTTAGGTTTACATAACTGCACATGTATGTTATACGTAGGGTTTCAATTCAAAAGAATTTTGGTTGAAAATTTGGGTTTAAATTTGTCAATCTAAGACTGTGTACATATTAACCCTTAATACTGAATTCCAAATGTTTAGTTTAAATTACTGATTTATTTTCTTAACATAATATTTAGAGCTGCGTACATTGTTGTAAGTAGGAATATAAATTTAGGTTTCATATTCTTACATGTTAGTTTGTGATAAACATTGAGTTGGGTTTGATGTTCAAATTTCTCTAATATCCTAAAAACTGTATACATGTTAACATTTTCATATTGATTTCCATGTTTAGTTCTGTTTCAGATTTAATATGTAATATTGAACTGTATGCGTAGATAAATGTATGGATAATATGTTAGGGTTTCTTATCTACCATGATAGGATATTGGGAGCGTTGAGATTTGTTGTGATATTTCAAACCCTAAAATCTGAGTCTGCATTATGTTAATATTACATTGGTTTAAATGTTAGCTTATTTTAGATTTTGTATGTAAATGCTGAACTAAAACTGGATTTAACCTTTTAATACTAATCTATAACCCTGTACAAGGACACACACACTCTCTAACATAGTACACCCTGTCGTGTAACATAATCTTTCCTCTCTATGTTATGATTATATACCTAGATAGATATATATAGAGTTTATGCATATATGTTATAACGTATATAGATACATGGCTAAGTCTTTTTTTATATATATGGTTAGCCATGCATGTTATGATTAAATAGGTTGTGTACTGTAGGTCGTTAACCCATATGCCATGATTAGTGTAACTTGCTAGTTATTGTTGAAACCCGAATCCCCATATACACTTTCATGTATATTCACGTACACCAATATCTGCTATCTAACCATATGAACCTGTTCACATACACCCATACACACACAAACTATATAATATTACATAATGCTAGTTTTCCCTCTCTAACGCTCTCTCTGTATATATATTGTGATTGGATTTCAATGCAAGTGACTTTCGATTCTTTAACTTATGATTTTGACTTTCTTGGGATAGTACTTTTTTCAAATGATTCGTAGTTACCTTCCTTTATTTTTATTTTTATTTTTTTATGAGTACCAAGTTTCATATAGGATGGTAGACTGCCTTACAGTTTTGATGGTTTGTTGTTCCCGTAACTTTGGTTTAACACCCTAGATTGCTTGTGTATTTTGATACCCTATGACCGTTTTGTTTTAGCATGACTAGTATACCTAGATGAGACTTTCACTACCACCGTATGCCATGACCCAGTATGCCGTTCTTTTTTTGATGGTATATTTTATTTAAGTTCTGGAACTGTTATTGTGGGGGTTTGACCTAGAGTGAGTAGGGACATTTTAATTTCGAGGACGAAATTTTTATAAGGTGGGTAGGATGCGAGCACCCTGAATTTTGGGTTGAATTTTTATTTTATTTTATTTTATTTTTTGATTGTTTAGTTTCATCAAATAATTAATTTTGTTATTTTTTTCCCTTAAGTGTACTTTCCCATGCCTTTGATATTTGGAGTATCAGGGATGTTCAACTCTGGAAATCTTCTTCACGAGTTTTGGAGTGGACACGATTACCTTCATGACGGTATATAGTGTCCCATCCAAACTTGTTCCCTTGTACTCTTTCTGCTTCGCTGAACTTCTGGTCGGTTTAGACCATTTGATTGATATTTATTTTCCCACTCTTTTCTTGATCATTTCCAGTGCGTTACCATGACATTTAAATTGGGAGCGCCAGACCAGTCAGTTTCTTGAAACCAACTCCTCATTGATGATCTACTCGAGACGCTCGTCACCCATGACCTTTGTGTCCCCCTCAGATACGTCATTTTGAGCTCCATTTGATTTGCACAACTTTCCCGATACGTGACCCGATTTTATTTTACTCCACAGCGTCACATTCATTTTCCAACTTGATTTGTGGGTCCCCTGTCGACCAAAACCTGTCCGCCCCAATTATGGACATGGCCCACTTTGAGCCTACTACCCGTCCGCCACTTGTGTCCCATTTATTGGAATCCCCATGTGCTATTTATTTACACATGATCATCAACGTCTAATTTTAATTCATTTATTGCTCGATGTCCGATTTTCATCCAATCCGGCTCCACCGAGCCCAGTCCAGCTTCATGTTGCCCTCCATCGGGACACCCTCATATTTATTGCCCAAAAATATCAATTTCTTATTTTATCTATTTTTATTATTTAATGGGAAATTTTCCTTGAATTTAATCCTAAAGGAATGACCTATTTTTCCTATAATTATTTCTAGCCCTTGGATTCTCCTACAATTAATCCCATCCATTATTTTTCCTACATCCTTTTTCCACACACTCACAGCCACAATAGTGGCCAGCCCTAGAAATTGCATGGAGAGAATATTCTCTCTCTCTCTCCTTAATTCATTGCTTATCCATTCTCCTCTCTCTCTTATCCTTCTTTCTCTCTCTCACTTTCTAAATTTTTTTTCCATGCACAGCACCCTCTTCCTCACTCGACCTCACCTCCCCGACCACCATGCCCGACCTCCGGCCACCCCCTGGCCGTGGCCTGGCCGTCGGCCTCCCCCACCTCGGCCTCCTCCTCCTCCTCCTACTTTCCCTCCTCCTCCATCTCCTCCACTTCATCCGCCAACACCACCACCCGCACCACATCAACCGGCCACCACCGGCCTCCACTGCCTCCCCTCGGCCACCGCCCCTTGGCGTGTGCAACCGCCGCGCTAGGCCGTACCCTCGTCGGTTGGGCTGACCGTGCACAGCCCCGCGCGCAGCCCGCGCGACAGCGGCAGCAGCCACGCGTTAGGCGCGTGCGCACGCGAACGGCGTTGGCGCCGCCGCCGGCCACCGTGCTCCGGCGACCCCCATCGTGGGTGGCCCCCCCTCGGGCGCACCCTATGCTGCCTTCCCTTGGCGGCCAACGTCCTCCGGGATGCGCCGTCGAGGCGATTTCTGCGTTTTGAACGACGTCCCGTCGTGACGCGCGCGGGATCGAGTTCGTTTTGGCGCTCCGTCGCAGCAACTTTGCACACATTTTTCCGAAGATCCGACCGTTGGATCAGCGATTTCTCTGCTCCGTCGCAATCTCGGTATATCCACCTTCATCCCTGTCAATTTTTGTCCGTTGATTTTATCGTTTGATACATGAAAACCGGCCACCAAGTTGACCGTTTAAATTGTATTAAATTTGGACAGTTTCGCGGGGACAACTTCGTCAGCTTGTATCTCCAACACCGCAGCTCCGTTTGGCGTGCTGCCAGTTCCGGTGCGAAGCTGGTATAACCCTCTTGCTACCCCTTCAGTTTCGTTTCATTGTGAGCTTGTTTGATTGGTTGAATTCGGCGCCAAAGTTGGTCGTCCGAATTCGTAATTTCCAACTTGTAAAATTCTATTTTTGAGCATGGGACTCCAAATTTCATTTCTGACACCACCATTAGACTTGTGGCATCGTTCTGGCATATTTTCATATAAAATTTGTTAGATTTGGAGAACGTGGGCCCGGGCACGCATTTCGGTGCAAAACGGGTCCCACTTTCTGGGTCAACGAGACTTTTTGACGCTGGCTCATCGGAATCCAATTCCGGATATACCGATGAGTTCGTATCGTCATTCTGGACTCGTTGACATATAATTTGCTAGATTTTGGTGGACATTGGGTTCGGCACGTATTTCGGTGCAAGTCGGATACCAATATCCGGGTCAACGGGTCATTTTGAGTTCGGCTCATCGGAATCCAATTTCGGAGATACCGTTGAGTTCGTATCATCATTCTGGACTCGTTGACAGGTAGTTTGCTGAGTTTTCAGAACTTTGGCTCTGGCATGCATTTCCGTGTAAATCGGAATTCCAAGTTCTGGTCAATGGGCCAAATTGAGATCGGGTCAACGGAATCCAATTCTGGAGATACCGTTGGGTTCGTATCGACATTCTGGTTGCGTGGACATATAATTTGTTATATTTTATAGACTTGTTTTCTTACACATTTTTCGGTGCAAAACGGCTCCGACACGGACACCGTTTTGACCCGAAATTACTTTTTTGCCCTTGTGTCCAAATTGGACCGTTGGGTAGGCTATCCTAGCTAATTTGACCATTCTGGACACGTTGGCGATGTTCATTCATCGTCCGACAATGTTTGTTGATAATTTCTCTGAGTTTAACCTCTTTATAATTAATTAATAATTAATCCATATAATGTTCGTATTTCGGGATTAGTACAACGAAACTGAGATCAGTCACTTCCAGTGATCTCACATCGCTAAAATTGACAAGTTGGATACGTGGATCACTATAATAAGATTATCAACCTTACCGATAATCTCTTTATCTCGATTTGCGTGTCGTAAGTTTCGACGTACAAATAACGAAGTACACTTTATATTAGACTAGAATTGACCCTGTTTGACCAGAGTTGACCAGTTGACCCAAGGTCAACTGTAAGTCAACACTTGACCTAGTTTGACTAGATTATTGACCGGAGTTGACCTAGAGTTAATTTGACTAGAAGAACCTAGGATAAAATAGATTATTTGTGGATTCATTTATTACAACTTGAACACCTTGTAACCTGTGTTACTTTAAATATGACTCTTTGGCTTCAGTGGGACCCCCTATACTTATCAGCTGTTCAGGTTATCGAGGCGAGTACATTCTCTGATCATATATCCTGCTTAGAATTATATTCCTGCTTTAAATTACTATACTTGATGCTGTCACGATATTATCACGGATTAGTACTATACGGATCTCTTCATGCGATGTTATCCCCCTCGGGAGCATCGGGTACATTATGTCATCTGCGTTTCACTTTCATCATGTACTCTTGTGCTTTCACCATACATGTACACTCTTGTGAATCATGTACTCTCATGTTCACAGAGCCTTCATGTATACTATCATGTGCACCCTTTTAAGGGCCCCATGTGATATCATGTACAATAACATAACCTGCTTAGATCCTTGTGTACTGATTGGGGAAAACGGGGGAGTGCTAGTAGTCATGTGAACAATTCTTTTGTAGTGTAGATCATGTACAACTCTTTAGTGTAGATCATGTACAAATCTGTTCTGTTCACATGTACTATCCTGTACTCTACATCACTAGCCACTGTTAGTTCTCTATTTATAGTAGATATTTCTATTACTGTTCTCTCTCTATTTACATACTGTATTTCTTCAGATCTTGTATCTTACTTTACTGCATGATTATATTTTCTAACCTGCTATGAACTGTTGAGATGTAATGTGCTCGTTCCAGTCCTGACTGGACCTGTTGATAAATTTTACAGATAGCCTGGAGGTGCCTGC
This sequence comes from Iris pallida, assembly GCA_029216955.1. Taxonomy (NCBI): domain Eukaryota; kingdom Viridiplantae; phylum Streptophyta; class Magnoliopsida; order Asparagales; family Iridaceae; genus Iris; species Iris pallida. The sequence goes on from JANAVB010026400.1 coordinate 15,067,858, forward strand.
TAGCCTAGAGGAGACACATTAGAGGTTGTTTTGGTAGTTATTTCATTTTGTCTGGAGTTGTATTTACCTTGCGGATTACTGTATCTTTATTAAGTTTTGAGATGTATTTCTGGGTTCATGTACCTTAGACACTTAGACTTCTATCTCCTGTATCTCTTTTGGATTTCATGTTTTATCTATTCTTATCATGCTCTACCTTAGATGTGATTGAGTTGTATCTGCTATGTCACCCCCATTCGGGGAGTATAAACTGTTTAGTCTTATACTGTTAGATGCATTGAGACCTAGGACAGCGTTCTACCACCGACACTGCGGCGTAGGCTGGGCGTTGTTAGGTTCTCGTGCCCTAACTCTAGGGTGCGGGTCATGACAAGGGTGGATGATCAAAGCCATCTGATACTCTCCTTCGCTGCTCGGAGAAGTGTCGTTGGTCTGGTGTAGTTCAACGGACTTCTCGTTCACCTCGGGGAGGATCAGGCCGGATTGGGGTCTCTTCCAAAGAGTGTCAAGAGGGGTGAAGTTGAGGATGTCGAACTAGTTATTGAGAAGGATGCCCGGGGGTTCAAAGGTGGTGATGGCCTTCTCCGAAGGGTTAGGGGAATGGGGGCTGGGGGAGCTGTCGCTGTCAACGAAGTGGGATTGAGAATTGGGGAGAGGGTGGATGGGGGATGTGGAAATAATTTGGGTCGTCTTCTGGGATCGCAGCTTACGGAGAGCTTTCTTCTTAAGCTTCGGGTGCGCCTTGAAATAATACCTTGTGAGGTGGCCTCTGGACTGGCAGTTCCTGCAGAAGATTATGTTGTTGTCGTACTCCTGAGTTTCGAGGTGTGATGGTCCCCCGAGGTCGATTTGAATCTGGATGGGGTGGGGGGGTTTGAAGACAGGTCGAGTTCCATGCAGATCTTCACGTAGTTGCCTTTGGATACGGTACGGGTTTCTTCAGCGATGGCCACCATGGATCCGAAAGAGCTGGCGATTCTTTTAAGAGCTGCGGGTGCAAAGCAGACTAGTGGGAGGTTTGGAAGGGTATTCCATGCTAAGATGATCGAAGAGTCGACTGTGGGGCTGAAATCGGGGGACCATTTGTGATCTTGACGCTGTGGGTTCTGAAGCGGGTGGTGCCTTTGGCCCAGACTAAAGAGTAGTCGGAGTCTGAGGAAAGGTAGAGAAGCAGGTGTTTTGGGTCCAGCAGGGAAATCTTGTAGGTGGAGGTGAGCCCCCTGTTTGCCATGAAATATAAAAAAACAGAACAATTATCGGAGGACTGGACTTTTACTTCACAATACAAACTCGTTTGTACAAAGAAAGCCTAGGGACGAAAATCTAGGTACAACAATCTAAGTACAATTGTTTATTTTAGATTCTGGGGGATGACGATAGAGGCTCGGGAAAGCTACGGCAGCTCTTCCTTACTCCTTGGACGATCAGGTGCAGCCTTGGCTCTGTAGAAGAACTGCTGGGCGTTGATGAAGAAATGCTCTCTCTTTAGGCTCTCTGGCTCTCTATGTCTCTCTCTGCCTCTGTGTATGTCTCTGTCTCTCTCTCTATATATCTCTGTGTGTGTGTGTGTATATCTCTGTAAGGAAATGGCACCTTGCTATTTATAAGAGTAGGGGGCATCATTAGGGTTTGCAAATGATTGTCTCTCTTCTCAAAGAGGCGGCAGCCTGTTGATTGATCAATCTGGGCCATTAGTCTTGAGTGTGATGAATCTGGGCCATTAATGTAGATTACGCCAAATCCTATAAGTAATTAATGCTGATTACAACAAATCTCCATCATGATGATTTGCTGACGTCTGCAAATCTGAATGAATAAATCTAATTCATTCTCCCGCCACGTGTCCCTAGATTATTGGGATTTGACCCAATCTTTAATTACAGTAGATCGGCTTTTGACACGTGTCCAGCCACGTGTCCCAACTGTTGTGCTAATGAGTCGCATGAAAGTCATCACACTCGAACTGCATGAGAGTCGTCGTGCCCGAACTGCATAAGAGTCTCCATACCCGAACCGCATGAGAGTCGTCATGACCGAGCCGCATGAGAGTCTTCATACTCGAGCCGCATGAACGTCGTCATGACCAAGCCGTACGAGAGTCTTCATACTCGAGCCGCATGAGCGTCGTCATGACCGAGCCGCATGAAGAGTCGTCACGACCGAGCCGCATGAGCGTCTCCATACTCGAGCCGCATGAGAGTCTTCATACTCGAGCCGCATGAAGAGTCGTCATGACCGGAGTCATAACCGCATAGAGCTTATCCGAGCCGCATGAGGCTCCAAAAGACTTTCGGTCTGCATGAGTTTCTGAGCCGCATAAGGCTCCTTCTGGCTGAGCTGCATGGGCTTCCATGTTGATTTTGGGCCACCTAAGGCCCCCCTGCTGCTTTTGGGCCATATGAAGCTTTCTGGATTTTGAGCCGCATGAATCTCCATGTTGAATTCTTGTGGCATAGAGAATCCCCTTCTTTTCTTGCGCTTGTGAAGGATCCCATCTCGTAAGTCAAGGACATCTCGGTCAACCTTTGTACTCGTTTTGTGGGCCCGGGTATCCCGAACACACGAGTGCGTAGGTATCATGTTTACAACTTTCCATCAGAGGCCCGCTTTAACAGTTAGCGGGGCGCTCTGATGGTCAGAGGTTGGGACAGCTGACTGAGCTCGACGAGCCCAGGCTGCCCTAGACTTCTTCGACTTAGCACCCGAAGGTACGTAGTAGGAATAGTCGAAGTTGGAAGGAGGAAAGAGAAGTTGGTGCCCTTTTCAAAGGAGGAAAGGGGGCTCTATTTATAGAATGGAGTGAGCCCTTTCTTTTTCTCCTTTCCGATATGGGACTAAAAGCAATTTTTCTATGCTTCTACAGGACCCCCTTCAAAGTTTCCAAATTGCAAATTTGGAACACTTTGAATAAGAAGCATGGAAAGTAGAGTTGTTTGGGTGTGGCAATCCAATCAGAGGTAGCATGGACGTGATAGGTTTGGGTAGTTCCGCTGGAGATTTTATGTGGACTTATCATCCTTGGCGTACCTCAGTTTTAGGTACGAATAATAAGTTGAGAGAGGGAACCATCATATTTACCCAGAGGGGATGAGGACGTGGTAAATATGGGTCTAAAGTAGAGCCTTCCTACTCAGAGGTAATGAGGACGTGGTAGGAGTGAACTCGAATGAGGATACATAGAACAACTCAGAGGTGTTATCAACGTGGAAGTTCTATACATTGGGTGAAAGAATGCTATGGAACAGCTAGGCTCCGAAAGCATGTGATGATGAGGAATGATGTGGATGTACTAGGGGACCTAGTACGACATTTATGGTCAACAGAGGACATTTGTGGTCCTATTATCCTTGGCATACCTTGGTTTTAGGTACGGATAATAAGTTTGATAGGGATACCTAGAATAACTCCATGGTAAGGCGGATATGGAGGTACTTGGTATCGGGCGAAAGAATGCCATGGAGCAGCTGGGCTCCAGGGCATGATGAGAAATTTGCGGTCAACAGAGGACATTTGTGGTCAACTGAGGACATTTATGGTCAGCAGAGGACATTTGTGGGCCAATTATCCTTGGCGTACCCTAGCTTAGGATACAGATAATAGGATGAAAGGGAACCAACATACTTACTCAGAGGTAATGAGGACATGGCAAGCATGAGGGCTTTTCACCGCGAAATCTTCCTACTCAGAGGTAATGAGGACATGGCAGGAGTGGACTTGACGGAGGATATTTGTGGTCAACAGAGGACATTTGTGGGCCTATTACCCTTGGCGTACCCTGGTTCAGGGTACGGATAATAAGACGAGAGAGAACCAACATACTTACTCAGAGGTAATGAGGACATGGTAAGTACGGAGATTTTACCGTAGAGTCTTCCTACTCAGAGGTAATGAGGACATAGCAGAAGTGGACTCAACGGAGGATATTTATGGTCAACAGAGGACATTTGTGGGCCTATTACCCTTGGCATACCCTGGTTTAGGGTACGGATAATAAGACAAGAGAGGACCGACATACTTACTCAGAGGTAATGAGGACATGATAAGTACAGAGGTTTTACTGTGGAGTCTTTCTGCTCAGAGGTAATGAGGACATGGCCGGAGTGGACTCAGCGGGGAATATTTATGGACCTATTATCCTTGGCGTACTCCGGTTGTGGGTACAGATAATAAGTCGAATGGGAATCTTTATACTTACTCAGAGGTAATGAGGACATGGCAAGCATGAAGGTTTCTTCGACGGAGCCTTCCCACTCAGTGGTAATGAGGACATGGTAGGAGTGGGCTCAATGAAGGAGGGTACATAGAGCGACTCAGAGGTAATGAGGACATGGAAGTTCTATGTAAGGTGTGATTTATTTTTGGTGGAAGTGGAACGATTCAAAGGTAATGAGGACATGGCCGTTTTAGAAATTTGTGGATCTGTTACCCTTTTTGTCCACTGGGAGTGCGGGTAGTGGATCATGAGGGAGGATCTCTTCCAGGAAGAAAGTTCAGAGATATGATCATACATGACTTACTATCTGAAAGAGTGACCGGAATGTGAGTTCAGAGGCACTTGCAGGTACATGACTCGATAATCTGGGAGATTGTGGATGCGAGTTCAGCAGCACTAGCGGGTATATGACTCGATAATCTAGAATGTTGTGGATATGAGTTCAGCGGTACCAGCGGGTACATGACTCACGAGTTCAACGGCACCAGCGGGTACATGACTCGATAATCTGGAATGTGTCGTTTAGACATAATATTTCTTCAGGAACTTGCCGTGACTGGCAACATGAGCAAGTCTCCATTTTGCTTTGCGAGACGGTAAGCACCGTTGGAGAATACAACCTCAATAATAAATGTACCTTCCTATTTTGGCTGGAATTTGCCGACGGTCTTGTGAGTCATGACCATCGGCCTCCGGACAGCCAGAACGAGATCGTCTACTTGGAATGTTCTGATTTTACCTTCTTGTTGAAGGCTCGAGAGATGCGTGCTTGGTATAACTCGATCCTTTGCTGATCCAGGAGGCGCTTTTTATCTAAGGCCTCTAACTCTTGTAGCTGGCGACGGTAGTTATCATCCGTCGTCAATTGATAAGTGAGGGCGACGCGAAGCGAGGGTATTTGAGTCTCCAATGGGAGAACTGCCTCACTCCCGTACACCAGGGAGAATGGTATGTTCCCTGTGGCCGTTCGGACCGTGGTACGGTACGCCCATAAGCATTCACCAAGCTTCTCGTTCCAGTCGCATTTGTTGGACGATACGAACTTCTTGAGTAACTTGATGATGGTTTTGTTGAATGCTTCTACCAACCCATTTGCTGCTGGATTATATAGTGTCGAAGCAATATTTTGGATGCGGTACTTGTCGCAAAACCGATAGAAGACGTGGCTTGTAAACTGCGGACCATTATCGTAGATGATCCTTCGGGGCAGTCCAAAGCGATAGATGACATAATGCTTGAGGAAGCTGATCACGTTTGAAGTTTTGACTTCTGCAAGTGGAAGAGCTTTCGCCCATTTGGAGAAGTAATTTGTGATTGCGAGTATGAAACGATGTCCTCGGGAGGAAGGTGGAGTGATTGGACCGATGATATCCATTCCCCATGCTTCGAACGGCCAGGACGCTACTGTCGGATGTAGAAATTCGGATGGCTGGTGAATGAAGTCCGCGTGGACTTGTTGGCAGGCTAGCGACCCCAGCTTGGTACTTGATGCTGGGCGGGGAGTGGTTGGTTCGCTAGAAGTCCCAAACCCTGCATCGGGATAACGATTCTTCTTGGGAAGGCGTATCGTCATCGGCTTGTCGGAGGGATTGAGCTTCTCCGTTTGTGGCTGGCCGACTCTCAGCAGCCTGATTGTCAGTGGCTCCGTTGTGGGTCTTGGCACTTGGCCAGACCTTGGCAGCCGGATTATCATCTGCTCTTCTTGTGCCGAGAGGCTGATTGCGTCCTTACGCAGAATGGTTGTAAAGGGTGCAGACTTGCCAGGTTTACGAGCTTGGAGGTGGATCGTCAGAGGTTCTTCTGATCCTGTGGCTGTCTCGGTACGAGCTTGCACATCTCCTTCACCAAGGTGCTTCTTCGACTTTTCGTACAGGCAGGAGTCTGAGTAGTAGGATTCGACCCCTTTGAAGGGATCGATATCAGCAAATTTTGTCCTCACGAAGCCGTATTTATCGACATATTTGAAGCACTGGTACAGCATAGAAGGCACGATCATATAATCGTGTATCCAAGGGCGCCCAAGAGGATGTTATAAGAAGTGTCTGCATCTATGACGTAGCAGATGACTTCTGATTGGAGATCGCCAATCTGATACTTCAGACGAATCTTCCCAATTGGGTAGCTCCTGTCCGAATTGAAACCGCTGATGGCGGTGCTTGTAGGCGTCAGGCGATGCATCGAAATGCGAAGGTAATGTAGCAGACCCTTCGGAATGATGCTTATGGAAGACCCAGGATCAATGTGCATCCGATCCACCTTTACGTCGTCGATGTATCCAGTGTAGTATAACGGGCGATCGTGCAGGTTGGTTTTGATGAGCATGTCCTGCAGAGTGAAGACAATGTTGGGCATCGCTCCAGTGCAAGCGCTGTCTTGGAGATCTGCAGGCAGGTTTTCTCCCGTGAGGTTGACCTGAGCCAGGTACGTGTCGGCATTTTGGAGTGCATCGCTCAAAGCCGCACGAACATCTTTTAAGAGTCTCAAAAGCTCGTATAATGACAACTTGGCCGGTATGTTGGCCAATTGTGCCAAGATGTCGAAGTTGTAGGGCTTCTCCAGCCCCTGCGGTGCCTCTTTTCAGAGGGATTTGACAAAGCGAGTCTCCTTCGGCCTAGGCTTGTCGGTCGTCGAAGGCTGAGCCGATCCCGGAGCATCAGTTGTAGCGGGATGATGATCTTCAGCCGAATTATCAGCCACAGGTTGGGATTGTGCCCCAGACCGAGTGACGACGGCTGTAGCTTCTTCGATATCTGCCGAGATTGTGCGAAAGGACATGACTTTTCCACTCTTCTTCTTGCGAATAGAAGATGGTGTGGGCTGAGTCACTTTTGATACCAAGTCTGGATGGACCCACATGACCTCCCCTCGTGGTATGGTGAGAGGCATTAGACCAGCAGCCTGATTTCGGGGAGGTAGAAGATTAGCAATCTTCATTGTCGCCAGAGGGATGGGTACCACACCGTCTTGAGCTTCGGTTGGAGGAAAGCTGCCAAATTGTACTGACACCATATTGGCTGCTACAGTTACCTCTTCGAAGTCGATGGCCAGAGCGTTCGAGTCGATGAGATTTTGGATGTACCGTTTCAGTTGGTAGCAGTCGTGTGTGGCATGGTGGACGTAGCGGTGGTAATGGCAGTACTTTGGATGCTGTTGGCAGACTTGGTCGCATGAGCGTTCGGCTTCTTCTTGGGGCGCATAAAATCACTCTTTGTCCCTATAAGTCCAGCATCGTAGTACTTTCCTTTGCCAGACTTGGGGACAACAGAGTTCTCTACGGCTCGAAGTGGAGCCGTATGAGAGTTGCCTTCGCCGTCTTAGGTAGCAGAGAGTACCCCGTCCAGAGCTTGTGGAGGAGCAAATGATTTTGGCCTCCACTCGCAGCGAGCTTTCGTTGTGCGGGTTCGCTTCTGGACTGAGCCAGCACTTCCTTCAGAGGGTATTTCTTCAAACGCCTGTTGGTCGAAGCGGACGACCATCTTCTGTTGCGTGGAGCCAAGTTTGGTTGCATCCGATTGCATCACCAACTCCTCAGCCATGGAGAAGTTTGTCCCCAGCAGAGTCGCCATCGTGTTTGCCATGAAATATAAAAAAACAGAACAATTATCGGAGGATTGGACTTTTACTTCACAATACAAACTCGCTTGTACAAAAAAAGCCTAGGGATGAAAACCTAGGTACAGCAATCTAAGTACAATTGTTTATTTTATATTCTAGGGGGTGACGATAGAGGCTCGAAAAAGCTACGGCAGCTCTGCCTTACTTCTTGGACGATCGGGTGCAGCCTTGGCTCTGTAGAAGAACTGCTGGGCGTTGATGAAGAAATGCTCTCTCTTCAGGCTCTCTGGCTCTCTATGTCTCTCTCTGCCTCTGTGTATGTCTCTGTCTCTTTCTCTATATATCTCTGCGTGTGTGTGTGTATATCTCTACAAGGGAATGACACCTTGCTATTTATAAGAGTAGGGGGCATCATTAGGGTTTGCAAATGATTGCCTCTCTTCTCAAAGAGGCGGCGGCCTGTTGATTGATCAATCTGGGCTATTAGTCTTGAGTGTGATGAATCTGGGCCATTAATGTAGATTGCGCCAAATCCTATAAGTAATTAATGCTGATTGCAACAAATATCCATCATAATGATTTGCTGACGTCTGCAAATCTGAATGAATAAATCTAATTCATTCTCCCGCCACGTGTCCCCAGATTATTGGGATTTGACCCAATCTTTGATTGCAGTAGATCGGCCTTTGACACGTGTCCAGCCACGTGTCCCAACTGTTGTGCTCATGAGCCGCATGAAAGTCATCACACTCGAACCGCATGAGAGTCGTCGTGCCCGAACTGCATAAAAGTCTCCATACCCGAACCGCATGAGAGTCATCATGATCGAGCCGCATGAGAGTCTTCATACTCGAGCCGCATGAGCGTCGTCATGACCGAGCCGTATGAAGAGTCATCACGACCGAGCCGTATGAGCGTCTCCATACTCGAGCCGCATGAGAGTCTTCATACTCGAGCCGTATGAAGAGTCGTCATGACCGGAGTCGTAACCGCATAGAGCTTATCCGAGCCGCATGAGGCTCCAGAAGACTTTTGGTCCGTATGAGTTTCTGAGCCGCATGAGGCTCCTTCTGGCTGAGCTGCTTGGGCTTCCATGTTGATTTTGGGCCACCTAAGGCCCCCCTTGCTGCTTTTGGGCCGCATGAAGCTTTCTGGATTTTAGCCGCATGAAGCTCCATGTTGAATTTGAGCGACATAGGGAATCCCCTTCTTTCCTTGCGCTTGTGAAGGATCCCATCTCGCAAGTCAAGGACATCTCGGTCAACCTTTGTACTCGTTTTGTGGGCCCGGGTATCTCGAACACACGAGTGCGTAGGTATCATGTTTATATCTTTCCATCAGAGGTCCGCTTTAACAGTTAGCGGGGCGCTCTGATGGTCAGAGGTTGGGACAGCTGTCTGAGCTCGACGAGCCCGTGCTGCCCTAGACTTCTTCGACTTAGCTCCCGAAGGTGCGTAGTAGAAAGAGTCCAAGTTGGAAGGAGGGAAGAGAAGTTGGTGCCATTTTCAAAGGAGGAAAGGGGGCTCTATTTATAGAATGGAGTGAGCCCTTTCTTCTTCTCCTTTCCGATGTGGGACTAAAAGCAATATTTTCTATTCTTCTACACCCCCAACCTGCGATAGCCTCTTGAGCGATGCTAATCTTGGGGCACCCTGAGGGGAACTTCAACACGAATGTCCTCGCGAAGATGGCCGAAAGAGAGGATATCTCTGCGGAGGAGAATGGGACACAGATGGTTTGCCCGTCGAAAGGTCTCGGGAGTTTGATGTTTAGCAGCTCGGTGTCTATGGTCGGAGGAGAGAACTACGTCCCACGATCTAGCCTCAGAATCTCCACAAAATATTTTTCGGAGGAGACCCCGGAGATAATGGGCGCATGGGCCGTGGGGGGTGTGGGCGCATGGGCACCTGGAGAAGGCTCACTCACAGATAGATGGGCGCATGCGCCCGGGCGGGGTTGAGTGGACGTATAGCCTCCGACAGAAGAGGAGGAGGGCTCCTGGCTCTTAGCCCCCTGGAACTGATCGAGCACTGCTTGGGGGGGAGCATGGCCTCCAGCAGGAGAAGCCTGGCGCGTGGCCTCTTTGGGCAGCCCGGCCGTAACTAGAATGAGCGCCTGATCAATGCACCGCAAAACGGAAGAGGTGGGTGCATAGGCACCAACGATGGACATATAGCCCCCGCATAAGGAAGCGGGGGCACAAGCTAGGTAGCGACGGCACTGCCCGAGGAGGAGGGCGTATAGGCACCAGCGATGGGTGCATAGCCCCCCGCATAAGGAAGCGGGGGCACATAGCGGTGGGGGAGGGGGCGCTAGGCCGACTGGGGGCGCATAGCTGCCCCGAAGGGAAGAGGGCGCATGGTTCCTCCCCGAAGGAGGAGAAGGTGCATAGGAAGCCACACGGAGAAATTTGAAATTTGAACTGGCCGGGCGGGAACCGCTCGAACCCTGCGTAGCTGGCTCGACGGCTACCCGACTCTCCGGTCAAAGCCGGAGGGGGTTGAGGGTGCTAGAGGGGGCCGCCGGGGCACTGGGCCACCGGAGGGGGGTGGCGGTGCAAGTGGGTGGCGGAGGGGGTGGGTCCTAGCTGCATCCTTTGGGCGAAACCGTCCTTCGGCCAAAGTCGGGCTCGACTATGGGGCCGGGGCTCAGGGGTGGCCACTGGAGCTTGGTGGCTACCACGACGGGGGTGATACTGACCAGTGAGAGCTGATCGCTCGTCTAGGCTGGGTGCGGCCGTGGAGCCGGCGGGACTTGCTTGCCGTGACCGGCCGGAGAAGAGAATGGGGGCGAGCATCCTACTCGAGTGACGTCGGGGAGGAAAAGAAGGCGGTTGTCGGTGAGCTAACGGAGCTCTGCCCCGACGCCGTGAGCGGACGGGGGGGGGAGTCATGGATCCATGTGGGCACGGGAAGGGGAGTACATATATATATATATATATATATATATATATATAATAAGGGAGGTGAGGTGCCACCCTATGGGTGGTGGCTATGTGTCACCCCCATGCTATCATCATGCACCGAAAAGTGTACAAGTGCATGACGATAGCATGGGGGATGGCATATAGCCACCTCACCTCCCTTTATTATTATTATTATATATATATAATTTATATATATATATATATATAAAATATATATATATATATATATATATTAAAAAAAAATATATATATATATATATAGAGAGAGAGAGAGAGAGAAAATTTGAGTGGCACCCTACTTTGCCTACCCAAATTTAAGGTGCACTCCACATAATTACAAGAAAGTAAGGTAATCCCCACTTTTGATGGAAACTGCCCTTTACTGACGGTCAACCCCATTGACCGATATTTTTGGACGAAATACCCTTCCTAAACTCCTACCCCACCCCTACCGACCCCGCTTCGGTCTAGGCTCCCCTGTCTTCGATTAACCACCGAACCCCCCTTCTCTGGCCGCCACCAACCCCCCGCCCTCCACCACCCTCCCTTCTCTTGCCGCCACCACCACACCTTCCACCCGCCGTCCGCTGTTGCTGTTGCCGCGTACCGCTGGCCACTGCTGCTACCACCGCTCGTCGCTGCTGCTGCAGCACGCCACCGCCGCTGCCGCTGCTCTTGGGTGGAGGAGGGGGGCAGAGCGGGAGTGGGGGAGGGGGCGGAACGGGTGCGGCAGGGCGTGGCACATCGGCGGAGCGGAGGAGTAGGGACGAGGGTGCGGCAGTGGAGGGTGGGGCGTGGGGGCGGAGTGGGAGCGGTGGAGGGGCAGAGCTGGGGAAGGGGGGTGGGGGAGGCGGATCGGGGGTGACAGGGGTGCGGTAGTGGTGATGGTGTTGGTGGTGTTGGTGAAGGTGGTGGTGTTAGTGGTGGTGGTGGTGTTGGTGAAGGTGGTGGTGTTAGTGATGGTGGTGGTGATGGTGAAGGTGGTGGTGGTGATGGTAAAAGCGGTGGGGATGATGGTGGTGAAGGTGGTCGTGGTGATGGTGGTGTTGACAGAGGGCCGAAAGATGCGGTGGAGGGTGGGCCGAGCACGGCGGGAGGAGGCAGGTATAAATAAATAAATATATATATATATATATATATATATATATATATATATATATATGGTGGTGTTGACAGAGGGCCGAAAGATGCGGTGGAGGGTGGGCCGAGCACGGCGGGAGGAGGCAGGTATAAATAAATATATATATATATATATATATATATATATATATATATATATATATATATATATATATATATATACACCACTTGTAACACCCAGTTTTTCCAAATGAGGGTAATTTTGAACTTTTATATTTTAAATCATTTAATAATGATATTTAAGTCATGATATGATTTTTGGTGATTTTTAGTTATTTTAAAACTATTTAATTGAGTAAAATGTGACATTGGTGTTTTGCTAGTGTAACCTTAGTCATGCATGACCTAGAAGACTAATCAAGACCAAGGAGACCTAATCATGTGTTTAGGATTTCAAATTTCTACATTTAAGCCTAGGGGTATTTTGGTCATTTTGACACTTTTGTGAAATTGTGAATTATATTAATTAAATATGTGTTAGTTACATTGTTGAGACTTGACCTAGAAGTTAGCCTAATCTAGATGTTAACCATGACCCTAGAAGCTACGTTAGAGGATTTCAATTAAGCAATCACATTAGTGTAATATCTAGATATTATTAGGAAAGATATTTTACTTTTGAGATATTTGTGAAAAGAAGCCTTAACCAATAGGAAGCCTTAGAATTTGTTGGAGAAACCTTAGCCACTCATCCTAAACCCTAACCCTAATGTTTTCAACAGCCATCACACCATTTTCCCCTATAAATGCAACACATTAATCATTTGCACCATTTTTAATTCATTTCGTTTGCCTCCTTGTGTTCTTCCCTAAACTTCTCCCCAAATATCCAAATCAACTCCATTTGAGCCAAATTTCTTGCATTGGAATCCACTACTGTTGAGGATGCTAAGGGGAGCTAGCTAGCAAGGTTGCACAAGCATTTGGCATCCCCAAGTGAAGAGGACACCCCCCTATTCTAGGTTTTTCATTGAGTTTTCACTCAATAGGTAAATGCCCTCATACATAGTTAAATTTCTGTTTTCTTTACATAAATGCATCCATTTAGGGTTCCCCTAGGTGTAGCCTAAGTTTTGTAGGAATTGATGTCTATTTCGTGTCCGTATCGGACACGTATCCATTTCCTAGGCTAAGTGTTTGATGTAATGCTTCTTAGAACTTTTTTTTCTTGGTTTTCAAAACAAATTACATATTTGGAAAGCTTATTATATTTAGATTATGTATGTTTGTGACTGAGCATGATTTGGGTTTGTTCTCGTGTCCAAATTTGGACACGAACCTCACCACGATACCCCGTATCCATGCCCTGCTACCACCCACTGTTTTCTCACTGTATACACCACATGGAAACGTGCAAATTGGCACGAGGGTGGGGGCAGACACTGTCAGGACCCCTCTAAAGTTTCACAACTTTTAGAGTCGTGTCGGACACGAAACACGAGCTGCACTGGGTTGACACTGCACAGTGCACTAATTTTTCACTCACTGACACGGCTTTAAAACATGGACACGACACGTCTTGGACTTCGTGCAGGCACCTAGACCCCTAGCCCTAGTCCCCCTCTACCCATAGACACGATCACGACGTATCACGAATCGTGTGTCACGCGCACGAGCCTGTGACACGCGTGCACGAGGCACTGCACTGTGCCGTGCTCTCCTCTGATACTCGGGCCCCCTGTAGGACACGACACGGACTCTTTTGACACAAGTTTTGGTGGACACGAGGGGGCATGCACTGACATTATGCCCCCAAAATTTCGTTAGAATTCGTGGAGTGGTTAGGCAGAAATCGACCGCGCACCGCCATTGCACTCTCTGTGCATGGTTGAGTTTTTGTCTCTGATACGGCCTTGGACACGAGACACGACGCGACTTGGACTCGACTTAGTGGACTCAGTAGACACGTGGATGTAGGCCTTTAAAAATGACAGTCACGCTGAGATGATCAGGACAGAGTCAAAAGTCACGCTCAGTTGATCAGGACAATATTTACAAATTACGCTGAGGAGACAGCTCATCATTTGTCAGAGAGTAATTATAACTGACAGCACAACAGTCGAAGAATGTCTCTTCGTATGCCACGTATACACAGAATTCGAGAGATCACAGCCGTCTATTTTGTGATTTTTGAAATCTTCTTCAGCAAGACTCAACCTTCGTCAAGTTGGCGTACCAAAAGAGCTTCTTGTCATTTAATGCGACTGACAAAAGCAATCACTGTCAGAGATTTTGTGTCAGTCGAGGCATGCTGAATCAAGACAGCTGGCAGTCCTATCTGAAGTCTGCGTGTATTTTGAGCTTTCCTTCAAATCTGCGTGGATTTTGAAGTTTTCTTCCTCAAGTCTGCGTGGATTCTGAAGTTTTCTTCACCAAGTCTGAGTGGATTCTGAAGCTTCCTGCCCCAAGTTTGCGTAGATTTTGAAGCTTTCTACCCCGAGTCTGCGTGGATTTCGTCTTCAACAAGTCTGCGTGGATTTCATCAGATTGGATTACGTGGCAGCCATGCCACTGATCTCTCGTCTGCGTGTCCTGTAACTTGCACACGACTCATACATGATTGCCATGTGTCCAACAGTTACAGGCTACGTCCAGTAACTGCTCACAACCTTGCGTATGTTAAATCCTGCGTGATTTTTAACTAAGTACAGGCTGTGAAGACAGTTATCTTTTCAGTTATTATTTTTAACTCTATAAATAGAGTTCTTTTTCTCATTCATTGTACAGATACATAGTTATCTACTGTCAAAATTTTGAGAGCTTTTCTTCTTCGCATAGTCCAAGGGATAAAGTGACCGTCTTCTAGATCAGATTCCTACAGTTGTAATTTTCCCAGATACACAATAAATAAAGGAATTTATTTATGGAAAACAAATTGGTGACTCTGCTGGGTAAAACCATCTCCTCTTCTGAGATGGCAACAACTCAATGCGACACTTCGTCAATCGGCTCGACGAAGAAGGTGATGACGATCCAATTCGATCAACTCGCCTATGAAGAAATGCAGCGGACTAAGAGTGGTAAGCCTACTACAGCCTCCATCATCACTGACAAGTCGAAGGGACACTCTGTCTATGTCCCTAAGAATCAATTGGCAGCCAATGGTGAAGTCTCTGCCACAGTGTCTACTCCTAACACTGGCAAGAACTCTACTGCAAGCACGCACACTCTTGTGCACTCGAAGATGACAGCAATCAAAGATCACGCTAACAGTACTGGCTCCTTAGCCAAATCTGTTCCAGTGTGTGTCTCCAAAATTAAAAGTCACGCTGACAGTACTGGCTCCTTAGCCAAATCTGTTCCAGCGTGCAATTTCAATCCCAAAAGTCACACTGACAGCACTGGTTCCTTAGCCAAGTCTGTTCCAGTGTGTAATTCTAAAATCAACAATCACGCTAACAATACTGGCTCATTAGCCAAATCTGTTCCAGCGTGTATTTCCAAAATCAAAAGTCACGCCAACAGCACTGGTTCTTTAACCAAGCCTGTTTCAGCGTGTATTTCATCTAAGAAGAATAGCTCTTTAGCTATCTCTTCTTCTTTGCCAAGTTTTACTAGAACTGGGAGTGGTCTTCCACACAAAGTCCCTTCGAAAAGGAATAACTCTTTTATTGTTTCTTCTGCTCATATAGTTTTTACTTCAGGAACAGCTTTGACTGACAATTTTGTTAGTCAAAGAAAAGGAGATGGTCTTTTGGCTACTCTTCCTTCTGGACATTCTATGTCTCAAAACTTGATTGAGTCTAAGAAGAAACATTCCTTAATGTCTTCTTCTATGACTTCTTCGAATTGGGCACAGAATTTGTCTAGAAAAGGTCTGTTACCAACTCCTAATCAAGGGGGTGGTTCAACTTTTCCTTCTCTGCAAATATCCAGATCAATGGAAGGAAAACTCCATGTTTCCAAAACTAATGTGTTACCTCCAACTGATCTAAGAACAAAACTAAACACTTCTAGTGTTAAGAAACCATACCAGTTGGAAACAAGGATAAGAGATCCAGATGCAGAGTATGCAAGAAACTATGTGGCTCATATTAATCATTTTCTATATAATCAAGAGCCATCAAGACCCAAGAACAGGAAATATACTCCTCAATCTTCACAAATAGATTTACGAGAACATCTTCAACAGAAGAGAAGGAGTAATTCAGTTACAAAGGACCATGCTGAATGTGACTTCTATCCAAGAGTCATAATTCAATGCAGATGTCAATCAATGGCTCATGACCATGTTGATCATGAATGTGACTTCCAGCCAAGAGTCACAATGCAATGCAGATGTCAAACTAAACGACAATCTGTCTTCAATCGGATTCAGTGTGAACCTATGCCTGATGAAGATGAGCCTTTGTTTGCCTCTGTCAATATGACCTCTCGGGATGCTGGGGGTAGAGTTGATAGTCCAGATGGAGTATATAGAAATACCAGAGCAAGAGCCTTAGCTTCTAGTCAAAGAAATTTGATCTCTGAAGATGATTCTGAATTCCTTGGAGAATCTAACTTCCCACCTCTTTCTACTGGGGGTAGTTCTCCTATAATTGACTTTGATGCACAAAGCAATGATTCAGAACAAACAACATCTACCAGTTCATCAATAATCCCTCGTACAGTCACAACTTATATGGTTGATGGGAATACTGATGAACCTTCTTCTTCCTTGACTCCTCAAGATCAAAGGATTGCTTCTTTGGAACAGCAAATGAAGTCTATGGCTGATACTATGAAGTCGATGTATGAACTCATGACAGCTCAGATGCAAAATCGACAGACTGTACCAGATGTCATACCAACTGACACTGATATAAGTCCAGTACAAGTTCCTCCAGCAGTACAATCCAATACTCCTGGATCAGCTCAACCAAATCCTAGTCTCTCTGGAGCTGGGGGTAGTGCTTATAATGCTGTTCCTCCTCCCAACTATTCTCTATAAGTTACAACTCCACAATCTTCCGGAGTTGTTAATAAAGAATTGAGAAATCTCAAAACTCAATTCGAGGCATTCAAACAGAAGGATGGTTTACAAAGGTTAGGCATCAAACAACCTTATCCGATAGAATGGAAGCAAGTATCGTATCCTCCTAAATACAAGCCTCCCACTATCTCATTCTATGATGGAACCACTTCTCCAAGTGTCACGCCCCGGTTCCAAGATATGTGGGACCAGGAACACGTGGTGTGCCAGCTGTACGATCAAGTATAGAAAAACCCTAATTTAATGGACTATACTTGATCGTAGTACGCTGAAGTAACAACTAAATAACAATACAGGCAGGTAAATACTAATCTCATCCACAGGAAAAATCACAGAATAAAGCTGGAAGGAATGAAAATAACTCTGAATCAAACTACAAGTCATGACTAGTGGAAAATAATCCACCAATAAATGTATGAATAAACTACTAAAAGAGTACAACTGAACCAGAAAAGAAATAGATAGCCACTAGCAGAAATCACCTAAGAACTCAAGAAACTCACAAGGCTCAACATTGAAGTCCTCGTCAGCAAAAGTCTCCAATCTCCGTAGTCCGTCGGTACCTGCGCTCGTCCCAATCTGGAAAAGGTGCCAGGTCCTCAGAGGGACGTAACAAGTACACAAGAAATCGACATGCATGATAGTACAGGGCAGTATATAAATAACTAGAACAAAATGTAACATAACATCTCCCCAACCAAACAAGGACAGGATATATCATGCAACATACGACAGGTAAACTAACCATCTATGTGTAAAATGCACTCGAGACATCTCTAGTGGCACATGAGAGGGGGAGAAGAAGAAGAAACGGCCACCAAGCGTTCTACGGTTTGAGAAACGAGGGGCTACGAGCATCCAGCGTCCATTGGAAACAAAATTCTCATACACCACTAGTAGACTCTCCCCACCCAATGTATATCCGTACCGTATACGCGGTACAAATAATATGCAAGACGTCATAGTATATATAAGTAGACCTGTACCAACCACTGGACCAGACGCGAACTCACGTGCCAATGATCAGTCGACACACAAATCCATGCTCTCAACTCACTCATATAGTGATCGTGTATGATACGGTGTCCGGCTAGAAGGTACCACATACCTTCACAATACACGGGATAAGTCCACTACTACTAGACGCGTGCACACAACTGAGAAGTAACTAGGTAACATAAACTAACTGCAAAAATATACAATCAAGCAAGGTGTACTTGCCTGTGTCCAGCAACTGAGTATCTGGGTCCAAAGTAGAGTCCGAGTCCCTAGAAGCAAATAATCCTAAACAAAATTTATCTCTAATTAATTACTAATTAAACAATTTAAATAATTCATTTAATTGCTAAGTAATCTATAATTTAAATTAATCTAGTACTACTAGCTAACTAGTATCAAATTTTATGAATAATAATTATACAATAATAAGTAGGTAACCATACTTATTATCATACCATTTATATTCTGAAATTTATTTACAACTAAATATTTAATAATTAATTAACTAATTAATGATAATCAAATAACCAACCATTTTAATACACACATGAATACACAATTCCTAATAATACTAACTTAAATAGTAAAAATCCTTAAAAATCATTTTTAGTCTATTTTAATAATAAACTAAATAATATCAGAATAATAAATATATATTATATATATATTTTACAGAAAATGAATTATTACCATTAAACTATTTATTAAATAACTAGTTGAATAATAACAATAAGTACTTAATAATTCTAAATAAATCCAAATAAATCACCACCAACCTTAAATTTAATCATTAAAACTAAATTCACAGTAGTAACACAAAACTAATAATTATTTAAATCAATAAATAATTATTACACAATTGATTACATAAACCTAAACATGATTCTCAAAATTACTTTTAAGTCTTAAAAATTCGTAAATATATCTAAAATACATAAAATAAATTCCTAAATACCATATTTACACATTTCTAACAGAATCATATCACTTCACAAAATTTACAATATTTATATAATTAATAACAATTAATTATATAATATATTCAACTTATGTAATAAATCTAGAAATTACTCAACTAAATCCAAATAATTATAAATAATAATAAATAATATTGGAATTATTTTTCTACAGAATAACATGCTATTACAAACATTTTCTATTCAATAAGTATTATTTAATTACTAACCAAATAAATAAGATAAATTGAAAACAATATTTAATATTCAATTTGATTAATACAAAACTTCCAAGATAAATCTAAATATAATATTTTAAACACCAATCAAATTCTGGAAAAATTTCCATAACTTACTTTATAATTAAATCTATATTTTCCATATAAGTTATATTATTTAATTATTTATTAATTAAATAATAAGCATCAAAATGGAATTAATTAAACAGTGTAAATTTGCTGTTTTGCACATAAAATAATTATAAATTAAATTATAAAAATTCTGGAAAAATTATTTTAAAATACTATATTAATTATACAAACTTTTTCATGTACAAAGTTTTCTCTAATTCGTAATCAAAATGTTACATAAAAATTAAAACAAAAATACATTTAATTAATTACTAACATTAAAACTTCATAATTAAATATAAATAAATATCAATAATTAATATTAAATCACACGTAAATTAGGGTAGAACCCCTACATATTTACCAATGATTTCCTACATTTAGATCTAATTAATCATCAATCTATTCATCACAACAATCCTTACAATAATCTGAATATTCAGAATTTAATTATTAAAACTTGGTTTAAAGCATGCAAAGAGGATTTAATCCACGTGACAGCGCCACGGGGGGTCGGGGTTACCTTGCCACGCCGCAGGGGGGTGGCTTGCCGACGAGGGGTGGTTGCGCCGACGAGGGGGCCGCCGGATGCTACACGCGGGCGCGGGAAACACCGTGTCTCGTCGTCGACGGCGGGGCTCCGGGTGAGGGGGGAAGGAGATAGACGAGAGAGAGAGAGAGGGATAGGGTGGCGGTGATGAAGGGGGGCTGGTGGTTTGTGTGGAGGCAAGTTTAGGGTTAGGGTTGAGAGTAGATGCATATATATATATGCATGAAGGAGATCCAAATGAATAGGACCATACTGGGTTGGGCCTAAGTTAAGGTTAAACTTAAGGAATGGTTTGGTTGCTAGGAATTTTAACACCACATCTATATAGTATAGATATATATATAATCTGAAAATAAAACCAATTGAATAATAACACTATATATATTTAATTATTGATATAAATATAATCTAATAATAATCTATATGAAACTTGGTTAGAGTTATAAATAATTTAATAATTAATGTAACAGCATTTATTTAACAAATAATATTTAGTAATCTTGCATCTATATATATTTACAATATAAATTAAACCCTGATTAGAATAATTAATTAATTATTTAATAAATAGATTAACAAGCTATTCTTCAAAAAAAACAATAATATTTTAAAATTCCTGAAAATTCAGGGGGTTTACAATCTACCCAACTTAAAGAATTTCGTCCTCGGAATTTAAATAATTCTAATACCGAAGAATAATAAGAAATCAATGAAATAAATATGTAAATTGTAACT
>JANAVB010026400.1:15234836-15422735 GCA_029216955.1 Iris pallida
CTTTGTTTTCCAAAGCTTATATTTTGTGGGTTTTATTTCTTTTGTTCCAAAGCTTTTATATATATATAATATATATATAAAATATATATATATATATATAAATATATATATATATATATATATATTTTTTTTAATGAAAACCCCTCTCCATTTATTGAAAAGCCACAAAAGCCGAAGCCTGGCCAAGTATACAAGACACAAAATGACAAAGCCTATACAAGTATACCCCAAAAAGGAACGGAGAGGGAAGGACGGATCTCCATAGCAGAAGCTAAGGGAGGGTGGAGACCCAAAACGAGCTCGAAATGGGAGCAAAGGGTGCTCCGCTTACGGCACTGACGGAAGACTTCTCGAATGATCTGATCAGAAGAGTATTGGTGGCCTTCATATCTCGCTTTGTTACGATTTTCCATATCACCACATGGCGGCCGCTGCGACGATCTGGTACGTCCGAGGAAAGAAGAGCCCGCCCACCAGATCGTGGAAGCTTCCACCGCCCGGCTCTATAGTGTAGAGCTGATTGAGGGTCCTCCACGAAATGCTTGGCAGGGTCCCTTGACAAAAGATATGGTCATGGTTTCCATCTGACAATCAGGACAGCAATTGCAGGCTGACGTAAGACTAATCCCGATGGTGTTGAGGATGTCATCAGTGGGGAGTCTCTTGTTTATGGCTCTCCACATGAGGATGGACCACTTCTTGGGAATGCAGCTTTGCCAATAGTGCACAATGGGGTGATGCGGCTGGCCTAGCCCAAGGATAGCATTCCTTGCAGACCTCACAGAGAATGCCCCTGAGGTTTCAAGCGTCCATCTTAGCGTATCATCTTCACTGCCTAAGGTAATACCGATCTGGCAGATGGTAGACACTGCTTCATCACCAGCCCAATCCCGGATTTTGTCCCAGTGCCAGTCGTTAGTGGAAAAGTTCCATAAGTCTCTGATTCTGCTGTTTCTAGGGGTAACCAGAAGACTAGGGATTAAGCTATCCCTGGTCCATCACTCCAGGAATAGGTTCGACGCCGGTGCCTAATATGAGTCTCATCGCGGGCTCGGCGAGGTCACGACCAACAAGGATGCGACGTCAGGCCGTCGATGATCTGCTGTTGGAGATGGCCAGAGTCGGGTGAGTGTATTTGAAGTACCTGGCCTTCATAAATCTGGTCCATAAGTTCTTGCTCACGGAGTTTCCACCATAATTTATGGAGAAAGAATTAACGATGTGGGTGAGCATAGTAAATCCTAGACCTCCGACCTCGGAAGGTCGAGCCATCGATTCCCAGATAGCCCAGTGGTGCTTGTCTTGACCATTGTAATGCCCCCAGAAGAAGTTACAGAAGATCTGTTCGATCGAATCGAGAACCTTCTTGGCGGGGAGCACGCAGCCAGAGTGTGGTTGGGGATGGAAGCTAGCACATGATTGATAAGGATCATCTTGCCACCGGTGACAAAGTGGCATTATGCCACCCTTCAAGTTTCTTCCGATTCTAGCTATCAGGTTCTCAAAGATACAGGTATTAGATCTCCGTACACCAGGGGACATCCGAGATAGTTGAACGGGGGTTGTGCAACTGAGAAGGATGTTAAGTTGGAGAGGTTGGTAGCGTGCTCTCTTTTGATGTTAGTGGGTGTAGATAATGCTCTTGGAATGATTGATCTTCTGACCCGAACATATGGAGTACCTCTGCAGGTTTTGTGGACAATATTCATCGCTCCAACATCCCCTGAGAAGAAGATGAGTAAATCGTCCGCGAATGCCAGGTGGGTGATAGTAGGGCAGCCACTAGAGGTGTGATAGTGTTGGAAGTTCGGAGTACCGACCATATTGTTAAGGTTTCTACTCAGGGCGTCCGCGACAATGATAAAGACGGTGGAGGACAGGGGGTCGCCTTGTCTAACGCCTCGATGGATTTGAAGAATCCACCCGCCTGGCCGTTGATAACCGTGGAGAACTACGAGTTGCTGATGGATCTCCACACGGTGTTGGTCCAGGCTTCCGAGAATTCGAAAGCTCTGAAAACCCAGATCATAAATTGCCAATCCAGCCTGTCGTAGGCTTTCTCCATGTCTATCTTAACGGCAATGTTGCCCCCTCTAGCTGGAAACTTCATGCAGGTGATTAACTCTTGGGCCAGCATAATATTGTCCGGATGTTTCTCCCTTGCACAAAGCCACTTTGTTTCTCAGAATTATCTTAGGTAAAATGCCATCCTGGACGCGATAATTTTGGAGATGATTTTGTTGGTGAAAGTACAAAGACTGATGGGCGGTAATTCCGAAAGGACTCGGGTAATCTTTTTGCGGGATGAGAATGAGGTTGGCGCTAGATATGGCTTTGGGGTATGTCGCACCTCAAGAAGGCAATGGCCGCGTCGGTGATGTCATGCTTGATAATATCCCAGCATTTGAAAGAAGACACCAGTGAACCCGTCCGGGGGGGGCACTGTGCTCGTTCAAGGCCCACACCACGTCTTTCATCTCCTGGACCGTAGGTAGACGTTCCAGCTGGGTATTTTCGTTGTCATTTATGAGTCTGGGGATTTGGTCCAAGAAGGGTCTGTCGTTATGGACAGTCCTTTGGTGAATAATTTGGAATAGAACTCCGCCGCTGCTGCTTGGATGTTTTTTTGGTCAGAATGATGTTTCCGTTGTCGTCTGCCGTACGGTGGATGGCTAACTTCTGTCTGCGACCGTTGACGCAGGCATGGAAAATTTTTGAGTTTCTATCCCCCTCGCTGTCCATTTCAATCTCGCTTTCTGCTTCCAGAAGTCGGTCTCCACTTTAAGACGGAATTTGAGCATGGCCTTGGTGAGGTTCAGGGCAGACCTGGAAGTTGCCGATCATTCCAACGCAAAATGTGTTTCGGCTCGGGTGACATCATCCCCGTAACCCGTACGACTTGAAAAATGTCCCCATAGGCGAATTTGCTCCAATTGGATAGAGCTTTCCTCGTCGTTCGGAGTCTGTTGCTCACCCGCGAAAGGGGGTTGGGGGAGTCTTCCCGGTTCCAAGCTTCCGCGACATTGCCTAGGAATTGGGGATGATCAGTCCATAAATCGAGGAATTGGAACTTTTTTTGGTAGGGCTGGCAGTTTTTGATTTCAACCAGAGGGGTGTGGTCGGATTCGGTGGAGTTGATATGGGACAGATTGGTGGTGATCCCCATGCCGTGCCAGCGATCGTTCGAGAGGGCTCTGTCCAATCGGGAGTATTGTCGACGGTCGCTTCTACATGTACCAGGTGAAGGCGTTGCCGGTGAACTGGAGAGTAGTGAGGTTAGCATCGAAGATAAAATTGTTGAAGTCTTGCATGGCTAATATAGGAGGAGGACGTCCTCCGATTTTCTCTTCTCTGCAGGTGATCATTGAAGTCCCCGATGCACAGCCAAGGCAAGTTGATGTGGTGGAGGAGGATGTTTATGAGGTCGTTCAGATTTGTTTCCATTCGGTAATCTACAGCTACCATAGACGGCAAAAGGATGGTACGCTCAGGAAGCGATGGATGTTTCCACCAGAAGTGAGGGCCTACTGGGAGTCCTGGATGACCCCGATTTTAACATCGTCGTGCCGAGGATCCATATGTCATTTCTGCCGGCTATGGCCGTGGGGAGGCCTAGCTGTAACTGGATAGATTTTAATTTTGGAGGGATTTTGGGTTCGATGATAATGAGGATGTCGATCTTGTAGATTTTCTGCAGTCCAGAGATTCTCCTTAATGTGGGTTTGTTCGCCAGTCCGTGGACGTTCACGAAAGGATGTTCAACATTAATGAAGTTGTGGGGGGGGTTTGTTCAGCCTGGTGGCGGATCTGGTTTGAATGGTTTTGTTATCAACAGTAGCTTTGTTGGCTTTGTCCCCACCTGAGGAGGATGCTTCTGCCCTTGGCGAGGTAACATTGTCCCCGCTCGATGGTGACGCCTCCGCCTTTGACGTGGATGGAGAGTCGCTTTGGGGTAGCTCTGGTGAATCCGTGGGACTGGTTACCAATTCCCCGCGGAGTCCAAGATGGAATCTTCGGAGGGGATGACCAGGGAGTCACTGGCACTCCTAATCAGCAGAATTGTTTGCTGGAGGGGGTATCCTGCGGCTTGGACCTGAAGTCCTCTTCGTAATTATTCTGGCCCGAGGATTGCAAGGGCTTCTTCAATCTTCGATGGGGCGTTGATGGCCAACGCAGATGGTGTCGGTGATCTCTTCGTCAATCTCCGTATTCGGGGGGGTGTGTGCTGTCTCGATGAGATCAAGTTCGGCCAAGGGTAGCTCGACTCACATGGATCCGCTTCTCCCGATTCTAGGATATCGAAAGGGTTGGAGAGGGTGAGATCGCGAGTGTTGCAGGGGGGCCGAGCTGTGATCAGGGTTTTGCAAGGATGCTCGCTTCGGTCGGTCTGTCCTCACTGGATCCGAATCGAATGTGAGTTTGGGCGTGCAGAATAGGTGACGAGGGTGTCCTTTCTCCAGCTGGCTCAATGTCTCTTCCGGTAGCTTTCTTCTTGAGTTCTGGGTGAAGGCGGTGGTAGTACTTCGTAAGGTGGCCCCTTAAATGGCAATGATTGCAGAACAAGATGTGGTTGTCGTAAGGACTTGTTGGTGTGGGAGCGATTGCCCAGCTCTATGGAGATGAAGTTGGGTGGTTCGACGGTAAGGTCGAGTTCCACAAATTTTGGCATAGTGGGCCTTGTTTAGGTTGCTGGTCTCTGGGGCCGTGGCCACATACGTGCCAAAGGAGTTGGCGATGCGCCTGAGAGCTGCTGGAATGAAGCATATGAGGGGAAGATTGGGCAGGGTCACCCAGGCTGCGACTCTCGCAGAGTCTTCTTTGGTGGTAAACCCTTGTGACCATTTGATGATCTTAATCACGTGGGCTCCGATCCTGCATGTGCCTTTGGACCACACCGTCCTGTTGTCGGTGTCGGAGGAAAGATGGAAGAGAATATGCCTGGGGTCAAGGGGGGCTACCGGTAATCTGCCGAGAGGCTCCATCTGGCGGTTTCTTCCTACACCCTGGAGAGTTTGGGGCAGCCGGTAGAAAACTTAAGAACAAAGGTGTGGGAGAAAGAGGATGACAGGAGGTCAATTCAATTCGAGAAGGGGACCATAGGAACAGAGGATCCCTCAGGAAAAACAATGTCCGGGAGGCTGACGTCGTGGAGAACAAGTCCCTTCTAGGCGCCAAGTTCGGGCGAAGAGCTGCGACGAAGGACCGCTGGGAGGGTTCAGACGGGGAGGGGACCTTGGTCGCTCCCTCTGTGGGCGGGGACAGAGACAAGGGGGGCCTGACTCAGGGCAAGGTGGGGGGCAACGGGGCCAGCCAAAAGGGGGCTGCCGGAAGAAGGGGAGAGGCAACACCCCGATCAAGGGAAGATGACGTGGAGGGGCCACGTCGGGCGGAGGAGGAGGGATAGGGGAGACCGCTCCGGGGGGCCATGACCAACGACAGCCAAGGAGGGGATGACTCCCGAAGTCCCGGGATGAAGAGTTTCGGGGGCTAAAGGGTCGGATGGCTGCGTAGCGGAGGACGCATAGGCTGATGGGGGGTGCCGGCTGGGAGGCTGGCGGATGAGACTAAAGGGGTAGCGGGGGGGGCGAGGGCTCGAGAGGTGTGAGGGAAGGGGATGGGAGGGGGGCCCCCGGGGCCACAAGCCGGGGAGCGTAAAACTGCGGGTGGTGGGCAAGCCCGGCAGAGTACGCTGGCATGGAAGGGAAGGATACGCGAAGGAGCCCGAGTCCTGCGTAAGGGGGGTATGGGGAAAAGTACGCATGGGGGACACGTGGCCAGCGTAAGGGGAATAAGGGGAGAAATACGCACGGGAGGGGTCCACGAGCCCGGCGAAAGGAGCGGTGGAGTCTGCTCCTAGGAAGCACCAGCAAGGCTATGTGGACGGTGGGACCCAGCATTGGAGGACAGCTGAGCAGCGTAGAGCTGGGGCAAAAAAAGTAAGGGTGGGACCCACCCATCAATGAAGTGAGGCAGCTGCGTACTGCGCGGACTCATTCAAGTGGGAAGGGTCTTCCTCGGAGACTGGGCTGCCAGCGCCCATACCGAGAGACCAATAGGGGTGGGACCCTACACCTGCACCGCAGGGGGGTCAACGCCCATACCGAGGGATCCAGAGGGGTGGGACCCCACACCTGCACCGCAGGGGGAGTCCCGTCCAGATGGAAAGCGGAAGAAGTGGCAAGTTCAAAAACAGGAGGGGCCGGAAGCCTGCCACTGGAGGCCAAGGAGCTACCAGTCCGGGCAACGCCAGCACCCTAGAAGGGGGGCCACCTGGACGCCGGCAGCTGAGAGATGTAGCTACCGAGCGGGAGAGCGGGGCGCCTGGGGAGAGGGACAAAGGCGGGAGGCGAGGGAGGAAGAGGCGGGGCCGGAGATGGGGAGGGGGAGGCGAGGAGGGAAGAGCCGGGACCGGAGATGGAGGAGAGAAGGAGGGGGGAGGGTGGCCGATCAGAGCCAGCAGGTCGGCCGGCCAAGGAGCCACCATCGGGAGCCGGGCGGGGGAGCGTAGGGAACGAAGGAGACCCTAGGGTCTCCACGGGGAAGGGGAGCTCCAGAGCAGAAGAAGAGCCATCTATTATATATATATATATATATATATATATATATATATATTATATATATATATAATTTTTTATATATTTATATATATATATAATAAAAAAATATATATAAATATATATATATATATATATATATATTTATTTATATATATATAATATATATATATATATATATATAAATATATATGTATATATATATATATATATATATATATAAAATATATATAGTATATATATATATATATATATATATTATATATATATATATATATATAATATATATATATACGTTTACGTATGTACTATACATACACGTACACTTCTATATACATACACTCAAGCAAAAAAAAAATATTTTTTTTTATATACTTCCAGATTTAATAAAAACTAGAAAATGTTTTTAATAAAATACTATAACACTTCTACGATATTTACATCATAATATTATCATTGTAAATATTATATACACATCCATATATATACCTCGTATATACATATCAATAATACTTAGTTAAGCAAAAATATTATAATATATATATATATATATATATATATATATATTTATATATAATATATATTATATATATATATATATATATATTATATATATATATATATATATATATATTTCGAGCGTAAGGATTCAATATAAAATATGTACCTATAATTAATATTTATTTATCCATAACAGAAAATGGCTCATAATAAATATAGTTCTTATAATAATTATACTATTGTAGAAGCATGGAAAAGAATAAAGAAAGATCCATGCGGCCAGAGTGCCCCATGCGGCTAAGAGAGTTCATGCGGCTCAAGTATTCATGCGGCTCGAGCGTCTATGCGGCTCAAACAAGCTCTATGCGGCTCAAAGAGGAGCCACGTGGCCTACAAACAGCCCTCCCCCTTGTCCATTACTGCATTAAATGCCTTGACGGCTGACAGCTCTGACAAGGTGACAGTTCTGACACAAAGATATCATTATAACTCCCTCATAATGACGGACTCCTTGGGATGCGAAGAAAATCTCTGACACGATCCCCCGAGAGTCAGAAACTGTCATGCGGCCTTGACACGTGGACAGTCGTATGCGGCTCATGAGGACTAGCCCTATGCGGCTCACGAAGATTAGCCCCATGCGGCTCACGAAGACTAGCTCCATGCGGCTCACGAAGACCAGCTCCATGCGGCTCACGAAGACTAGCTCCATGCGGCTCACGAAGACCAGCCCCATGCGGCTCACGAAGACCGTCCCTATGTGGCTCACGAGGACTATCTCCATGCGGTTCACTCATGCGGTCATCCACACTCATGCGGCTCAAATTATTACTATGCAGTTCAAATGTTCAGGGGGCCACTCTCAAGCAGTCTGGACACGTGGCCAGCCTTATGCGGCTCAATGAAAAACAACCTTCCTGCGGCTCAGATTCTTACAATGGCTCGACATGTGGTATGATAGCGGCACGTGGCATCAGATTGATCGAAATCTCTCAACAAATCTAAATAAAATATTGGGATCAAATCAGATCATTTGCAAACAAGCAAATTAAAGACACGTGTCAAGAAATCCGAGGTTGGTATGACAAATCAGGAGGATTTATGTCAATCAGCATTAATTACCAACAAAAGATTTGATGTAATCACATTTATTGCTCAAATCTTGATGAACGGCCCAGATCCAGTGATCCTTAGCCACCGACTTTCAAGAATAGGCAATCATTGTAAACCCTAATGAGGCCCTCCCACTCTTATAAATAGCATGGTGCCATTCCCTTGCAAAGACACACACAGACATATACGGAGAGAGAATAGAGACATACACAGAGACAGAGAGATATACAGAGAGAGACATAGAGAGCCAGAGAGCCTGAAGAGAGAGAGCATTTCTTCATCAACGTCCAGCAGTTCTTCTACAGAGCCAAGGCTGCACCCGATTGTCCAAGAAGTAAGACAGCGCCGTCGTCGCTTTCTCGAGCCTCTACCGTCACCCCCCAGAATCTAAAATAAACAATTGTACTTAGATTGTTGTACCTAGGTTTTCGTCCCTAGGATTTCTTTGCACAAGCGAGTTTGTATTGTGAAGTAAAAGTCCAGTCCTTCGATAATTGTTCTGTTCTTTTATTTCATGGCAAATTCCAGCCAAAATGGAAAGGTCCATTTATCATTGAGGCGGTATTCTCCAACGGTGCTTACCGCCTCGCAAAGCAAAATGGAGACTTGCTCAAGTTCCCCGTCAACGGCAAGTTTCTGAAGAAATATTATGTCTAAATAACACATCCCAGATTATCGAGTCATGTACCCGCTGGAGCCGCTGAACTCACATCCACAACATTCCAGAATATCGAGTCATGTACCCGCTGGTGCCGCTGAACTCACGTCCATAACATTCTAGAATATCGAGTCATGTACCCGCTGGTGCCGCTGAACTCACGTCCACAACATTCAGATTATCGAGTCATGTACCCGCTGGTGCCGCTGAACTCACATCCACAACATTCCAGAATATCGAGTCATGTACCCGCTGGTGCCGCTAAACTCACATCCATACTATTCCAGATTATCGAGTCATGTACCCACTGGTGCCGCTGAACTCACACTTTCGTAATATTCTAAATTATCGAGTCATGTACCCGCTGGTGCCTCTGAACTCACATTCCGGTCACTCTTTCAGATAGTAAGTCATGTATGATCATACCTCTGAACTTTCTTCCTGGAAGAAATCCTCCCTCATGATCCACTACCCGCACTCCCAGTGCACAAAAAGGGTAACCGATCCACAAATTTCCAAAACGGCCATGTCCTCATTACCTCGAGTCGTTTCACTTCCGCCAAAAACAAATCACCCCTTACATAGAACTTCCATGTCCTCATTACCTCTGAGTCATTCTATGTACCCTCCTTCATTAAGCCCACTCCTGCCATGTCCTCATTACCTCTGAGTGGGAAGGCTCCGTCGAAGAAACCTTCATGCCTGCCATGTCCTCATTACCTCTGAGTAAGTATGAAGATTCCCTTTCGACTTATTTGTACCCACAACCGGAGTACGCCAAGGATAATAGGTCCACAAATATTCTCCGCTGAGTCCACTACTGCCATGTCTCATTACCTCTGAATAGGAAGACTCCACGGTAAAACCTCGTACTTACCATGTCCTCATTACCTCTGAGTAAGTATAAAGATCCCTTTCGACTTATTATCTGTACCCACAACCGGAGTACGCCAAGGATAATAGGTCCACAAATATTCTCCGCTGAGTCCACTCTTGCCATGTCCTCATTACCTCTGAATAGGAAGACTCACGTAAAACCTCCGTACTTACCATGTCCTCATTACCTTGAGTAAGTATGTTAGTCTCTCTCTCGTCTTAGTACCCGTACCCTGAACTAGGGTACGCCAAGGGTAATAGGCCCACAAATGTCCTCTGTTGACCATAAATATCTTCCGTTGAGTCCACTCCTGCCATGTCCTCATTACCTCTGAGTAGGAAGACTCCACGGTAAAACCCTCATACTTGCCATGTCCTCATTACCTCTGAGTGAGTATGTTGGTTCCCGTTCATCCTATCATCCGTATCCTAAGTCGGATACGCCAAGGATAATAGGCCACAAATGTCCTTTGCTAAATCTCAGTACAGGCCCACCATTCCTCATCATCCAGGGAGCCCAGCTGTTCCATGGCATTCTATCTCCCGATACCCCGAACACCCACAACCACCTTGCCATGGAACTGTTCTAGGTATCCCCAATCAAACTTGTTATCCGTACCTAAAACAAGGTATGCCAGAGGTAACAGGTCCATAAACAAGTCCCCCATACGGGGCAAACACCACAGTACACAGGCACAACAAGCAATACAAATGAAGGGTAGAATAAAAGTACTCTTTATTTGAAAGACGAAAAAAGTATTACATATAGTGGGGACATTTCCTTCTCAAAGAAAAAGAAAAAGAGAACAGAAACAAAAAAGAAATAGACCGACTATAGCTCGACATTGCGCAACTCCAAGAGGCGGTTTCTTACCAAGGCAGTACCCCCCACAAGCCTCTGTCTAGCTCGACGCTCAGCCTCTTGGGACAACCGCTCCCCATTATCCAGGTCCATGAGTGCCGACAGTCGTCATCCAACCTCTTAGAGCCACTTCAAGTCACCAGAAGCTTGATTGACTTTGTCATCTTCCTGGATAATTAGCCCCCTGGCGATACGGGCAGCCTCAAGCTCAGACTCAAAGAAAGTTAACTTCTTCTGGAGCTCAAGGATCTGCTCCTGCATGTCAGTGATCCCGCGGGAGGCAGTCGCTTCCTGAGCCATAACGTCTTCACTCTCATAGCTCAATTGGTCATATCGATCAGACAGAGTGCGGAGATCCTTCAATATGACCGGCCTGGTTTTATCCTGAGCAGCCTTCGCCTTCTCTATAGCAGTTGTGAGGGAACCGCGCTCCTGATCTATAGCAGCAGACAGATCCGCCTGCCGCAACACCTGAAGCTGGGCCACCAGCTGATCAGTCTCCAGCAATTTCGCCTCCAGAAGTGCATCCACCCCTGTCCCACTAGGAAGGGCCTTAAGGATATCAATTTGACCCTGGGCGCATTGCCGGGCCAAGACGAAAGTGGTTCCTCTCTCCACAGCAGCTTCTATCTCCCTCATCAAGTGACGAAAAGCTGTCGACCATGTCTGTAACGCTTCGTCCAGGACCTCTGTAGAGGACGGCGTCAGAGGAAGTGGCCGGCAACAACGGAGGAGTTGTGTTAGAACTTGCCACCAGGGAGACAACTTTCGAGCAGAACGATGCACGAATAGCGGCTAACTCTTCATCTGCCACCCGAAGAGCCTGAACACTTGGCAGGGTGGAGAGGTCGACTCTCGGGGCCGCCCGAGCAGGAAGACACGAGGACCATCGTCCCCGGCCCCGGTTGTCCCATCAACGGACTTGCCGAACTCGAGCCCACAGAAGGCCCATCAAGACGAGCGGAAGGGAAGAAGGTACGTTCCTCTTCGCCAGTGCTCCTTCGACAGAGTCCATTTCAACAATGTCCATCCTCGACACTGGAGAGGCAGGACCTGTATGTCCATGACAATGATCAATCGACGTGACCCGAAGGATGTGATGATAGAGCAGATAGGCCTCCTCGCAAGTTAGGATTCGGCTTATCTTACCAGGAGAGGAGCATGGAGGCTGCAGCTCGTTCGCAGCTGGCAGGGTATCCTCACCCGCGATCTCCAAATTAAATTTGGCCGATTTCTCTGACCCGGCCACCTCGGAGGAAGAGGCAACTCGATCAGCATCATCTGGACAGAATTCAGCAATTTTGGGGGCAGGCTCACCGGAGCTCCCATCATCCCGAGTCATGACCTCGGCAAAACGAGAGTCCTCTTCTTCTGACGCCTACAAGAAGGAAGGAAGATATTAAAATTAGAGCTAGAAGAAAGGAAGGACCGGTAGTAACTTATTTACCTATGACGCGGGGTCAACTTCTTTGCCTCTTTCCTTTATAGTTAGCCTGCGGTGTCGGGTCACAGCCAGTTTCCGAGAGCGAGAACACCGCCGACAGAAGAAAGTTGCCTGCTACGCTTTCGTGCAGGACCGGGTGCAACGGATGGCTGATCTACCACCATCTCATCCGACAAAACAGGCGGCTGATCCGCCCTACATCTGCCACCGGAAGGGAAGAGTCATCTCCATCATGCTCGTCGCCTTCGTCATCTGCAATAGCGGAGTCCGAATTCGGCACTTCAACTCTGTTCTTCATCTTCTTGTCTTGGCCCCCTGCGAACCCTCATCCAGGCGGTACCAACGATGAAACTGGTACCCGATTAAAACCGACAGGAGGCTTGTTCGCCATGACATGGTACAGAGCCGCCATATACAAGATCCCTACCGACGCCTTGATAGCATAAACTGAGAAAACGGTACGGGTATAGAATGTGTCATAGTAATGCCAGGCTCTGATGTCGTCAAGAAGGCACCTTCAAAACCCAGACAAGAGCTGGGGCTGTCTAGAAAAAGCTGGCTATGTCCAAATTGGGCGAACCTGCTAGACAGATAAGGCTCCAAGAAGACAGTGTTACGGTTGTGATACACCAGATGACGGGGCGGATGTTACACAGCCACAGAAGCATCTGGCCGTCCAGAAGTTGAGGGGGCCCAATACCGTCGAGATGGACAGCCGCTATCTCCTCGTCAGTAAAACGAGGGACAGATACGAAAATGTTGTACATGTCTGCCCTCGCCAGTGCCATCGGCAAGCGCATGGTATCAAATTCCCAAGACTCGTTACGATAGCGAAAGATAAAAGCGTCATCATCAGTTACGCCGTCTTAGAGCCCGATCTCATCAAAGACGGGTAATGCATCAACAGCCCCCCATCAAATAATGATAGGGCAGCTCAGTCCGTTCAAAATCTTTCATCACATCGCGAGCAATAACCTTGGATGTGAAAGTACGAAGGCCACGGTGTATGCTGCACACCATGGCCGGGAGGAGAGCTAGCCGGACTCGCAAAACTAACTTCACAGCCGGAAGGATGAAATTGTGACTGATCCTCTCGATGGAACCTGCTCCGCCCGAGACTACACAGTTTCGCAGCCATATCATTAAGAATCCCACCAGGAGCACCTTCTCCGACAACTCGTAGGTGTCCTGATAAAATAACCGAAAGAGTGGTCTGACTCCCGAACCTGTCACTAGAGGTAGCCACCCTCTTAGCTGACGACACTAAGGCTTTACCGCCTCCCGGGACTAAGGACGGCAGGGAGTAACTTGACCTGAGGTATCCGTCGTGAAGAGATAGTGCACCCAGTCCTTGGTATGAGGGGCATTCCCTTCCGAGCTGTTCTCCTTTTTGGCTATTTGATGACATGTGCTATAATGGCACAATATCTCTTGATAAAGAGCCACAAAGCCTGGATACGCCTTTCCAACTCTTCGAACTCCTCGTTCGTGGGAGTATACGCCTCAAAAGCTTCGTCCCCCCAAGGAAGCTTGGAGATCGCATGTATTTCGTGGAGCGCAAGCGCCATTTCCCCTACGGGTATAGAAAGTCCCCGTACGGCGATTATACATCTCCAGCAGAGATATAAACAATCTCTTTTATAGGCAAGCCATGGCTGGTGCCCCGAATAGCATGGTAAAGACCAATCTCACACAGAAAGGCCTCATACTTTCGCAAAATCCACATAGACAGGTTGGTCCACGAGGGAATGGGATGTATCCAGCTAGGGAGCATCAACCGACCGATAAGATAGGAGCCCAAAAGTGTCGGCTGTAGAAAATGTGAAATTGGGACCGGCACATTCAAGAACGTACCCGGGGCCAATCCATTACAGAACGGCTGGTGTGCACCTTGCCCGCACATACCGACTTCAGGCTGTTATTATAATAGATGTCTCCCACAAACATCCCACTTGGGTAGGAGTTAAAGAATCTTCCATCTTCCGGTCCAGTGGGAGCATATTGAACCAGGATAAAGGGAAGTGACGCTCCATCTGGGGGATACGGATCGCCATCCCGTTAGAAACAAAACTCTAGTTCTCTGACACCTCCAGAATCTGACTATTCTTCACAGTCAAGGCGTCTCCAAAGAAGAATGCGGGCTTCAAGTATTCCCCTTCTAATTTCCGAGTTCATCATAGCATTCAAAAAATAGAAAGGCTGATTCTTGAGGGCATTCATCTCGTCGGAGGTTCGTACTCGAAAACTGGTCCCCATATTGGACTATATGGTCGTACCTATAGCCCAGAGCAGCTTGGGCGCTGCCTACCAGGAGCTCTCCAGTAGCATTAACCGGCAAATTCACTAAGAAGAAGACAGAAAAAGATAAGGTAGAAAGATGGACAAAAAGGAACTAATGGGTGCTTTCGAGCTTATGCGGCTCCAACTTAACAAAGCCTCATACGGCTCAGAGAACACTTATGCGGCTCCAACTTATTGAAGCCTAATGCGGCTCTGGAGAACACTTATGGCTCCAACTTACGAAAGCCTCATGCGGCTCAAGCTCAGAAGAACATTCATGCGGCTCACTTAGCGAAGGGTCATGCTGCAGTGCTTTCATAGGGCCCGTAGGGATCGGTTAAGTTCGTGCGGACCACGTGACAGACAAATGTGTGCAAAATTTATGCGGCTCAGTGTAGCTTATGCGACTTCGTTGGCGAAGCGCGTATGCGGCCTCAGTGGCTATTCTTATGCGGCTCGCGGCTCGACCGTAGGAGACGAACATACGACTCACATGAAGATAAAGGCTCGTACATAAAGCATGCGACGTAGCCATAGCAGTTAGGGTTATTTAAAACCACATAAAGTCCTTACCAGCAATAGGAGGATGGACGTCAGGGTGAGCTGCGGGCACGACGGCCGGTGGAGGAACAGCCGCGGTTGAAGTAGAGGCAGTCTTCTTCGACAAAGATGTCGCCTTCTTGCCCTTCGCCGCAACGGTCTTCTTGGGAGCCATTGGCAATTAAAGAAGAAGATGACAATGGAGTAGGGAAAATTCGAAGTGAAGGAGAAAGTAAAGGAGTTTTCTCTCTCAAACCCTTCTTATTTATAGGAGGACAAGAGAGGAGGGAACACGTAGATTGATAACCGCCTCGAAAAAGACGAAATCGACTCCTCGGATTTCGTCCCCTCTCTTATAAAGAAGATTCACCCAGGGCATAAAATCCAAATATTTAATGAGCCGACCCTTGGGATCTCCCCTAAAGATGGCACTAAAATGAATTTGAGGCAATTAATGATGCACACACGGGGCAAGGAGCTATACGGCCCAAAATCCTGCGGCTGATTGACTCAATGCGGCCGAAACATCTATGCGACCGAGTCATCCATGCGGCCGAGACATCCATACGGCTAAGACATCATATGCGGCCAGGAGAATTTATACATGGCCATGCTTCTTATTCAAAGTATTTCAATTTTGCAAATTGAAAACTTTGAAGGGGGTCTTGTAGAATCATAGAAAAGAATAAAGAAAGATCCATACGGCCAGGAGCCCCATACGGCTCAGAGAGTTTATTTGGCTCAAGTATTCATGCGGCTCGAGCGTCTATGCGGCTCAAACAAGCTCTATGCGGCTCAAAGAGGAGCCACGTGGCCTACAAACAGCCCTTCCCCTTGTCCATTACTATATTAAATGCTTTGATGGCTGACAGCTCTGACAAGGTGACAGTTCTGACACAAAGATATCATTATAACTCCCTCATAATGACGGACTCCTTGGAAAGCGAAGAAAATCTCTGACACGATCCCCCGAGAGTCAGAAACTGTCATGCGGCCTTGACACGTGGACAGTTGTATGCGGCTCACGAGGACTAGCCCCATGCGGCTCACGAAGATTAGCCCCATGCGGCTCACGAAGACTAGCTCCATGCGGCTCACGAAGACCAGCTCCATGCGGCTCACGAAGACTAGCTCCATGCGGCTCACGAAGACCAGCCCTATACGGCTCACGAAGACCATCACCATACGGCTCACGAGGACTATCTCCATGCGGTTCACTCATACGGTCATCCACACTCATGCGGCTCAAATCATTACTATGCTGTTCAAATGTTCAGGGGGCCACTCTCAAGCAGCCTGGACACGTGGCCAGCCTTATGCTGCTCAATGAGGAACAACCTTCCTGCGGCTCAGATTTCTATAATGGCTCGACAGGTGGCATGATAGCGCGGCACGTGGCATCAGATTGATCAAAATCTCCAATAAATCCCAATAAAATATTGGGACCAAATCTGATCATTTGCAAACAAGCAAATTAAAGACACATGTCAAGAAATTCGAGGTTGGCAACAAATCAGGAGGATTTATGTCAATCAGCATTAATTACCCACAAAAGATTTGATGCAATCACATTTATTGCTCAAATCTCGATGAACGGCCCAGATCCAGTGATCCTTAGCCGCCGACTTTCAAGAATGGGCAATCATTGTAAACCCTAATGAGGCCCCCCACTCTTATAAATAGCAGGGTGCCATTCCCTTGTAAAGACAACACAGACATATACGGAGAGAGAAATAGAGACATACACGAGACAGAGAGAGATATACAGAGAGAGACATAGAGCCAGAGAGCCTGAAGAGAGAGAGCATTTCTTCATCAACGCCCAGCAGTTCTTCTACAGAGCCAAGGCTGCACCCGATCGTCCAAGGAGTAAGGCAGAGCAGCCGTCGCTTTCCCGAGCCTCTACCGTCACCCCCCAAAATCTAAAATAAACAATTATACTTAGATTGCTGTACCTAGGTTTTCGTCCCTAGGCTTTCTTTGTACAAGCGTGTTTGTATTGTGAAGTAAAAGTCCAGTCCTCCGATAATTAGTCTGTTCTTTATATTTCATGGCAAACAACTATCCATAATAATAATAATAACGATAACAACAAAATAAGATGAACCAATAATGAGTATAGACTTGGATGAATATCCTATACTTCTACTTCAATTGGTCGACAGATGTCGATACATGTATTCCAGAAATGCTACCTCAATAGTAATAATACATTAATTATATGCACAACAAATATTTGTAAAAACATTTGTATATCCTGTAATAAAATAAAATAATATATACTTAAAATACATCTACATGGACATCTTTAGACGCACTACATGACTACATGGGCTCGGGTTTGGTTCGGGTCAAGTCCAGGCAAGAATGGTACAACCGGGTCTTCTACAAGTCAATAAAATAAATTAATAAATAATTAAACCATCCATAGGGGTTAAGTCACAACTTGGCATAGTTTTCCTAGTTAGAACAAACCTATGGCTCAGCCTTCCCTAGCATAGCTAATACACTAGTCAAGGCACGCCACTGCACTATCCGTGCCATGATTCCTAGTCGTCTAGTACTTCAAAACTCAACCATGGCTAAAGTCATCTAACGTAATAATTAACTAAATAATTATTTATAAAACATATATATATAATTACCATTTAAATCAAATAATAATAATAAAAAATATTTCAAAAATTTCCGGAAAAGAGGAGTTACAGGCTCGTTTTATGAAGGTCAGATATTTCAAGCATTCTCACCCCAGAGTCGCCTCCCACAACAGTAGATCCTTGGCTTCTTGGCATCACATTCTGAACGGCCGACGACACGTCAAACCATTGATTCGTCTCCGACTGGGCTCGAGTGAATCGTCCCTCTTCTTTGAAAGGTGTTTCATAAACGACCTTCTTTTCCCTCCCAGGACGCCCCTACCACCAGCGTGATAAGAGACCTGGTGATAATGAGAGACCTGGGGCTAATGACGAGGACTAGAATTAGAGGAAGGTGCGGTCATGGTTTGGTGAGGAGGCTGCTGCAGCCTTAACTTCCTCCGACTTGGTGGTTGGGACGGACCTAGACTCTTCGGTGGTCCCTAACAGCCAATGGTTCTTTTTTCTGGCATTAGCGTGACAAGCGACATGCGACAACGGCACGCCATCCCCCATTATCGCTCCTTTCTGGCAGTCTTACATCCCTAAAAAATGGTCCTTTCTGCTTTGGAGAGCGTTTCACAAGAATCTTCCCACGATGACACCCTCACCATAATAGTCTTCAGCTTAGCCTCTACGTGTCAATCTTGCTCAGAACGCAAGCCTAAAACAGTAGACCACATCCTCTCGGCTGGCGACCTGGCTTCTAAGGTGTGGATCAAGTTCTCTACTTCTTGCATCCCGGACCCAGCAGTTGGGGGCTTCAACGATTTTCTACCCACCTGGGGTAAAGCCTCTCACAGCCACCAGATCGTCGCAGCTGCCATCACGTGGGTTGTTTGAAAGAACCGCAACAAATACAGATACGCAGGGCACCAGTGCCACTATGCTCAACTGATTCTGGAGATCTATAAACAGATTCACAAAGTTAACAGACATTGCAAGCATGTCAAGAATGGCTTCTAGAACTCCTTGAACAGCCGTGAGTGAGGTTTTGTACGAGGTGGTTAGCATCAGAGCGGGAGCTTGCTTCCTCGCTCCTCTTTATGTTCTTGAGCATACTTGTAAAGGCTACGGCATTTTGCACCTTTTATATGAATATATATGGTTGGTTGGTTGGTTATTTATATATTATATATATATATATATATTATTTTATATATATATATATATATATATATATATATAATATTTCATAAAAATATATATATATTTTTTTATATATATTATATATATAATAATATATATATATATATATGAAAAAATATAATATATAATATATAAATATTTCATATATATATATATATATATATATATATATATATATATATAAAATATATATATATATATATATATATATAAATTATATATATATATATATATATATATATATATATAAATATATATATATATATATATATGAAAATTCTTCAATACATCCCATGGAAAAATTTGTATCGATACATCCCAAATCTGAACCATTGGATGTTGATCCAATAGTTCAGATTAAATAAGTTTTCTTGGACTAGTAATAGAATAGGGAACATCATTTAATGCAGATTTTGACTTTTGACCTCTTGGTAACTTGCTAGTGTAGGTCATTCTTTACTTCAATTTTTTTTCAATGAACACCCTAAATTAACTCATATTTACTTTCTCTTTTGTCCATCCAATTTAATATTTTACATCTACGTATATATAACAATAATTATACATCTACATATAAATTTTGTAATTTTTTTTTTCGTCTAACAATTTAATATTTTGGTTATAAAGCTACAGGCCGTGGTGGTGGTGGTGGTGGCGGTGGTGGTGGAAGGAGAAACGGAGATGAAGAAGGAAAGAAGAAGAATGTCCGGTTCACGGAGGACGTCGTCGAGCCCTTGTCGAACGACAAGGAGTACCAGCGGCGTTGCTCCTGCAGGCTTTCGGCTTTGTAAAATTTATTGTCCATGCCATTGTCAAAAAGTAAATTAATCAAGAAGAAATTAACCGACTGTTTAATTAATTCATCGCAGAATTAAACCTCTTCTAGAGTTCCGCCAATTGTTAATCATGATAACCTTTAATGATAACCTTTGTTGTCATTTCTTTGTTAGTCCCAAAATTTTATCTTTCCATCTTCCTCATTTTTTGTATTTTTCTTTTGTTATATATACAATAGTTTTCTTATTTCAACTATTATTTATTCTGAAATACATAGAATAGTTTTCTTATTTCATTTTGCAGCACTGGAGAAAGATGTTGACTCATATGGAAGATGTAGAAGAGCTAGAAGATTGGATGCCAGCTTCAAATGAAACCTTTATTCCGCGTATGATGCGCTGGTTTGAAGAACATCTGTCGAAGATTTTAGCTCAACTTGTTTCGATCAATTCTAAGCTTTTTCAATTGAACTTGAACAAATCAATATATCTCGGCATTTAGAAAAAATAGAAGAATCTTCCGCTTTCAAGAAAGCATATTCATTTGGAGTAATTAATATGGAGGAGGAGGTTGACAATGAATCTTCTGATGAGGACAAGAAGCAAAAGAAAGATGAAAAATAATCGAGCAAATTTTCGATAAACTCCCTCTAGAAGAACCTAAACTTAGCAGTTCTACAAAAAGTATGCGAGGAAATTTCGTACCGGTCACACCTTTGAAAAGTCTAACAAGAAGTTCAACCTCAAAGCCTAGCAAGTGGAGTAGTAGTTGTTCGAGTTTTTACAATTATATTTTTGCGGATGGTAAACCTGACGAGTAAGTAATATGAGTTTTTATTTCAACAGTTTATTTATTTCGTTTTTCCTAATCTACCAATTTCTTTTCTTAGCAAAATAATATCATCCTGCAACAAACTTTATGTGACTCGGGCTGAGATGAAGTCCATTTCTCAAGGAAGGAGAATTAAAGATGGGATATGGTGATAGTATATGTTTTCTTAGATGCCATCTATGTTTACTTCGATTATTGCTGCTTTTTTAATGAGATACTCAGATTGTTAGCACGATATTTATGCCATCAATGTTTACTACGATGCAATCATTTTTTTAATGAGAAATACTCATATTATAAGCATGGTCTCTGCTCTTTTCACCGCGGAAAACAGAGAATAACTGTCAATAAAGCTAATGTATGGTATTTACCAGTAAAGTTAACGGTGAGTGGGAATTTTATTCTTTAATGATTATGCATTAACAATTTTGTCTCGTTTGTTTGTCGTTCGAATATTAATTGATGTGTATGTAGAGAGCAACGTTACCTCCATATAACAAACCATTCATGAAATATGGAAGAAGTGCAAATATTTCGAGGATTGTATGGGATCTTTAAGCATTTGTAATGAGCTATTAATTTATTTCTGTTTAAAGTTAAAATTCTAATTTGCTGAAAATTGATTAATTTATTTTACCTAATTAATCATGATTCAAATATAATACCCATGCTTGTGTCTGACCACTATACTCTTGTAAGAGTTATGGTTAAAACAAAGATGGTTGAATTTTTAGACTCCCTTGCATCTACAGATGAGGCAATTTATAACAAAGTAGTCATAAAAGAAATAGTAAGCTCATATTCATAAATTTTTATGAATTGCATACTAGATTCGCGGTATACTACTACATATTATATTCTGGTAATTGTAGCTTTCAAATTTGGATCTCTTTCTCGAGGAAGAGATTTGTAAGTTGAGAGATGTAGGTTCAATTTTTCTACTTTTTCCATAATCTGTCGTCCTTATGTTTTTCGCCAGGATAATACATTTGATTGTTGTATTTTGTAATTTTATTCATGAAATATGGATGTAGATTGGACTCCCGTTTTTCGATGTAAGTCTGAAAATATGTCTTCAAATAGTTTCACTTTTTAGAGCAATATTTTTGATGTTATGTTTGTTATATGCAGTTTGATTCTGAATTGGAAAGGTGCAAAGTTACTGTATGGATTGCATCTTCAAAGCACAATGCAGAAGAATCCAAATTGCGCAACAATATAATTAAGCAGCAAAGGTCGAAAGGAGTCCACTCTGATGGGTGAAGATGGAAGATGATGAATTTTTTCTTTTATCTAATAAAATATGTTCATGTGTTTTGTAACAAATTGTTAGAAGTAAAGTTTTGTGGAGTTATAATGTTCGTAAAATGTGCGATGAAAATTATATCAAAATGAACCCTTGCCTCGTAATTTCCACAACCATAGAACTCTTTATCTTGGCAGTTGAGTAAATTAAGATCTGGTGAGTTCCTATAGGATTTCTGGTATTATATTTCATAATCTTGCTAAATTGTTTCATAATCTTGCTGCCATATAATATATCTTTCTGACATAAAGAAGTTTTCTGCTGCATTTGGAACAATTTTATGGAAAATCAATAATAAAAGTTGGGTTAATGAAAAAAGAAAACAATAGTACATAACGATAATTAAATCAACAACGTATCGTTTAGTTTATTTGATTCCATTGGCTCTTTCTCGATAGTTCGCTTCCATACTTTACAATTACAAGAATCGTGACCCGATTTTCTATAAACTATACAAATTCTAGGCTTGGGGATAGTCTGAATTTCTTTATTCTGGCTTGATTTCCCTTGAGAAGGCCTTCCTTTTGTTGCTACCGGATTTGGCTCTTTAAATGCTTCATGCGCTCCACAAACTGCATCAGCTACCATTTTTTCTTCTTTCCCAATATCGGTCACCATTTTTTGCAACTCAATCAACACAACTGACGTTAACTCTGTTCACTTCTCTTGCATTTTGCTTGATTTTTTACAATAATACGTAAACAGATTAACTTTTTCATAATACCACCATACCTTCTGCTCTCATTCTTGTCTGGGTGGATGAATCCTTTCTACGCCAGGTCTGGAGAGATAACTCTTTGTAATCCTTTAGCCAACGTGTTTTTACCAAGTTTTTTGGAATATCTGACAATTACAATCTTCATTGCTGAAAAAATATGCCTACAAGGAATCCCCTTGGTCTCCATCCACAAGCAATCACAATTTATGTTGTTATCGATACGATAAAATGTAACCTTCCGGTTTAGATTGTTTGTCGATAAATACTTTTGGATAGTGAAAACTTCTGCCTCTCTTATGATGTGAAGGTGGACAACACTATATTTATCAGAACGTGTGATTTATACCTTACCTCTATAAACACTTTTTAGTGTAAATTGCTGCAAATTGATCTTCTATTACGGCCATGCTAGTTTGTTTCACAATTGGCGTTGAGAGTTTATCAGTAGCATGCTTACTCATCTGGCCGTAACGTAAGGCCGCCAAACTATGGTCACAATGTTGAAGGGCCTTCCATAGTGACAGCTTCTCATTCAAAAATCTTTTCTGAAATACGTTCATTGATTCACATTTATTTGTTGCAGTAGAACCACCAAAATAATTTCCATGTAGGAATGTGTCCGCCCATCGATGCCTCATTCTATATAATGCACTGGTCTACTCTATGTTCTCTGCATTATAATTCCTTAGCATCTGCTGCCAACGGTTTTAAATTCTTCGACTAAATAGTACTTGTTTAAAAAACGTGGACAATAACAAAAGTTTTAAAATTGTAACAACAACATTCTTCAAAGTAAAGTACCAAGTGTGAGATGTAACTTTTAATCAGATTACTCAATTCTTTTTGCAAACAATCTCGGTGTACATTTTTTGTTGAATTGTTTAGGATGTGCTATGAGCACGTTCGATGAACTACGCTCGGCATTAAATCCTTAATTGCTTTATTCATTGACCTACAACCATCAGTGAGATTGTCTGTGGTAATTTGCCATTCATATACTCTTGAAATTTTTATAAAACCAAAGAATATATCTCAGCAGACTCATTATGGATCAATGCAAACCCACACACACAAGTCATTGCATGATTGTTTGTACACACTAGAACCACCAACGACATTGACATCTATTTGTTTTATATGTAGAATCAAATGGTAGTGAATCTCCAAATAA
Source organism: Iris pallida (assembly GCA_029216955.1). Classification (NCBI taxonomy): domain Eukaryota; kingdom Viridiplantae; phylum Streptophyta; class Magnoliopsida; order Asparagales; family Iridaceae; genus Iris; species Iris pallida. Next base: position 15,258,253 of record JANAVB010026400.1, read on the forward strand.
TTTGTTATCGAATCGACTTGCACCGTCAGACCAAAAGAGATGGGTCAATCTAGAATCTTCATCTACCTTGTACGCGTAAAAGAAATCTGGGTCAATGCCCTACTTCTTGAAGAAATGTAAGTGTTGCCGTAGCATCAACATGATAACATCATCTAGTGCTCTACTATCTTTAGCTAAAGCATTGTATAAATCTTTTTTCGTCCATCCAACCTTATCCCAGCCACCATTCTGGTGGACAAATAAATTCCATACCTCTGAAGTCGTTATCCGGGATTGTTTCATTAGCTTGGCTTGTTCCAATTCTGCGGCTGATATCTTACGATGGGATCTCAAAAAAACTATTTAAAATCATTCGCCAGATTATGGTTGTGATGTACTCGAAATTTATTGACAATCCATAGCTTTGTAGAAATGTTGTACCCAATACAAAAAATTGCTTTACAACCACTTCTGCTTTCACTTCTTGGCTCACGAACCCTGTTAGGAGCTTCAATGTATTTCTTCTTCTGAATCCCGCATTCGAACAACACCAACTACGAACTACTAGCATCCCAGATTTGTTTTCTTTACTTCGTTCTTTCTAACACTGAAACCAACTGTTTTTGAATATATCCGGTAGAATATCTCTGCTTCTTCAATAGAGTTAAACTCTAAGCCAACAATATCTTCATCTAAGAGATCCCTTGGGTCTTTGTTAATGTTGGCAGAGTCCATTTTTCATCATCGTTGCATCGAATTCCCTAAAAATAGAATTAAAATAAGTATGTGAAATCAATGTAAAAATATAATGCATTTCTTAAATCCATTAGACAAGGTGAAGATAAATAACTTATCGTTGTTTGTGTTGATGTCATTGTCATCGTTAGGATGCATTTCTCCATTCGTTTCTTCCCCTGTTCTTTATCGTCTCCTAAGTTAACTGCTTCCAATATTTGTTCATCATCTAATTCTTCCAGCCGATCCTCAATTTCTCCATCTGACACCGCTATTGAAGCAAAGCTTCTTTATTAACTAATTCTTCCACATGATCCTCAATTTCTCCATGTTTTACCGCCATTGAAGGAAACAAGTGTGTTAGAAACCAACAGAAGAAACCTAGGACAAGAAACAATACAAACAGAAGAAACGCTTGATTAATCCTAAAAGCATGCATAATTTTCAAAAAACAACTTCCAACACAACCTTTTCGTCTTCTGTGTACATATTTTATTGAATTGTGTAGGATAAAGTATGCAGCAACATTTAATGCTACGTTTACTAGTGTGTAATTTTTTTCAATGATATAGTATTAATAGCAACATGCATATCATATCTCCACTTTCCCACAAATTTTTTTAATAAGTGTTTTACCCCGCTATCCTTCATAACCACTAGAAAACAATTAATATAAAGACTCATCCCAATCTATCTGCTAAACTAGAAATCGTAGCCCACTGAGTTCGCATGGCACACTTTGCGACACGGGTAATTGTGGTGGTTCTATCTTCCACTCTCTCTTCCATTTTCAAACTGTTATGTGGCAAAATAATTTTCTATTTTGTTTGGTTCCAGAGGAATGTCAGTTATGTTCGAAGAACACTCACCTTACAGATGATTGTTCGTTTTTGAGCTCACCTTGCAACATTGAAAACTGCAAGGGGATTAGGTACCTTTCGAAGTCAAATACGAAGGCAAATCCTGGTAGAATTTTTTGAATTCCCCCTCTCTGGATTTCCAGTGGCTGGATGCTACTATATTGAAAGCCAAATATGGAAGTTCACATTCAACAATTCGAAGAGAAGGTTGTTTCACATGTGGTGACTTAGGTTATTGGAAGAAACAATGCCCTTGGGAATAAACCACTTGCCCTAATCCAAATTATGGAGGAAAAAGAGCTATCTTTGTGTTAAAGAGGAGCCACAGCAAGGGAATAAGATTCTTACAATGCCGAAAATGCAACAGTGCATTCCAATGGTTGAATGAGGCTACTGTTAGTGATAATAACAGGACCGAGCCTGGAATTCCTGTGCAAATTGTAGTGAAGATGACTTTAGAACAGTTGTATAAAACATTTAGGTAAGAACTGGCTATGTAAATATGAAATCATGTACTTCATCAATTATATGAATGCAAGAAACTTTTTTAGACAAGATTCTTCAACTTGGTTTATGCTGCCAGCGACACATTATTGATGGGATCTATGTTGAAAGTTTAATTTAATAATAATTATACTTTTTCAGTTAATGTTATTTTTAATATTACCTTAATTTTAATATTTGTTACTATAACAAAATTTTTGACACTATTTTGACACTTTTTGAGACAACTTTCTTCATGGTGGTCTATGCTGCCAGATAAATTTTGTCGATAGGATCTTAATTTAAGAACAACTAATAAGTAATATTTTGTTTTGGAAAATAATCTACACCCATTAAACAATTAATAGAATAACTTTTTGCTTTGAAAATTGCTTTTCGCTGGCATCCTGAAATTTTTGAAGCACTTTCCCACCGTAATACTTGAAATACAAAACATTTATATGTTGACTACTAGTGAAAATTAATTTTATCCCATGATGCGGTCGTTGATCTCGTTTGTTTTTGCAAAATGTTGGGGTAAGAGGGACATCCGTCGTTGTCGTGGTCCTATACAATGAGAACAAAAAAAATCAGCAAAAACCCTAAATAAAAATGATGAAGACTAGGTTGTCGATAACAACATATGAAGCATATCCTTAACATTCCTTAACCGAGCAAGAAGGTCTAGTATACCAATCCTTAACGAAGAAGAAGAAGAGAGAAGAAGAAGAAGAAGAAGAAACGAGTTGTGTAACAAAAAATTAACAGAATGGAAGAAAGAAGGAAAAAGAAGAAGAAAGGAGGTCAGCGAGAGAGAGTACTTGCGAGAGAGAACCCGAGAGAGAGAGAGAGAGAGAGAGAGAGAGAGAGAGATGGGATAAAGAGAATTAGGGAAATAGTTCCGCGGGCGAACAAAAGTAAAAAAATTGGACGCTTCTTTTCCTAGGTTTGAGCTTCTTTTTTTTTTCCATACAATTATGCTATCAAAATGCTATTTGGCTCCCAAAAATCTTGGGAGATGTGATCTCCCATGACATAGCATGGTGATGTGGCATGGTGACATGGCATAATTTATTGTAAACCATAATTTTGGTGATGTCTATTTTAGGTAGATTTTGGTTATTCCATTAGACTTAATTAGCATTGATATAATTAATATGCTATTAATGTAAAAAACTCAGAAGTTATCAATGTTACCATCATTATTATTGCTTTTATAATTTGTTTGGTCTTGTACATCATGAATGTACATAAATTTTTTTTTGTTCTTTTCTTTTGATTAGATAGATTAACGGTGGAAGTATAAAGAATATGAGACTGTTAATCTCGGAGCCTACTATCTTCCATTGATATAGGAAATAATGGTTCATGTAGGATACTACGTTTATATCCATTTTTTTAGAAGAAGAGAGGGTTTTTTTAAACCCATTATATGTTCATTACCATTAACACGTATCAATGTTAACCCCCAAATTCATTTGATTAAATCAACATGTTTTTATTTCAATGGTTTCTTTTATTAGTACTACCATTAACACGTATCATTGTTACAAGCTAGTACATAATCAAGAATGGTAAAAATGGTTCGGATTATACATATCAGTTCGAATTAATGTATAATTTCTGGTCCAAGTTTGGTTCGATTCGATGCGGTTGGTTTGACCTATACGTGCACACCCCTTAATACAATTGATCACGTGGCAAATTTTAAAATTAAAATTAGATTTAAATTTAAATTTCAGTTAAATTTTGATTTAAAGTTAAAACTAAATTTAAATTTACAACTTAAAAAATAGTTAAAATTTAAATAAAAAATTACTTGTAAAAATAAAAAGTTCACATTAATATTAGCATGATTTCTTTTAAATTAATATTGAAATAATACTAATATTAACATTAATGTTACGAGACATATTTTCGAATGATAGCCCATCGGTTTGGATTGATATAGTTCAATGCGGCCGGTTTGGCCGATATCTGCAAAATCTCCTAATTTAATTGGTCAAATCAACATGTTTTTATTTCAATGGTTTCTTTTATTAATAACTACCATTAACACGTATCATTGTTACATACTAGTACGTAATCAAGAACGGTAACAATAGTTTGGATTATACATATCGGTTCGGAGTGATGTATAATTTTTTGTCCAAGTATGGTTCGGTTCGATGTAGTTGGTTTGACCCATACGTGCACACCCCTAAATCCAATTGATCATGTGGCAATTTTTAAAATTAAAATTAGATTTAAATTTAAAATTAAATTTAAATTAAATTTTGATTTAAATTTAAAATTAAATTTAAATTTACAACTTAAAAATAGTTAAAATTTAAATAAAAAATCCCTTGTAAAAATAAAAGTTCACATTAATATTATCATGATTTCTTTTACATTAATATTGAAACTAATATTAATATTAAAACTTATGTTACGAGACCATATGTTCGAATGATAAACAATCGGTTCGGAATGATATAGTTCGATGTGGCCAGTTTGACCAATATCTGCAAAACCTCCTAATTCAATTGATCAAATCAATAGGTTTTTATTTCAATGTTTTTTTTTATTATAACGACAATTAACACGTATCATTGTTACATGCTAGTACGCAATCAAGAATGATAGCAATGGTTCTGATTATACATATCTGTTCGGATTGATGTATAATTTATGGTCCAAGTTTGGTTTGGTTCGATGTGGTTGGTTTGACCCATACGGGCACACACCTATATCCAATTGATCATGTGGCAAATTTTAATATTCAAATTAGATTTAAATTTAAATTTAAATTAAAATTTAACTTTAAAATTAAATTTTGATTTAAGGTTAAAATTAAATTTAAATTTACAACTTAAAAAATAGTTAAAATTTAAATAAAAAATACCTTGTAAAAAAAAAGTTCACATTAATCATGATTTCTTTTACATTAATATTTAAACTAATATTAAAATTAACATTAATGTTACGAGACCATATGTTCGAAAGATAGTCCATCGGGTTGGATTGATATAGTTCGGCGCGGCCGGTTTGACCCATATATGTAAAACCGTCTAATTCGATTGATCAAATCAACTTGCTTTTATTTCAATCGTTTCTTTTATTAATAACTACCATTAACACGTATCGTTGTTACATGCTAGTATATAATCAAGAATGATAACAATGGTTCAGATTAAACATATCGGTTCGGATTGATGTATAATTTCTGGTCCAAGTTTGGTTCGGTTCGATGCGATTGGTTTGACCCATACGTGCACACCCCTAAATCCAATTGATCAGGTGGCAAATTTTAAAATTAAAATTAGATTTAATGTTAAAATTAAATTTAAATTTCCAACTTAAAAAATAGTAAAAATTTAAATAAAAAAATCTCTTATAAAAGTAAAAAGTTCACATTAATATTCATGATTTCTTTTACGTTAATATTGAAACTAATATTAAAATTAACATTAATGTTACGAGACCATATGTTTGAATGATAGCCGATCGGTTCGGATTGATATAGTTCGATGGCGGACGGTTTTGACCGATATCTGCAAAATCCTCTAATTCAATTGATCAAATCAACAGGTTTTTATTTCAGTGGTTTCTTTTATTAATAACTACCATTAACACGTATCATTGTTACATGCTAGTACGTAATCAAGAATGGTAACAATGGATCGGATTAAATATATCGGTTCAGATTAATGTATAATTTTTTGTCCAAGTTTGGTTTGGTTCGATGCAATTGGTTTGACCCATACGTACACCCCCTAAATCTAATTGATCACGTAGCAAATTTTAAAATTAAATTAGATTTAAATTTAAATTTAAAATTAAAATTAAAGTTTGATTTAAGGTTAAATTAAATTTAAATTTACAACTTAAAAATAGTTAAAATTTAAATAAACAATTTCTTGTAAAAATAAAAGTTCACATTAATATTATCATGATTTCTTTTACATTAATATTGGAACTAATATTAGAATTAATATTAATGTTATGAGACCTTATGTTCGGATGATAGTCGATCTGTTCGGATTGATATAGTTCGATGCAGCCGGTTTAACCCATATCTGTAAAATTCCCTAATTCAATTGATCAAATCAACATGTTTTTATTTCAGTGGTTTCTTTTATTAATAACTACCATTAACACGTATCATTGTTACATGCTAGTACGTAATCAAGAATCGTAACAATGGCTCGAATTAAACATATCGGTTCATATTGATGGATAATTTCTGGTCCAAGTTTGGTTCGGTTCGATGCGATTGGTTTGACCCAAACGTACACACCCCTAAATCTAATTGATCATGTGACAAATTTTAAAATTAAAATTAGATTTAAATTTAAAATTAAATTTGATTTAATGTTAAAATTAAATTTAAATTTATAACTTAAAAATAGTTAAAATTTAAATAAAAAATCCCTTGTAAAAATAAAAGTTCACATTAATATTATCATGATTTCTTTTACATTAATATTGAAACTAATATTAAAATTAACATTAATGTTATGAGACCATAGTTTGAATGATAGTCCATCGGTTTGGATTGATATAGTTCGATGCAGCCGGTTTGACCCATATCTGCAAAACCCCCTAATTCAATTGATCAAATCAGCAGTTTTTATTTTAGTGGTTTCTTTTTATTAATAACTACTATTAACACGTATCATTGTTACATGCTAGTACGTATCAAGAATGGTAACAATGGTTCGGATTATACATATCGATTAGGATTGATCTATAATTTATGGTCCAAGTTTGGTTTGGTTCGATGCAGTTGGTTTGACCCATACATGCACACCCCTAAATCCAATTGATTACCTGGCAAATTTTAAAATTAAAATTAGATTTAAAATTAAAATTAAAATTAAAATTAAAATTCGATTTAAATTAAATTAATTTAAATTTAGAACTTAAAAATAGTTACAATTTAAATAAAAAAATCCCTTGTAAAATAAAAAGTTCATATTAATATCATGATTTCTTTGCATTAGTATTGAAACTAATATTAATATTAACATTCATGTTACGAGACCATATGTTCGAATGGTAGTCCATCGATTCGGATTGATACAGTTCGATGCGGTCGGTTTGACCCATATCTACAAAATCTACTAATTCAATTGATTAAATCAACAGGTTTTTATTTCAATGGTTTCTTTTATTAATACTACCATTAACACGTCTCTTTGTTACATGTTAGTACGTAATCAAGAATGGTAACAATGGTTCGGATTATACATATCGGTTCAGATTGATGTATAATTTATGGTCCAAGTTTGGTTGGGTTTGATGCGGTTGGTTTGCCCCATACGTGCACACCCCTAAATCCAATTGATCACGTGGCAAATTTTAAAATAAAATTAGATTTAAATTTAAATTTAATTTTAAATTTAAAATTAAAATTAAAAATTAAATTAAATTTTGATTTAAAATAAAAAAAATTTAAATTTATAACTTAAAAATAGTTAAAATATAAATAAAAATCCCTTGTAAAAATAAATAGTTCACATGAATATTATCATGGCAAATTTTAAAAATAAAAATAAAATTAAAATTAAAATTAAAATTACATTTGGAAAGTTATAATTAACATTTATTTTTTAATTTAATTAAACTGTAAATCTGAAAATTTACTGTACTATGATGTAATTTTAAATATTCAAAACTTTTAACCTTAATTAACTTCCAAATTTCTAAGGGTGGGGGACACAGAGCGAACGAGGGACGCGTGGCTATAGACAGTGCACGGTCACACTCCTATGAGCGGGTTAAATAGCATTTTCTATTAAGAAAGAACCCACCTACTAGAGAGAAACAAAGGAGAGAAGAAGAAGAGTCACCTTTTCCATTAAGAAATGAAACTAAGCTACTAGAGAGAAACAAATGAGAGAAGAAGAAGAGTCGCAATGGAGAGAAGCAAGAGCAAGATCAACAGCAACGGATGGGCCATCATCCCTATGGAGATTCTCTCGATGATATTGGTACTGTCGTGGATGCCGTAGATGAGGTCATGCGCAACATGGCCTCAATGTGCCGTTAATGGTGGAAGGCGCTCAGCGGTTCCTACTATTGGTCCAACGTTGACTTGGATAAGTGGTGTCGCAGGGACCACCAAACCGCAGAGATTGGTTTGATCGTAAAGAAGCTCGTGGCTCACAGCACGGGAATTCTACGGTCCTTCTCTGCGTATAAGCTTGACGAAGCTGCCTTCTCTTTTGCATGTTATAGGCCTGTACAAAATTTTGTTTTGTCTTCTTCTAATACTTTATTTTTCTAATTAGAAATTTTATTGATCCTGTGCATAAAGTTGTGAATTAAGATGTTTTTCCCTTTTGATAATACAGTGGAAAATTTTTAAGGGTGTTGCGCATTCCGAAGTACGACATAAGTGATGAAACTTTCGTGACACACTTGGAGTTTCTCCTAGTGATGGAATAACTCGACATTAGCTACTTGTAATGTCACAAATGTTGCACCCCGCCCGAGGCCCAGTTGCATAACCTTTTCGCGGACCAAGGTTATGCAGGAAGCTTCCAGAACATTCTAGAAGATGGCGAAAGGCTCTAGAAGATTGTGGATCTCTCCGGAAGGCCCAAGATCGTTCTAGGAGGCCCAAGAAGCTTCTGGAAGGCCCTTGAAGTTTTCTTTTATGTTGCTAGGGAATAAACCTGGAATATGCCATTCCAGTTATGGTAGAAAGTAATAATCCTTGGAATATTCCTTCCAGGACTTTTCTTGTATTGCTCTATGAGCACTTATAAAAGGGAGAGGCTCCCATTTGTTCCTCACCACCTAAAAATTGTAAGCATTCTCCAAGTTAATAAAGAGATCCTTACGAGTCCATCCTTGCTCCACCATTCTAGTTTTCTTAGCGATCTAGCTAAGTCGGGTTGGGAAGGCTTGCACGAGTCTTTGAGGAGAAAGACAGTGCACCGTACGGGACGAAGTGCTAGCAAAAACACTAAGTCCGTGACAAGTGGTATCAAAGCAAAGGTTCGATCGCCATCATGTCTTCGACCGAAGCTATCATCAACAAGCAACCCGCATCGCCTAAGGAGAAGGCGAAGACCTCGAGGAAGGGCAAGGGCAAGGAACCGTCGATGGAACGGCTCTTGGCGAGTTGGTTGACCGGATCAAGATGCTGGAGAAAGGCGTGACGGGTGTCGAATTTTAAGTGGAGCAGAACCAAGCGGCTCACGAGGAATTCGCCCAGGGTTTGGAGGCGGATGTCGCCACTGCTATGACGGAGTTCCGAGAGCATCTCCGTGAGATGCAGGCTGAGTTCGAGGAGGAACGAAAGGCCACAAAGGCGAAGATTACTGAACTATGCAAGAAGCTACAAACCAAGGCAGAGGTCCTCGAGAGGGCCATTGCTGGTGGTCCGACTCCGAGGAGGGAGTTGACGCAAAGGGTGAAGTATCCAGAACCTAAATCCTTCACTGGCATACGGGACGCGAAGGAGGTGGATAACTTCATCTGGAATGTCAAGCGCTACCTGAAGGCGGTCCGTATCGAGGATGAGACCGATAAGGTAAACACAGCGTCCCTATATTTTTCTGATGATGCTATGTTGTGGTGGCGACGCAGGTGCATCGATATAGAAAAGGGGCTCTGCAAGATCGAGACTTGGGAGGATCTCAAGAAGGAGATCAAGTATGTCGCGAGACGGAGTTTGCGACAACTTAAACACACCGGGTCTGTCAAGGAGTACGTGGCGGAGTTCACCCGCCTGATGCTTTCCATTTCTACTATGGACGAAGAGGATCGCCTGTTCCACTTCTTGGAGGGTCTACAACCATGGGCGGCACAAGAATTGCAGAGGCAAGATGTGTCGGATGTGAACGCGACTGTTGCGACAACCGATAAGCTGATGGAGTATCGACGGAATGATGCCCCGAACCCAAAGAAGACCACCACCAAGTTCAATGGCGGGGGAGCAAAGAAGAACAATTAAAAGGGAGGCCTACCGCCGAAGGACAAGCTGCACGCAAAGCCTTCGACGGAGCGGAAGATTGAATGCTACTTGTGCGGAGGAAATCACTTCGCACGAGACTGCCCGAACAGAGGAAAGAAGGTGAACGCTGTCCAAGGCAAGGAGACCGAGGACGAGGAGCCTAAGAAGGGGGCTCATATGGGTGCCCTGTGCCTGTTGAATACTTTGAAGAGAAAGGCGGTAGTGTCCAAGACCCCGAATCGAGAGCTGATGTACGTGGACGTGAAGATAAACGACCACAACACCAGGGCGATGGTCGACACGGTGGCTACCCATAACTTTATCTCGGACGCGGAGGTCCGGCGCATAGGTTTGGCGCTGAAAAAAACTCAAGCACGATAATGGCAGTCAACTCTGAGGTGCGCCCCGAGCAAGGGGTGGCCAAAGGGGTGAAGATCCAAGTGGGAGACTGGACGGGTGTCACCAGTCTCACGGCAGCACCACTGGACGACTTCAACATGATCCTCGAGATGGACTTCCTCACTTCGGCAAAGGCGGTCCCAATGCCGCATTTGGGAGTCGTCGGGATCATGGAGGAGAGCTCTCCGTGCATGGTGACAACTGTACGAGGCGAGCTTACTAAGGGGAAAGGTCTCTCCACATTATAACTCAAGAAGGGGATGCGACACGGAGAGATGACTTACCTTGTTGTGCTCAAGTCGGAGGAGGCGCCCGTGCAGGGGGATCTTCCGCCTGAAATCGATGACGTCCTTGTGGAGTTCGGGGATGTCATGCCAAAGGAGTTGCCAAAGAGGCTACCTCTTAGGAGGAAGGTAGACCACGCCATCGAGTTGGAGCCGGGCACGAAGCCGCCCACCATGGCTCTATATCGCATGGCCCCGCCCGAGCTGGACGAGTTGAAGAAGCAACTCAAGGAGCTGCTGGATGCAGGATTCATCAGACCGTCAAAGGCCCCGTATGGTGCACCGGTACTGTTCCAGAAGAAAAAGGACGGAAGCCTTCGTTTATACATCGACTATCGTGCACTAAACAAGGTAACCGTGAAGAACAAATATCCTATCCCGTTAGTGGCGGACTTGTTCGACTAATTGGGAGGCACGAGATACTTCTCCAAACTCGATCTGCACTCGGGGTATTATCAAGTCCGGATTACGGAGGGCGACGAGGCTAAGACGGCATGCGTGACGAGGTATGGCACATATGAGTTTATGGTTATGCCTTTTGGTCTAACAAATGCTCCTACAACTTTTTGTACTTTAATGAACAAGCTCTTTCATCCCTACCTGGATCGGTTCGTCGTGGTCTACCTCGACGACATCGTCGTGTACTCAAACACGATGGAGGAGCACATCGAGCATTTGAAGACTGTCTTCCAGGTACTAAGGGAGAACGAACTCTTCGTCAAGTGGAAGAAGTGCTCATTCGTACAGGAAGAGGTATCATTCTTGGGGCACTGGATCGGGCATGGCAAGATATGGATAAACGGCACAAAGGTCCAGTCCATACTGGAGTGGAAGGCTCCCACCAAGCCGACGGAGCTGCGATCGTTCCTTGGCTTGGCGAACTACTACCGACGGTTCATCCGAGGATATTCTGCCATCGTAGCGCCTATGACCGATTTGCTGCGGAAGGATCGGGCGTGGAGCTGGACACCCCGATGCGAGAAGGCATTTGAGGCACTGAAGAGGGCTGTGACGGAGGAGCCAGTCTTGTCTCTACCGAACTACTCCAAGGCGTTCGAAGTGCACACGGACGTGTCCGACTTCGCCATCGGTGGGGTGTTGGTGCAGGAAGGACACCCCATCGCGTTCGAGAGCCACAAGTTGAATAATACTGAGCGGCGCTATACGGTACAGCAGAAGGAGATGACCGCGATCGTGCATAGCTTGAGGACATGGCGGCACTACCTCCTCGGCACCAAGTTCGTGGTCATGACGGACAATGTTGCCACGAGCTACTTCTAGTCCTAGAAGAAGCTATCTCCGAAGCAGGCGAGATGGCAAGATTTTCTAGCCGAGTTCGACATGGTGTTGCAGTACAAACCGGGCAAGGAAAATCAGGTGGCCGATGCGCTTAGCAGGAAGGCCGAGCTCGCATCTGTGTGCTTGCTCAAGGGAGACATTCTGGACCGTGTTCGAGTGGGAATCATAGAGGACCCACTAACATGATAGAACTGGGGATTCCCAGGACCCTTTCTTTGTTGTGCGTATTGATCGATAGAAAGTTAAACAGATCTAATACGTGTTCTAACCCTTCATAGGCGAAAACTAGGGTTCACGAATTATACCTGCGGCGGAAAGGAGACAAGCAATTACTGGCAATCTCGAGCGGACGACCCCAAGATCTTCTGTACGTATTCCTTCCTCGAGTTGGACGTCGTGTGGGCGATGATCTCCAAACCCTTTCTTCTCTTTGGCAGCCCTCTCTTTCTCTCCTTACGTGAATAAAGAATTTAGAGAAAATTTTCGATTTCTGATCAGTAATCTGGCGGCCAGAGAATAGAGGATATATATAGGCTATGGCAGGGACCACGAGGAGAAATTAGGGTTAGGCCTCCTAACGGATCTGGATATCCCGTGTTCAGCCCGAACACACAATCCAGGCCTATTAACAATAGCTCGGTCCACTAATGAGCTATTGTTGCACTACCTCCCTAATGCTAAATTATGTTTCTGGGCTCCTTTTATTATATGCTCGTTTGGCTCCCCATGTTAAGATATCGTATGTCCTTCGATCAAATTAAGTTACTGACAACTATATTGATTCGACATCTTTTATCCTTAAGTAGTACCGCTCAACTTTATTTGTTATGTCGGATATAATCTACCTGCATGGTTTACATGACAATCCTTATGAGCTCCTTAAGAGGACATCATCAACCCGATGTATCGGGACACGGATTCCATTTATAATCAACAGTCCATCATACATATAATGTTATTACCCAATTCATAGAGGTTGTTGATCCATAATGAATCTCACTCTTTTATGAGTCAAAGTAATGCACACTGCATATACATGTCCGTTATTATATCCGGATTAAGAGCATAAGCATCCATAATAACAGAGGTGTTTGTTCTCTTATGTAGTCAGTACAAAGAGAACAACCTCTAGTGGTCCTGTTCAATACACACAAAGTGTACTAGTGTAAACCTATAGTTAAGATAGACTAATACCAGATTACACTACAACCTTTCCAATAGATTGTCCAAGTCCATCTAGGTTGTGAACTATTTATATACTCTATAGAAAATTGATAATATGATCTTCTGTGTGACACCACACACCATATTATCTACAATATAGAATATCAGACATTTACATTAACACTTGCAATAAATACAATATACAAACATTTTCCCATATGATTCTCATTCAAAATTTAAGGAAATAAGGTTACTACAAAAGTGATGCTTTTAGTATATAACCCTAACAATATTCCACTTATACTCAAAGCATTGCTTTTCAGTATACTGTTATAAATCTCCCACTTATACTTAAAGCCATGCTGCTACACATCTGACTCCCATTCCCTCAACATGACTGTCAAAAGCCTTAGCTAGTAAGCTCTTTGTAAAGGGATCAACTAGGTTGTCGGTTGATGCTATCTTGATCACAACAACTTTTTCTTTTTTACGAAATCTCGTATCAGGTGGTACTTGTGCTCAATGTGTTTGCCTATCTTATGGGCTCGTGGTTCTTTCGAGTTTGCAACTGTACCACTATTATCACAATAAAGTGTAATAGACTTTGGCAAACTAGGTACCACATCCAAGTCCAACATAAAGTTTCTGAGCCAAATCGCTTCTTTGGCTGCCTCAGAGGCTGCCACATACTCGGCTTCTATGGTGGAATCAGCAATACATTTTTGCTTGATACTCCTCCACACAATGGATCCACCTCCCAAAGTAAACACATAACCTGACGTAGATTTCCTGGAATCCCTATCTGACTGAAAATCTGAGTCTCTATACCCCAAGGGAACTAAACTATCTGCCTGGTAAACTAGCATATACTCTTTAGTCCTTTTCAGGTACTTCAAAATATGCTTTACGGCAGTCCAGTACTCTTGTCCTAGATTAGACTGATATCTGCTGACCATGCCTACGACAAAGTAGATGTCTGGTCTCGTATATAGCATTGCATACATTAAGCTTCCTACTGCTGAAGCATAAGGAACTGCCTTCATGTTCTCTATCTCTTTAGGTGTCCTCGGACACTGCTCCTTTGATAGAGCAATTCTATGTCTAAAAGGTAAGAAACCTTTCTTAGAATTTTGCATACTAAAATGAGTTAGTACATTATCGATATAGGAAGCTTGGGATAAGTCCAACATCCTTTTCTTGCGATCTCGTAGAACTTTGATCCCAAAGATGTGACCTACTTCTCCCAAGTCCTTCATATTAAACTGTTTGGATAACCATACCCTTACATCAGATAATACCTTCATATTTTTTCCAATGAGCAAGATGTCATCCATATAAAGTACTAGGAACACCACCACATTTTCGTCACACTTTCTGTATACACATGATTCATCCTAACATTGATCAAATATATAGGATTTTATCACCTGATCAAAACATGTGTTCCAAGATCTGGAAGCTTGCTTAAGTCCATAAATGGACTTCTTGAGCTTACAAACAAGATGCTCCTGGCCCTTTTCAATGAACCCGTCTGCTTGCTTCATATAGATGTCTTCCTCAAGACTTCCATTAAGGAAAGCTGTCTTGACATCCATTTGCTAAATCTCATAATCGAGATGAGCTGCAATAGATAAAAGAATCCGAATAGACTTAAGTATGGCTACAGGAGAAAATGTTTCCTCATAATCGATACCCTCTCTTTGAGTAAAACCTTTTGCTACAAGCCAAGCTTTAAAGGTTTCAACCTTACCGTCTGATCCTCTTTTTCTCTTATAGACCCACTTGCATCCAATCGCTTTTACACCAACGGGTGGTTCTACAAGCTCCCAGACCTGATTAGAATCCATAGATTCTATTTCAGATATTATTGCTTTTTGCCAAGACTCTGCATCTTTATCTTGGAGTGCTTCATTGTAGGTACAGGGATCATAATCTTGTTTCTCATGGACGAAGTCTGATGACTCTCCCAAGAACATATATCTATCAGGTTGTATCACAACCCTCCCACTACGACGAGGCACTATCGGTTGTGGTGTAACATTTGTGACATATTGTACAGTTATTTGTGGTTCATCCTCTTGTACTGTTGGTACTGAAGTACTTGGTGTCTCACGTCTCAGTTCTTCTAGAACAACTCTACTTGTGGGTTTATGGTTTATCACATAGTCTTCCTCTAAGAATCGGGCATTGGTGCTAACAATGACCTTCTGATCCTTAGGAATATAAAATAAACCTCCTTTCATTCCTCTTGGATAGCCTACGAACAAGCGTACTTCTATACGAGATTCCAACTTATCTGCTTTCCTATTCAGCACATGTGCTGGACTACCCCAAATGCGAACATGTTTCAAACTAGGCTTACGCCCAATCCACAGCTCTGTGGGAGTAAGAGGTACTGACGTAGAAGGAACCAAGTTCAAAATATAAGCTGTAGTCTCTAAGGCATATCCCCAAAACGAATCTGGCAAATCCGAATAACTCATCATTGATCTAACCATCTCCATAAGAGTTCTATTCCTTCTTTCGGCTACACCATTCTGTTGGGGTGTTCCAGGTGCAGTCAATTGGGATGCAATCCCAGCCTCTGATAAATAATCCCTAAATTCTCCAAAGAGGTACTCGCCACCGTGATCTGATCGTAATGACTTGATACATTTTCTATGACGTTTCTCCGTTTCAACCTTGTACTCTTTGAATTTCTCAAAGCACTCAGACTTACGGTGCATCAAATAAATGTATCCATACCTTGAATAATCGTCAATAAATGTGACAAAATATTAAAAGCCATCTCTAGCTTGGATAGTCATGGGTCCACACAAATTAGAATGAACCAATTCCAACACATCTTTGGCCCTATACCCCTTTGCCGTAAAAGGCCTTTTGGTCATTTTACCTTCCAAGCAGCATTCACAGACTGGTAGTGCCTCCACTTCCAATGAACTCAAAGGTCCATCTTCAACCAGTCTTTGAATCTTTCTTAGGTTAATATGCCCCAATCGTAAGTGCCAAAGATATGTTTGGTTCATACAAGAAGGTTCTTTTATCTTATTTAAGTTAGATGACATATTATTCATTTCCATAAGATGTATTATGGGCGAAATAGGAATAATGACATACAAATTATCAACCAATGCACCAGTATAGATAAAATATTTATTCTTTCTAATAACAATATTCTCATTAAAATAAACTGAATATCCATCCTTAACTAACATAGAAACAGAAACTAAATTCCTTCTAAGTGAAGGTGCATAAAGACAATCTCTCAATGTCAAAGACTTATTTCTACCAAAAGATAAAGTAACATCTCCTAATGCAACGACTGATACTTTTGTAGTATCACCCATGAACAAGCATATCTCTCCATCACTGAGCCGTCTGGTTTCCTGGAACCCCTGTAATGTATTACAGACATGATTAGTGGCTCCTGTATCTACACACCAGGTGCCGGTAGATAACACCGCTAAACATGTTTCAACTACTAGTAAATGAGATATACCTTCTTTGTTCCCTTGTTTGAGAAGTGGACAATCAGTCTTCCAATGTCCTGACCCTTTGCACTTGAAACATTTGCCTTTCGACTTTTTTACCGTGCCTTGAGGTCCCATGCCCTTCTTTGCTGAGTTTGCCTGTTTCTGAATGTTATTCTTCTTCTTACCGCCTTTTAGCTTAGAAGTAGAAGCCTTTTCAGAAACAAAAATATGACCACTCTGCCTAAAGAGAGATTCAGCATCCTGTAGCTCTTTTGCAAATTCTGCCAAACTATACAACCTTTTGTTCATGTTGTAATTAAGGCAGAAATTGTCAAAACTTTTAGGCAGAGTCCCGAGAATGATATCGACCTGGCATTCCCCATTGATTTCAGCTCTAAGGATTTCCATCTCATTCAGATGACCCATCATCTTGAGAACATGATCCCTTACTGGTGTACCCTCAGCCATTTTTGTATTCATTAAACATTTCATAGCAAACTACATAGCTGCTCTACTCTGATGTCCGAAGAGTTCCTTGAGGTTATACATCATGTCATAAGCTGTGGCCATGGCCTGATGCTGATGTTGTAGTACATTTGACATAGATGCCAGAATGTAACACCGCGCCATCTCATCTGCCTTTTTCCACTTCTTAGAAGCCTCTTTGACCTCTTTATCAGAGTTAGCATGAGGCTTAGGTGGGCATTCCTTAACAAGTATATATTTGTATTCCTCAACAGTCAGAACAATGTCCAAATTACGTTTTTAGTCAATATAATTAGGTCCAGTAAGTTTGTTTTCTTTTAGAATCACCATAAGTGGACTGAAAGAACCCATTTTTGAAATCCTGAGAATCACATAAATAAAATTATGTAGGGCAAAAAAAAACTTTTTGAATTAACTAAATATTGATTTCCTCAAAACAATAATAAGAAATTCACCAACACCTTGAACACCATGAATTTAGCATGCCACGATAGTGTGGACGTATACAAATTCAACTTTGTTCAAGTAGATTTTTCTTATTAATTTTACTATCATGTGAATATAACTTTATGACAAATAAAATTAATATGTTGGTCTTGCTCTGGTCATACAAATAATAGCAGTGACTCCGATGGAGAGGATACCATTATTTGTATCTAAGTGTATACTATTACTTAATACTAAGTCCATTACCTTGTAATGAGTTCTTTCAGATGGAGAATTGAACACATACTTGGTAACTTTCTACAATTATCCCTAAGGAAGTTTGTACTGGTGATCCATAATTATACTCATCCGATATGGAGGAAAGTACTAAAGCCAACACGCAAGTATAATTACATCACCTACAAACCAGTAATGGAGACCATAGGATTTATACTAAATAAAAATCCTCTCCCACTTAGTTATTTAACAATGAGGGTTTTTCTACTAGTTGATATTATGTCCATGTTGTCCATTATTAATGTAGGCTTGGTTTTTCAAAAAAAATAACTACACAATAATAAACATGCATAATCATAAAAAGCAAAATGACAAAAATAAGAGAAAATATCTAACTATTATGGTCATCTTTGCTGCTCCATCCTCAACTATCCGAATCCAAAATCTGGCGCTGCACAGATCTATTATATCCATGTTGTCCATTATTAATGTAGGCTTGGCTTTTTTTAGGTTTTGGCTGTCGATTCCTTCATCGAAAATCATCTGTCTACCTCTAGATTGCTTAAAACCAGCATGTCGTCGGGCGTCAGAAATAGCCACCACCGCTATCACGATTGATCAAAAATAATTAAAATTACATCAATCCTATGGCTCCCGAAGGAGTTCACACATAATCTAGATTAAAAAATTAAAATAATAAGCACGATCAACCCTCGTGATTTTAATTATATCCACAGCAACAACAACATCCACGACATGTCCGTGATTTAAACAACACAATCAAAAAACATGCATTGGACCATAATAGTTGGATCTAAGATGCCTGCAAAACCGAGTTAGAACAGATCTACATCTCCCGACTATTACACAGTGCAGGTTTTATTGGACAGCATGGACGTATCAATCAATACGTAGATCCAAAGTGGCTCTGATACCAATTGATGGAACTGGGGATTCCCAGGACCCTTCATTTGGTGTGCGTATTGATCGATAGAAAGTTAAACAGATCTAATACGTGTTATAACCCTTCATAGACGGAAACTAGGGTTCACGAATTATACCTGCGGCGGAAAGGAGACAAGTAATTCCTGGCAATCTCGAGCGGACGACCCCAAGATCTTCTGCACGTAATCCTTCCTCGAGTTGGACGTCGTATGGGCGACGATCTCCCAACCTTTTCTTCTCCTTTGCAGCCCTCTCTTTCTCTCCTTACGTGAATCACGAATTTAGAGAAAATTTCAGATTTTTGATCAATAATCTGGCGGCCAGAGAATAGAGGATATATATAGGCTACGGCAGGGACCATGAGGAGAAATTAGGGTTAGGCCTCCTAACGGATCTGGATATCCCGTGTTCAGCCCGAACACACAATCCAGGCCCATTAACAATAGCTCGGTCCACTAATGAGCTATTGTTGCACTACCTCCCTAATCCCAAATTATGTTTATGGGCTCCTTTTATTATATGCTCGTTTGGCTCCCCATGTTAAGATATCGTATGTCCGTCGATCAAATTAAGTTACTGACAACTATATTGATTCGACATCTTTTATCCTTAAGTAGTACCGCTCAACTTTATTTGTCATGTCGGATATAATCCACCTGCAGGGTTTACATGACAATCCTTATGAGCTCCTTAAAAGGATATCATCAACCCGATGTATCGAGACATGGATTCTATTTATAATCAACAGCCCATCATACATACAATGTTATTACCCAATTCATAGAGGTTGTTGATTCATAATGAATCTCACTCTTTTATGAGTCAAAGTAATGCACACTGCATATACATGTCCGTTATTATATCCGGATTAAGAGCACAAGCATCCATAATAACAGAGGTGTTTGTTCTCTTATGTAGTCAGTACAAAGAGAACAACCTCAAGTGGTCCTGTTCAATACACACAAAGTGTACTAGTGTAAACCTATAGTCAAGATAGACTAATACCAGATTACACTACAACCTTTCCAATAGATTGTCCAAGTCCATCTAGGTTGTGAAATATTTATATACTCCATAGAAAACTGATAATATGATCTTCTGTGCGACACCACACACCATATTATCTATAATATAGAATACCAGACATTTGCATTAACACTTGCAACAAATACAATATACAAACATTTGCCCATATGATTCTTATTCAAAATTTAAGGAAATAAGGTTACTACAAAAGTGATGCTTTTAGTATATAACCCTAACCTGGCCATAGTGAAGCTTGCCAAGGAGGGTAAGATGAGAAGGTTCTGGCTGAAAGATGGACTTCTCTACACCAAGGGCGACAGGGTGGTCGTGCCTAGGTGGAGTGGCTTACGGAAAAAGCTACTCAAGGAGTGTCATGACACAAAGTGGGCTGGACATCCAGGACAGAAGCGAACCTTGGCGCTGCTGGAGGCCGTATACTACTGGCCTCGTGTTCGCGAAGATGTGGAGGACTATGTTCGCACTTGTCTTGTGTGCCAACAAGACAACGTAGATCATCAGAAGCCCGGGGGCCTGCTGGAGCCTCTTTCCGTGCCGAGTCGGCCGTGGGAGAGCATTTCGATGGACTTCATCTTCGCCCTGCCGAAAGTAGGGGCGCTTGGGTCCATTCTCGTGGTGGTGGACAGATTCTCAAAGTACGCGACCTTTATTGCTGTTTCGACGGACTGCACAGCAGAGGAGGCCGCACGACTGTTCATCAGCCACGTGGTAAAGTTTTGCGGCATCCCGGTAAACATTGTCAGCGACCGAGACCCCCCGCTTCACGGGGAAGTTCTGGACGGAAGTGTTCAAAATCCTCGGGACGGACTTACACTTCTCGACCAGTTTCCACCCGCAGACAGACGGGCAGACCGAGCGGGTCAACTCGCTACTCGAAGAGTACTTACGGCACTTTATGAGTGCCAACCAGAGGGATTGGGTGCATCACCTCGACGTCGCTCAGTTCTGCTACAATCTTCAACAGAGCGAGTCGTCGCACAGCAGTCCATTCGAGTTGGTGATGGGTCGCCAACCGCTTGCCCCACACACGCTGAGTACGGGGTCCTCCAGTAGAAGCCCCGTGGCCAACCAGTTCACTTCAGATTTCAAGGCGAAGGCGGATATTGCCAAGGTATTTCTGGAGAAGGCCGCGAGGAAGATGAAGAAGTGGGCCGATGCGAAGCGAAGGCCGGTTGAGTACAAGGAGGGGGAAATGGTGCTGGTGAAGCTACAACCGCAACAGTTCAAGGTGTTCCGCAAGGTGCATAAAGGACTAATCCGGAAGTATGAAGACCCCTTTCCCGTGCTCAAGAAGGTAGGCAAGGTGGCCTACAAGCTTGAACTCCCTGCCAAGCTGAAGATTCATCCAGTCTTCCATACAAGTTGCTTGAAGCCGTACCATACAGACTTGGAGGATCCCCAGCGAGGAGTTTCGAAGCGACCAACGGCGACCATGACGACTTCCTTCGACAAGGAGGTAGAAGCCGTACTGGACAGGAGGACCATTCGGAGATGAGGCGTGTCCCCGTATGTGGAGTACCTCATCCAGTGGAAAGGCTTGCCTTACGGCGAGTATAGTTGGGAACGTGCTGATACGCTGCATCAGTTCGAAGCCGAGATCTAAGTGTTTCTCAGCGAACATGGTTGACGAGGGCGTCAACGCCTTAGGTGGAGGAGAATATAATGTCACAAATGTTACACCCTGCCCAAGGCCCAGTTGTATAACCTTTTCGCGGACCAAGGTTATGCGGGAAGCTTCCAGAACATTCTAGAAGATGGCGGAAGGCTCTAGAAGATTGTGGATCTCTCCGGAAGGCCCAAGATCGTTCTAGGAGGCCCAAAAAGCTTCTGGAAGGCCCTTGAAGTTTCCTTTTATGTTGTTAGAGAATAAAACTGGAATATGCCATTCCAGTTATGGTAGAATGTAATAATCCTTGGAATATTCCTTCCAGGACTTTCCTTGTATTGCTCTATGAGCACTTATAAAAGGGGGAGGCTCTCATTTGTTCCTCACCACCTAAAAATTGTAAGCATTCTCCAAGTTAATAAAGAGATCCTTATGAGTCCATCCTTGCTCCACCATTCTAGTTTTCTTAACAATCTAGCTAAGTCGGGTTGGGAAGGCTTGCACGAGTCTTTGAGGAGAAAGACAGTGCACCGTACGGGACGAAGTGCTAGCAAAAACACTAAGTCCGTGACATACTGCCTCTATATCACATCGACGGGAATATTTTCTGCCGATAAGTATTGCCATCGTCTGGTCAAGCTGAGGAGGAACATGCCTCCTCCATATTTCATGGTCAGGAATGGATTCGTGCTGAACACATTCAACGAAACGGAGGAAAAGGCCATGGCCGATTCGATGCCGCGTCTCGAGCACCTCGAGATGGGCTTAGGCATATTCAACGGAGACACACTGCGATCTATCATATGCAACTGCAAGGGTCTTCACGTGCTCGACATACGTGGGTGCTTCAACGTGTTCCTCAACGACGACATCTGGAACATTTGTGATTTAATACAGACGTTTAAACGACCCTTTGACGATGTAATCCCAAGGGAACGTAGATACAAGATTTATACTAATTTAGATCTCATCAATAAGTCCTGGGGTGAATGGTTCTTCTGACATTAGCATGCATGCATGCATTTCTTTATATTTTTCATATTTATATGGTATCAGTATGTTATCCTCAAAGCAATGGGTTACTATGTTAATGTGTTATTAATGTTCTTAGTCTAGGTATCATCTGAACTATTGATATCCTTCATTTTGGAGAAATTGCAAAATTATCCAAATTATGTGACATTATTGGATTATGATGCCAAACTCGATTCCTTCTATCCCACAACCCAAGACTATGTGAAGACGAATTTTGACCTTACAATACAAAGTAAAGAATTTTGGTGGGGCAAATAGCCCTGATACTGACTGTATCAGTGCTTAATATTAATACAACATCAGTGTAATCATATCAAAAAGATTTGGACGTTTTTCCACACAATAATAACATTTTACCTTCTTCAAGATAAATTTTGGCGGTGCAAGTTCCACGGCCATTCACCATAATTAAGGAGTGGCCTGGGATAGATACGAGGAAAATGGTTTCTTTTTCACAACCCTTCAAAATCTACTTATACAGCCAAACATCCAAACTATTCATCTTTACCACCCTTCAAAACCAATTTATATAGATTGAAAACCAAACTAAACAGCCAAACTGTTCATATTCACAACCCTTCAGAATAGTCTCAACGGAGATGAGCAAAACCAACATCTGCGGATAGCCGCCAACCCCAAGGAGATCCTAGCCTTGGTTTTGGTACTAGCGGAGATGTCGTCTGAGGAGGTCGTCCACTTGTCTTTCGTTTGCCGGTCATGGTGGAAGGCGCTCTACTGTCCCTGCTTTTGGTCGGACATCTAGTTGACTCAGAGGTATCGCAGGGTTAATCTAACCTCAAAAATTGACGAGGCGGTAAACAGGCTATTGGCGCACAGTGAGGGAAACCTAACCTCCCTCTCTGTTTACAAACTCGACAAAGAGGCCTTCTCCTTTACTTTCTCAAGGCCAGTACACGATATTCTTAATCTATTTTGTTTCATAAGTTATAAGTTGTTAATTTTAATTTTTTTTCCTAGTTATACCACTAGTTATAATACAGTAGTAAATTTTTAAGGGTCCTGCGAATGCAAATGAGCAACGTGAGTGATAAAATATTGGAGGAACATTTAGAGTTTTTTCGGTTCTGACAGAACTCGACATCAGCTACTGCCTCCAGATAATGTCTAAGGGCATCGAACTTTTTGGAAGTCGATGCCAGCGTCTAGTTACGCTGAAGAGGAACATGCCACCGACGCAGTTCATAATCATGAACGGATTCATGAATGTAAACCTCCATATTTTTAATTAATTTTTTATAATTAAATAATGTGGTTATGCATTCTATAAATTATGGAATCATTGATAATAGCTTATTAGTGGATGAATGCATGTGTGTATATATTATACGTGTACTTGATAATATTTCTATTAAATATAGTATATAGTAAATTCTAGGATTTTAGAATTTTATTGGTAAATTTTTGGAGAATTATTGCTTGCTTAAATTATAGATATATATATTTAAATTTGATATATATATATATATATATATATATATATATATATATATATATATATATATATATATATATATTTATTTATATATATATATATATATATATATATATATATATATAAAATATATATATATATATATATATATATATATTTTTTTTTCTTTTTATATATATATATATATATATATATATATATATATATAAAATATATATATATATATACCTATATAGTTAGTAAAATATATATATATATATATATATATATATATATATATATATATATATATATATATATAATATATATATATATATATATATATATATATATATATATATATATATATATATATATATATAAAGTTATTTAGTTAGTAAAAAAAAAAGGAAATTAGTAGAGGGGGGCGAACCCCCCAAGCAGCAAGCAGCGACGGAAAAGATGGGGTGGGCCCGACCCATATAATAAACTTGAGACCCCAATAAGGAAATTAGTGATGGCAGCAACTAGCTGCCATGAACTTGAGACCCGACCCCACACTTACGTGCCAATGTACGAGACCACGCAACAAGCGGCTGCAGTGGGACCGGGCCCTCCATTCCTATTACATCCAAACTTAGCAACTGCTGCAATTGAAATCCCGAGCCCCCTCCTTTACTACTTCTAATATGAATAGAAATAGCGGCAGTATATATTACAACCTCTGCCGAAACCAAACCCTAACCCCCTCATCATCCAAATACTTCTCGACCCCAAGCCGTCAACCTTCCTCCACATCCCCGCGCTTTCAGTAGGTCGCATACTCGCCGTCGACGACGTCGGGATCACTCGGAATCGAAGGATAAACAGAGAATACACTGTTTGGTTCAGAACTCAGGTACCCACTTTCGAATCCAATTTTCTTTGTTTGTGGTCAATGAAAATTCGATCTATCGAATGCTGTGCTTAGTAGACATGACCCTCTCAAACCCCCTTCTGATAGAATCCTGGGAACCCCAAAGGATTGCTCGAAAAATCGAGACGAAGTTGGAGAAAAACCCACTTTTCTGATTTCTAAAAACTGTTTTGAAACGCCAACTTGTTGGCCACTTTTCTCGCTGTTCATTAAACTTTCGTAAAAACTAATTGAACATGTTTGAAGACAACCTAACCATGATAGAAACGTAACTGGTAGATTAGTATTTCGATTCCTGTGTGTGTATTGATTCCATATTGAACTTGTGAGAAAAACTGATTTCAAAATAATAAATTTCTAAAAATTTTGTCCGATACGACGTCGCTCCGACAAACCGTATGACGTGGTCGCGTGTTATATGCATCGAAAGGCGCGTATGGACATTGCGGACGTGTGGGAACTGACGGAACTCAGTTTCGTCGCGTGTGTGCGACGAAATCAACGCGTATCCGTCGAGATACCCCCGTATCGACGTTTTGCAAACTTATCCATAACTTCGTGTAAAGTCGTCGGATCGAGACGAAACTTGCGCCAACAGGTCCGGATCGAAATTTTGGTCCTGCATGCCAAGTTTCGTTCGATTCCGAGAAGGTCGAATCGGAACCCACTTTTGGCGGGCCCGAGACCCACTCAAACGGACGATTTTGTACACGGCTCCTCGGAATCCAAAACTGGACATACCATTGAGTTCCTCTCCTCATACTGAAACCGTAGACATGTAGTTTAACGACTTTAGAGACCGTAGACTTTGGCACACGTTTCGGTGCAAAGTGGGTCCAACGGCGGACATCGTTTTGACCCAAAATTACGATTTTGCCCCTGTTCCAGAATTTGACTTTTGGACAGACGTTTCCTAGGTATATCTTCTTCACCGAGACCATTTTTTATGTTTGTTTCAGAGTTTGGAGTCATCTATGATTTGTGAGTTTTTGGTGCGGACACTTGCTACTCTTGGACTTGCCACTTTGTACCACCAGGCAAGATACCTTGTCACCCTACTCTGTGATTATTATATTCTTATTTTCAGTTGTTATTTTCAGCATTGTTTCATAATATTTAAACTGTGCATCCAAGTCACACTTGGGTGCAAGCGACTATATCGGTCGTTCTTCTTGCTTTATTTATTCTCTTGCATTGACTTAGTCTAGTGACCACCCACTGATGTTGAGGTATTGGTATATCGCATACGGCCTTGACACTTATTGTATCACGTGATGTGAGTCACATGTAGGACACGTTTCCGCGTAGTCGGCTGGCCACCGATACGTATGGGGCGTGCGACGGATAGGAGTAACTGCCAATAGAATTGCATGCTAGAAGACTTGGCAGTTACTAGAGGTTCACGAGTCATGGATGTGACCCTACTAGGCATTGGGTGGGGAGAACAGTGTCCTTAACGTATGGGTCCTTATGCACTTTCCTATTACTGATACTGCTGGCCTCTGACATTCGAGGAATGTTATGCTTTGAGGTCCCTGGTATCCTGATGGGGCCATACCTGAGTTACTGCTACTGGGCCAGATACCCATGCGTTGAAGGTCTGTTCTTAACTGCATTTTCACTGTAGAACTGGTAGGCACCCTATTGCATGCATCTCTTTTCTTTCTATTATATTATCACATTTATATGGCATGGTGTTTTTTTGTATCTTGCTATGTCCCCTGAGGACCTGGTTATCTTTCCAGGATTAGACGACTTTCTACAGGAGTACGGAGCGGCTCTAGATCCATCTTACATCAATGACGAGGCAGTCACTACTGATTTCTAGTTTATTCTATATCTGAGACAGTTGTAGACATTATTTTATACCTCTCTTTTTCTCTCTATTTTGCGGAGGTCGGACTCCGATCTTGTGAGACTATTTTTTTTATATAGCTGTTTGGAGTGAGTATGTTCACCCGGCTATCTTTTGATACTCTTATTCTTTTATTTGGACTTCATTATCATTTGTGTTGAGCTGTGATGAGATTAGATATATTATTCTGGCCTGTGATTATTTATTTACAGCTTATGTGCATATATGAGGATTCTATATATTGGAGTATTCTTCGTATATGTGCAGCTGGCATGTTCACGTACTTGGTCCTACGTATTTGGGACTGGGGCGTTATATGTTTTTGTGGTGGCCCATGCAGGTCCAATCTAATATTGTTGGGTTACATGACTGTGCCCAACAATGCCTGCATATAGGAATAGGAATATCTCATCCAGAAATACTACTATCCCTTGACTTCCAATCTTTTTGGAACATTCTTGATTATTCGATTTACTTCATATCTAATCTTTCCTAATATCAACTTATCTTCCTCGTGCCAACAGTATGAATCTACGAAGCGAACGCACTTCTGCCTTGGCCCTCACATCTGGTGAGGAGATTACTCCGGAGGGACAGAATCCTTCCATGACTCCAGCAACACCTTACCAGCCAGGACTGTCGCAGCCTACTACGACACCGACGACGGAGTACCCAGAGGTCGCAGCACCCCCAGGCAGCCAGGCTGGACAGACTACTACCATGCCACTGGGAGGGAATATACCACTGCCTCCACCACCACCATTCCCTCAGCAGTTTCCTCCACAGTCGGGACCTCAGATGCCTCCACCACCGACTGATGGAAGCCCTACTACTCAGTTTATGTATGCCATGATGCAGGCTCAATGGCAGCAGACTGAGCTGATGAGACAGACGATGATGACAGCTATGGCTAGACCTCCACCACCACCTCCAGCACCAGTACCAGCACCGGCTCTGCATCCCTATGAAGGCTCTATCAAAGATTTCACAGATATGAACCCCAAGGCCTTCAGAGGGACGGAGAAGCCCTTAGAGGTGTCACAGTGGCTTATTAGTACCGAGAAGCTGCTAAAGGCATCCCAGTTGCCAGCTCGAAATTGGATGACAGCAGTGGACCTACTGTTAGAAGACAATGCTCACCACTGGTGGAAGGCGGAAGAGAGACGGTTAGGCACTTGGATCACTTGGAAGCAGTTCTATGATGCATTTTATGAGAGATTCTTCCCTATTCATGTTCGAGATGGTCTCTATGATCAGTTCCTCCATCTGAAGCAAGGGAATATGACAGTTGATGAGTATGACTCAGAGTTCAACCGCCTGAGTCGATTTGGTGCGGGATTGATTCCGACCGAGTTAGAGAAGGCGAGGAGATTTCACCAGGGGCTTGCACCAGAGCTCAAGTCTTATACGACTACTCAGTCTCGAGTCTTCCATTCAGCTGTCTTGGAAGAAGCTCGTGCTCAGGAGATTCTTCGCAAGGAACAGCAGCAGACATCGAGGCGCCATATCCCAACAGCTACACCAGCCCGAGCCACTCAGAGTGGGCCTATCAGGAGGGCCACAGGACAGTTTCAGCAGAGGCACACACCTTATCAGAAGCCCACCTGTAACTTTTGCGGGAAGCAGGGACACGTCTTGAAGGACTGTCGAATTCGACTTGGATCATGCTTGAGATGCGGGTCAGGACAGCATAAGGTGAAAGATTGTCCGGAACAGCAATCCTTAGCCCCAGCACTTCCAGCACCTCAGCCAGCGACAGGAGCACCTCGCCCGCCATTACCACCTCAGTCAGCACAGTTCGAGAGGGCCAGAACTCAGGGCCCCGGACAAAATCATGGGAAGGTATTCTCTATGGCTGTTGAGGATATAGAGACAGAGGCAGAGGTTATAGCAGGTATGGTTTTAGTTGCATCTTTTCCTGCTATTATATTATTTGATACTGGAGCCACTCATTCATTCATAGCCACTATTTTTGCCACTAGACACAACATTCCCATCACCCCCTTAGCTGAGAATGTTAAGATCCTCACTGGAGGAGGAGTTGTACCTGTTAGTAGTATTTGTAGACTTTGTCCTGTAGTGATAAATGGCAGAGAGATGATGGCACGACTTCTTATTTTCCCCATGCCGACATTTGATGTGGTTCTTGGAATAGACTGGTTAAGCCAGCATTTCGCTCTCATAGACTGCCATAGGGGCAGTATTATCTTTAGACCACCAAATGCGACAGAGTTTGAGTTCACCAAAGAAGACGGAGATAGTTGTGATGCACCCACATCGGGGACTCATATGATGATGCATGACACCCCTCAGTACCCTATTATCACAGAGTTCGAGGATGTATTCCCCGAGGAGTTGCCAGGACTACCACCTGACCGAGATATTGAGTTTTCTATTGAGCTTATTCCCGGAGCCGAGCCTATTTCATCTCGAGTATATCGTCTGGCACCCAAGGAGTTGGTAGAGATGAAGACGCAGATTGATGACTTATTAGAGAAGGGATTTATTCGTGCTAGTGCGTCACCATGGGGAGCACCCGTTCTTTTTGTGCCTAAGAAAGACGGGACAGTGCGCATGTGCATTGACTACAGAGCATTGAATGCGGTGACGGTGAAGAACAAGTATCCCTTGCCGCGTATAGACGATCTATTCGATCAACTGAGTGGAGCAAAAGTATTCTCCAAGATTGACTTACGATCGGGCTATCACCAATTGAAGGTTCGGAAGGAAGATATTGCCAAGACGGCCTTTCGTTCGAGGTATGGACACTACGAGTTCTTGGTCATGCCTTTTGGGTTGACCAATGCTCCCGCAGTTTTCATGAATTTAATGAACAAGATCTTTCACCAATACTTGGACAAATTTGTAGTAGTCTTTATAGACGATATCTTGATTTACTCCAAGAGTCGAGAGGAGCATGAGCAGCATCTACGGATAGTTTTGGGTACTTTGAGGAAGGAGCGACTCTTTGCGAAGCTTAGCAAGTGTGACTTCTTTCTCAAGGAGGTATCATTTCTCGGCCATGTTGTTACGGGCGATGGTATATCGGTAGACCCAGAGAAGATCGTAGCAGTCAAATCATGGCCCGCTCCCACAACAGCTTCTGAAGTGAGAAGTTTTCTCGGACTTGCGGGTTACTACCGACGGTTCGTAGAAGATTTCTCTCGAATAGCGGAGCCTATGACTCGATTGACTTGCAAGAATCAGGAGTTTGTATGGACAGACGAGTGTCAAGCCGCTTTTGACGAGTTAAAGAAGCGGTTGACCACAGCACCGATATTGACACTACCATCGGGCCCAGGAGGATTTGTGATCTACAGCGACGCATCCGGGAAGGGATTAGGATGTGTACTGATGCAGCATGGTCGTGTAGTAGCATATGCATCACGACAGTTGAGAGTGCATGAGAAGAATAATCCAACCCACGATCTAGAGCTCGCGGCGGTTATCTTTGCTTTGAAGCTATGGAGACACTACTTGTACGGCGAGAAGGTTGATATCTACACTGATCATAAGAGCCTCAAGTACGTGTTCACACAAAAGGAGTTGAATATACGACAGCGACGTTGGTTGGAGTTGATGAAGGATTATGAGATTGAGCTACATTATCATCCGGGCAAGGCTAATGTCGTGGAAGACGCATTAAGCCGCAAGCCCATGGCATACTTTTTGACTACACAGAAGGAATTGATTAGAGACTTGGAGCAGCTTGGTATTGAGGTAGTATTACCGGGAGCAGATGGCGTGTTAGCCAACCTTTAAGTGCAATCATCATTGGTAGAGCGCATCAAGGCAGCATTGCCTAATGATGCTAGGTTTCGATGGCTGAAGGAGAGGACTGAAGCAGGAGAGCAGACAGGATTGAGGATCCATCCCGATGGGACATTGCGATGTGGTGATCGTATTTATGTACCCAATGGAGATCTACGACGGGAGCTGATGGCAGAGGCTCACAGTTCGACTTACTCTATTCATCCCGGAGGGACCAAGATGTATCGCAATTTATGACAGTATTATTGGTGGCATGGAATGAAGCGAGAGATAGCTCCTTTCGTTGCCAAGTGCTTGGTATGTCAGCAAGTGAAGGCAGAGCACCAGAGGACGGCCGGATTATTGCAGCCACTACCCATTCCCGAGTGGAAGTGGGAGCACATTACGATGGATTTCGTCACGGGTTTTCCTCGGAGTCCTAGAGGACGTGACGCAGTATGGGTGATTGTTGATAGACTTACGAAGTCAGCACATTTCTTGCCTTTTATAGTGGGCCAGTCGACTGAGGTATTGGCAGAGATGTATATGGAGCAGATTGTGAGACTACACGGTGTGCCTGTTAGTATTGTGTCGGACCGTGACTCGAGATTCACCTCGCACTTTTGGAGGAGCATGCAAGAGAGTTTGGGCACCCGATTGAAGTTTAGCACATCATACCATCCGCAGACAGACGGCCAGTCGGAGCGTACCATTCAGACGCTAGAGGATATGTTGAGAGCGTGTATGCTTGATTTTGGCGGTTCGTAGGAGGACCATCTACATCTTGTAGAATTTTCCTACAACAATAGCTATCAAGCGAGCATTCAGATGGCTCCGTTTGAGGTATTGTATGGTAGGAAGTGTCGGTCTTCTGTTTGTTGGAGTGACATAGGAGAGCGACAGCTATTGGGTCCCGAGTTGGTCTTGAGCACAGTGGAGACAGTGAAGAAAATTCAGGACCACCTGCGAGCAGCGTAGGATCGCCAGAAGCAGTGGGCAGATAATCGTCGTCGACCCTTGGAGCTCAAAGAGGTGACCATGTGTTCTTGAAGATATCCCCCACTAGAGGCACGATTCGATTCGGAGGACGTGGCAAGTTGAGTCCAAGGTACATCGGCCCTTTCGATGTCTTGGAACATGTTGGAGAGGTTGTGTCACGCCCCAGTACCGAAATACGGAGACGGACTAGGCTAGCTACTCCATATGAGGTACGTAACGTCATACGGCGATCGTGGCTGTCGAGAGACTAGGGGGTACATGCTACAATCAAGTCTCCTATGGTCCCACAGAGTTCTATGTCTCAATCAATCAAATCGCATCAGCAAATAAATGAACATTAAAGATAAAGCAGTAAGGCATCCCTGACGCTTCATCAAAATGATCATGAGAGACTAGTTTTATAATTTAGCTATCTCAGAGAGTCAGAAGTACAAAATTATACATAGCTGCAGTCTGTTTAATTACAATTATGTACTGACACAAAATATCTAGTAATCCGGCTAACAGGTGCCGGTGGCTAAACGCCGCAAAAGTATAAGCAGGAGTGGTGGAGAAGAAACCCACTCGAGTCCCCGAACCGCCATGCTCCTAGTATGCACCATGGATGTCAGGGAGGAAGATCGTGTCCTCAGGCTCTGCTACGGGATCTGGCCAAACAAAACCAGCGGGGTCAGTCCCGAAATAGCAAGTACCGCCAAAGGGGCACAAGAGTTAAGATTAAAAACCCAGTTAATAGAATGATTGATAATAGTAATACTTATGCTACTATTATAGGGTAGCGCAACATCCTCGAACCCATATGGCACCCTTACAACCAAACAAAGACAAAAGGTGCCGCATGGAGTCGGAACGTGTCGTACTCTATAACTTTCACATAAGTTAAAAGGTATAAACAATAAAATCTCCTGATCGTGACTTCGGTCGATAACCTATCGCAGCACAATAACCAACCCAACAATCAAACAAGAACATGGGTTGGATCATGTACCGTGATAGACCATGTTCCTCAGTCATTCTCAGAAGTAGCACTTCATAACCAGAATAAGTCTTCCGTTCATAACTTCGGTCCACAGCCTATCATAGTACAATAACCAACCCAACAATCAAACAAGAACATGGGTTGGATCACGTACCATGACAGTCCGCTTCCCTCAGTTATTCACGGAAGGTAAATAGGATACATGCAAGTCGTTTTCACGGCCAATCAAGTCTACGAGTTTCTAGTGGGACGAGGTTATCCTCGCATCATGTTAATAGGAAATCCTCAGATCGTATCCTTCCAGCAAGGCTAGCCCACCCAGGGGTTCGCGTAGACAGGTGTGATTGAGCACAGGTCCCTCGTAAGGCCACCTTGCTAAAACATATAATATATAGCAGGAATTAATCGGATACAGTCATCCACTCGTTGCAGATGACACAGTATCCGTGGAGACCAGTCGGCACATCAAGACAATATCTCAAGGCGACTGGTGTAACACGATCTCGGGATTTTGCCCTCCCCATGCATCTAGTATGTTTAGTTGCCAAGTTTAACCCTAGGTGAAATCTTGGACTCACATGCTGTGGCCTGCATGATTACCTCCTAAAGTCGTACTTTAGTACGAGTACCCCAAAGAGGATCCATGTCAATCAGTGTGTCAACATGTTCTACCCTCCTTAGTGTAATGCATCATTGTAAATACGCCACGTGGAGTTACGAGTCATTTGTCGAGCATGAACAAGAACTGGGACATTCAGGTACATGTATCAGGTAGGAACACTTTGCTCACCGGGGTCACATTAGTGCTCATATCATGCTCGGGACAAAAGCGTATACACAAAAAGCACGCACGCTCAAGGGGTGAAAGTCACGCAGGCTCACTCAAGGCTCACTCAAGGCAGCGTGCGTGAAAAGTTACGCAGGCTCAAGGAGAGAGCAGCGTGAAAAGTCACGCAGGCTCAAGGGAAAGAGCAGCGTGAAAAGTCACGCAGGCTCAAGGGAAAGAGCAGCGTGAAAAGTCACGCAGACTCGAGGGCGAGTGCTGCATGAAAAGTCACGCAGACTCAAGGGAAGAGCTGTGTGAAAACTCACGCAAGCTCAAGGAGAGAGCAGCGTGAAAAGTGACGCACGCTACAGGGAGCAGCGTGGGTGAAAGGTCACGCACGCTACAGGGAGCAGCGTGGGTGAAAAGTCACGCACGCTACAGGGAGCAGCGTGGGTGAAAAGTCACGCACGCTACCGGAGACACGCTTCCAACAGGAAGCGTAACTAAGTCTGCGTACGCAGCGCTAAAGAGCACGCGTAGCTCAGTGTGCGTGAACTAAGAAGCTCTGCACACTGCTCACTGTCTTCTCCAAACAGCAAGAACACCATGGCAGAACCCAAAACTTCAAAACGACATAACTTGGTCATCCGAACTCCAAATCCGGATTTCCAAAGTTCCAACTTGGGTGAAATGGAATTCTCTTCCACATGGAAGCATCAAAACCCACAAAACTTCAACGAAAATAGATCAAAACTAAGGAAATCTAAAAATGATTAAAACTTAGATCTACAAAAATCAAAGCTTCAAAATAGAAATTTCTAAGTTCTAAACTAGTATAGATTGAGGAGAAGAACATGTTTTGGTAAATAGTTTTGTAAGAATCATTAACAAAATTATGGATCCTTCTCTTGAGCAAGTTGGTACTTGCCTTGGTTGGTGGAGGAAGTAAAGGAGAGGAAAGAGAATGAGATGAGTATATATAAAGATCTTGGACCCATGGGTTCATGATGAACCAAAGGGTTCATGATGAACCATTGGTGAACCAAGAATGGGTTACCCAAATGAGCCAAAACTGTAGGCCCAAATACAGAAAATAAATTAGGAAATAATATTTTGTCAAATATTTTTGGGAAATGCATGAAGAAATACTGCATAATAAATATAGTATAAATACGAGATAAATACAAATTATCGGTTTACGTATTAAAATACGTATTCCAGGATCGGGGAGTGACATCTCTATCCTTCTTAGAAAAATTCCGTCCTTGGAATTCCAGCCAAGACAGGATAGTAAAATCAGGGCAAGCAGGGCATAATCATATACAAGTTAACTATCATAGCAGTTATTATCATACCTCACAAAGTGCAAAACAAGCAGGTGCAGATAAGCATGGAATCGTGTCAATAAGGTGCAAAAATATACCTTATCAGTCAAACAAATACGGATACCGAGATCTGATCTCGTTCTCGCGCTCCCAGGTTGACTCTTCCGGATAGTGATGGTTCCAAGAAACACGGACAAGGCTTATCGTTCGATTCTTGAGTACCTTCTCTCGCCGGTCTAAAATAGATACGGGTTGTTCCTCGTAAGTTAGGTCAGTACCAACGGCTAACTCAGAATGATCGAGGAAGTGACTCGGATTCGGGACATACCCACGTAATTGGGACACATGAAACACATCATGTATGCCAGTTAACGAAGGCGGAAGGGCAAGTCGATAAGCCACATCACCTACCCGAGCGAGAATCTTAAAAGGACTAACGTATCTTGGACTAAGCTTTCCTCGGGTTCCAAATCTGATGATACCCCGAGTAGGCAAAATCCGCAGAAACACTTGGTCGCCAACTCTGAACTCTAGAGGCCTACGATGCTGATCTGCCCAATAACGATGTCGGTCCTGCGCAACTCGAAGGCGCTCTCTGACCAACCTAACTATCTCCACAGTCTGCGTGATCATCTCTGGTCCCAACAACTTCCGTTCTCCGACGTCGTCCCATGACAAAGGGGACCAGCACTTCCTTCCGTACAATGCTTCGAACGGGGCCATCTGAATGCTAGCCTGATAGCTGTTGTTATAGGAGAACTCCACTAGATGAAGGTGATCCTCCCAAGATCCGCCAAAATCTAAGGTGCACGCCCGTAGCATATCTTCTAACGTCTGAATGGTTCTTTCTGATTGCCCGTCGGTTTGTGGATGATAAGCAGTACTGAATCTTCATACTGGTCATTCTTCCTATATTCCTTGGCAAGACTACTTCGATTCCCATACTCTGAAGGTCTTCTAAAATATGCTTCTGCGAGGTCAAGATAAAGGTACTGTCTCTCCTACTCAGTGCATCTGTAACTATATTCGCCTTGCCTGGATGATACTGAAGATCTAAATCAAAATCCTTCAGCAGTTCTAACCATCTTCTTTGCCTCATGTTCAAATCCTGCTGCGTGAATACGTATATCAAACTCTTATGATCAGTATAGATCTCTACCCGATCTCCGTATAAATAATGCCTCCACAACTTGAGTGAAAACACCACAGCTGCTAACTCCAAATCGTGAGTCGGGTAATTCTTCTCATGGTCTCGAAGCAGTCGAGACGCATATGCTATCACCTTTCCGTGCTGCATCAATACACATCCAAGACCCTTTCCAGATGCGTCACAATATACTGTAAAGCCTCCAGCTCCTACTGGAAGCGTCAAGATCGGGGCTGAGATCAACCTCTTCTTCAATTCTTCAAATGATGCCTGACAGCTAGCTGACCAAACAAACTCTACGTCCTTGTGCGTCAAACGCGTTAAGGGCGCAGAGATCTTGGCAAAGTCCGCCACGAACCTTCTGTAGTAACCAGCTAATCCTAAGAAACTTCGCACTTCTGTAACCGTTCTCGGGACCGGCCAATGCTTCATGGCCTCAATCTTCTTCGGATCCACTGACACTCCTGCCCCAGAAATTACATACCCCAGGAACGAAATGTGATCTAACCAGAATTCACACTTGTCAAGCTTCGCATAAAGTTGATGCTCCCTCAATGTCTGTAAGACAGTCCTAAGATGTTTCTTATGCTCCTCTTCACTGCTGGAATAGACAAGAATGTCATCTATGAACACCACCACAAATTTATCCAAATACGGCAGAAAGATGCGGTTCATTAAATCCATGAATACTGCGGGGGCGTTGGTTAGTCCAAAGGGCATTACTAAAAACTCATAATGCCCATATCTAGATCTGAATGCTGTCTTCGGTTTGTCTTGCTCCCGGACTCTTACTTGATAGTATCCTGACCGAAGATCGATCTTGGAAAAGACGCTGGCCTTGCTCAACTGGTCAAACAGGTCATCAATCCTTGGTAGTGGGTACTTATTCTTCACTGTTACTGCATTCAGCTTGCGGTAGTCGATGCACATCCTCGTTGACCCATCCTTTTTGGGAACTAGAATCACTGGCACGGCCCAGGGCGATTTACTGTCTCGGATGAATCCCTTAGACTTCAACTCTTCTTCATGCTGATACAACTTATCCTGTTCTGACGGCGACATTATGTAAACTCTGTCTGCAATAGGCCTCGTTCCAGGGTTCAACTCAATGCTAAATTCTATCTCTCTAACTGGGGGTATCCCTGGGAGCTCATTAGGGAAGACGTCGAGAAAATCTTCGACCACTCTCGGAATCTGTCCTGGCTCTGATACTGCTGCTGAGATGACACCTCCGGCCTGATTCTTCAAGGTTCGAGTAAAGATGAACTGCTCCATCCCAGGAACGCTGAATATGACCCTACCTCCTCTACAATCAATTGTCGCATGACTGTCTCTCAACCAGTCCATGCCAAGAACGACATCAAAATTCCCCATAGGAAATTCAATCAATGATGCGGGCAGTAAATGCCCACACACCTCTACCGGACATGAAAAGCGCACCCTGCTAACTTCTACGAGCCCATTGCCGGTGAGTATATCCATCCTCTCCGGCAATGCCTCAAACTCGAATCTAATCCGTGTAGCATATTGTGCAGAGATGAATGAATGAGTAGCGCCTGAATCAAATAATGCTACAGCGGGAAATGAGGTAACGAGAATTTTACCTGCCACCACATCACTAGACGCTATAGCCTCTTCCAAGGTTAATGTGAGAGCCTGGCCCCGCGGAGCCCCTTGTTGCGGCCTTCCTCGACCATGCTGTTGCTATCTCTGAGGGCCTTCGACTTCCTGTGCCTGGCGGAACATCTGTGCCTGCGTTGGTAGACGCTGGGCTAGGGGCCTTACTGCTAATACTGGCCCTCCACTCAGGGTTGCCATCGGAGCAGGCAATGCTGGAAACTGCTGAGCTGGCCCTCCTGGCCTCTGCATCACAGGACAAGTGAAGATGCGGTGGTTTGAACTACCATACCTCAAGCACAAGCCATTCGCTGACCGGCACACCTCCCTCGTGTGCCCTGCCTTCCCACAGAATGTACAGTCCTGGGGTGCTCCCTGACGCTGTTGCTGGTTCCTCGGCTGCTGATGCCGAACTGGCACTGTATTAGTTGACACGGTCGTCCTCCGCGGCGCTCCTGCATCATGAATACGTATACCGGGTGCTGGTGCCGACGTCCGCTGCATTGCTCCTCCCCTAACCTGGGAATGAGATCTCTTCTGACCTCCTGTCCTTGATGCCAACCTCTGCTGGGTAAGCTCGTACCTCCGAGCGGCCGTCAAAACAGCGTCAAACGTCTGGTAGTCGTGTCCTTCCACGAGCTGTAATAGTTCCAAATGAAGTCCCTGCTGGAACCTCATAGCCTTCACTGGCTCCGTTGCCACCATTGCTGGTGCGAAACGGCACAATCTGCAGAACTCTGCTGTATACCCATCTACGGTCTTGCCGGCTTGCTTGAGACTGATAAACTTCCGTTGAAGCTCATATCGAACTACTACACCAAAATACTTGGCCTTGAATCTGTCACTGAAGGTGGTCCAACGAACAGGGCGTCTTGTACCAACTTCTTCTGATGCCCGCCAGTCGCAGGCAAGATCCTGAAGTACCAGTTTGACCTGATCAACCTTCTCATCATCTGGAACCTTGGCTGCCACAAGAAATGGCTTCGATGTCTTGAATCTAGGCATCCGCAGTGATGGCATCCTCCGTGACATCAAACCTTGGGTTCAAGCGACGAAACCTTCCTGATGCTCCCGAGTCAGCCCCGACACTCCTCTCAAGAGCTAACTGAATTCCTTGGTTCAGCAACATGTTCTGCTCCTGCTGCCGAGTCTGTTGCTATTGGTTAGTGACAAGAAACCCCCGGATGATCTCCAGGAGTGCTACGGCGTCTGGTACTGTCGTCGCTGCTGGTGCTGCAGGGGTTTCAATAACCTGCGACTGTACTGCCTCTGGTTCCATTTCTGCTCGTGCCTGCACTGGAGAAGGTTCTCTCCCCTGTTGTTGCCCAGTCGAGCCATGCTCTTGCTGCTCTTCCTCATGGGCCTTACCCGCTACTGAGAATGAAGCACCCATATAGAGAAGAATATAAGATTATCAAGTCCGGACGAGAAAGATTTCGAGGATGCAAGTCAGGTTAGAGATCAAGGTAAGGACAGAGAATTCGAAACAGAATTTCAAGGGAAACAAGTTTTGATTGAGACTCTTAATAATTCGCAATACCCCATAAGTCTGAAAATCAGACCTGCATGGGCCACCACTAAAACCTTGTCACGCCCCAGTACCGAAATACGGAGACGGACTAGGCCAGCTACTCCATATGAGGTACGTAACGTCATACGGCGATCGTGGCTGTCGAGATACTAGGGGGTACATGCTACAATCAAGTCTCCTATGGTCCCACAGAGTTCTATGTCTCAATCAATCAAATCGCATCAGCAAATAAATGAACATTAAAGATAAAGCAGTAAGGCGTCCCTGACGCTTCATCAAAATGATCATGAGAGACTAGCTTTATAATTTAGCTATCTCAGAGAGTTAGGAGTACAAAATTATATACAGCTGCAGTCTGTTTAATTACAATTATGTACTGACACAAAATATCTAGTAATCCGGCTAACAGGTGCTGGTAGCTAAACGCCGCAAAAGTATAAGCAGGAGTGGTGGAGAAGAAACCCACTCGAGTCCCCGAACCGCCATGCTCCTAGTATGCACCATGGATGTCAGGGAGGAAGATCGTATCCTCAGGCTCTGCTACGGGATCTGGCCAAACAAAACCAGCGGGGTCAGCCCCGAAATAGCAAGTACCGCCAAAGGGGCACAAGAGTTAAGATTAAAAACCCAGTTAATAGAATGATTGATAATAGTAATACTTATGCTACTATTATAGGGTAGCGCAACATCCTCGAACCCATATGGCACCCTTACAACCAAACAAGGACAAAAGGTGCCGCATGGAGTCGGAACGTGTCGTACTCTATAACTTTCACATAAGTTAAAAGGTATAAACAATGAAATCTTCTGATCGTGACTTCGGTCGATAACCTATCGCAGCACAATAACCAACCGAACAATCAAACAAGAATATGGGTTAGATCATGTACCGTGATAGACCATGTTCCTCAGTCATTCTCAGAAGTAGCACTTCACAGCCAGAATAAGTCTTCCGTTCATAACTTCGGTCCACAGCCTATCATAGTACGATAACCAACCCAACAATCAAACAAGAACATGGGTTGGATCACGTACCATGACAGTCCGCTTCCCTCAGTTATTCACGGAAGGTAAATAGGATACATGCAAGTCATTTTCACGGCCAATCAAGTCTACGAGTTTCTAGTGGGACGAGGTTATCCTCGCATCATGTTAATAGGAAATCCTCAGATTGTATGCTTCCAGCAAGGCTAGCCCACCCAGGGGTTCGCGTAGATAGGTGTGATTGAGCACAGGTCCCTCGTAAGGCCACCTTGCTAAAATATATAATATATAGCAGGAATTAATCGGATACAGTCATCCACTCGTTGCAGATGACACAGTATCCGTGGAGACCAGCCGGCGCGTCAAGACAATATCTCAAGGCGGCTGGTGTAACGCGATCTCGGGATTTTGCCCTCCCCATGCATCTAGTATGTTTAGTTGCCTAGTTTAACCCTAGGTGAAATCTTGGACTCACATGCTGTGGCCTGCATGATTATCCTCCTAAAGTCGTACTTTAGTACGAGTACCCCAAAGAGGATCCATATCAATCAGTGTGTCAACATGTTCTACCCTCCTTAGTGTAATGCATCATTGCAAATACGCCACGTGGAGTTACGAGTCATTTGTCGAGCATGAACAAGAACTGGGACATTCAGGTACATGTATCAGGTAGGAACACTTTGTTTACCGGGGTCACATTAGTGCTCATATCATGCTCGGGACAAAAGGCGTAAGGATATAAAATGGTCATATAATATCTGATAAAATATCAAAAGCGTATACACAAAAAGCACGCACGCTCAAGGGGTGAAAGTCACGCAGGCTCACTCAAGGCTCAC
Organism: Iris pallida; assembly: GCA_029216955.1. Classification (NCBI taxonomy): domain Eukaryota; kingdom Viridiplantae; phylum Streptophyta; class Magnoliopsida; order Asparagales; family Iridaceae; genus Iris; species Iris pallida. The sequence goes on from JANAVB010026400.1 coordinate 15,298,796, forward strand.
TCAAGGCAGCGTGCGTGAAAAGTTACGCAGGCTCAAGGAGAGAGCAGCGTAAAAAGTCACGCAGGCTCAAGGGAAAGAGCAGCGTGAAAAGTCACGCAGGCTCAAGGGAAAGAGCAGCGTAAAAAGTCACGCAGACTCGAGGGCGAGTGCTGCGTGAAAAGTCACGCAGACTCAAGGGAAGAGCTGTGTGAAAAGTCACGCAAGCTCAAGGAGAGAGCAGCGTGAAAAGTCACGTACGCTACATAGAGCAGCGTGGGTGAAAGGTCACGCACGCTACAGGGAGCAGCGTGGGTGAAAAGTCACGCACGCTACAGGGAGCAGCGTGGGTGAAAAGTCACGCACGCTACAGGGAGCAGCATGGGTGAAAAGTCACGCACGCTACCGGAGACACGCTTCCAACAGGAAGCGTAACTAAGTCTGCGTATGCAGCGCTAAAGAGCGTGCGTAGCTCAGTGTGCGTGAACTAAGAAGCTCTGCACACTGCTCACTGTCTTCTCCAAACAGCAAGAACACCATGGCAGAACCCAAAACTTCAAAATGACATAACTTGGTCATCCGAACTCCAAATCCGGATTTCCAAAGTTCCAACTTGGGTGAAATGGAATTCTCTTCCACATGGAAGCATCAAAACCCACCAAACTTCAACGAAAATAGATCAAAACTAAGGAAATTCGAAAATGATTAAAACTTAGATCTATAAAAATCAAAGCTTCAAAATAGAAATTTCCAAGTTCTAAACTAGTTTAGATTGAGGAGAAGAACATGTTTTGGCAAATAGTTTTGTAAGAATCATTAACAAAATTATGGATCCTTCTCTTGAGCAAGTTGGTACTTGCCTTGGTTGGTGGAGGAAGTAAATGAGAGGAAGTAAATGAGAGGAGAGAGAATGAGATGAGTATATATAAAGATCTTGGACCCATGGGTTCATGATGAACCAAAGGGTTCATGATGAACCATTGGTGAACCAAGAATGGGTTACCCAAATGAGCCAAAACTGTAGGCCCAAATACAGAAAATAAATTAGAAAATAATATTTTGTCAAATATTTTTGGGAAATGCATGAAGAAATACTGCATAATAAATATAGTATAAATACGAGATAAATACAAATTATCGGTTTACGTATTAAAATACGTATTCCAGGATCGGGGAGTGACAGGTTGCCTATAGATTGGCCTTGCCACCGTCACTAGAGGGAGTACATGACGTATTCCACGTATCTCAGCTGAGGAGGTACGTGGCGGACAGCAATCATGTGCTTGATCACTCCGATATCACAGTTGGACCGAGCTTGTCGTACGAAGAGCAACCAGTAGGTATCGTCGATCGCCGAGTGAAGGTGTTGCAGAATCAATCTATTCCATTGGTTTGCGTGGCATGGAAGCACCACTCTCCAGGGGAGTCTACTTGGGAGCGTGAGGACGACATCCGAAACCGCTACCCGCATTTGTTCGAAGGCGAAGGTATGTCATGCATTTATATTCCTTGCATTGTATTGATCCCCCGACCTTAGTTTAATTCCGAGGACGAAATTTTCTTTAAGTTGGGTAGGATGTAAACTTCCATATTTTTAATTAATTTTTTATAATTAAATAATGTGGTTATGCATTTTATAAATTATGGAATCATTGATAATAGCTTATTAGTGGATGAATGCATGTGTGTATATATTATACGTGTACTTGATAATATTTCTATTAAATATAGTATATAGTAAATTCTAGGATTTTAGAATTTTATTGGTAAATTTTTGGAGAATTATTGCTTACTTAAATTATAGATATATATATATTTAAATTTAATATATATATATATATATATATATATATATATATATATATATATATATATATATATAAAATATATATATATATATATATATATTTATATATACCTATATATATATAGTTAGTAAAAAAAAATATATATATATATATATACCTATATATATATATAAATATATATATATATATATATATATATATATATATATATATATATATATAAAATATATATATATATAAAGTTATTTAGTTAGTAAAAAAAAAATAGGAAATTAGTAGAGGGGGGCGAACCCCCCAAGCAGCAAGCAGCGGCAGAAAAGATGGGGTGGGCCCGACCCATATAATAAACGTGAGACCCCCATAAGGAAATTAGTGATGGCAGCAACTAGCTGCCATGAACTTGAGACCCGACCCCACACTTACGTGCCAATGCACGAGACCACGCAACAAGCGGCTGCAGTGGGACCCAGCCCCCCATTCCTATTATACCCAAACTTAGCAACTGCTGCTATTGAAATCCCGAGCCCCCTCCCTTACTACTCCTAATAGGAATAAAAATAGCGACAGTATATATTACAACCTCCGCCGAAACCAAACCCTAACCCCCTCATCATCCAAATACTTCTCGACCCCAAGCCATCAACCTTCCTCCATATCTCCGCGCTTTCAGTCGGTCGCATACTCGCCGTCGACGACGTCGACATCACTCGGAATCGAAGGATAAACAGAGAATACACTGTTTGGTTCAGAACTCAGGTACCCACTTTCGAATCCAATTTTCTTTGTTTGTGGTCAATAAAAATTCGATCTATCGAATGCTGTGCTTAGTAGACATGACCCTCTCAAACCCCTTTCTGATAGAATCCTGGGAACCCCAAAGGATTGCTCGAAAAATCGAGACGAAGTTGGAGAAAAACCCACTTTTCTGATTTCTAAAAACTGTTTTGAAACGCCAACTTGTTGGCCACTTTTCTCGCTGTTCATTAAACTTTCGTAAAAACTAATTGAACACGTTTGAAGACAACCTAACCATGATGGAAACATAACTGGTAGATTAGTATTTCGATTCCTGTGTGTGTATTGATTCCATGTTGAACTTGTGAGAAAAATTGATTTCAAAATAATAAATTTCTGAAAATTTTGTCCGATACGACGTCGCCCCGACAAACCGGGTGACGTGGTCGCGTGTTATACGCAGCGAAAGGTGCGTATGGACGTTGCGGACGTATGGGAACTGACGGAACTCAGTTTCGTCGCGTGTGTGCGACGAAATCAACGCGTATCCGTCGAGATACCCCCGTATCGACGTTTTGCAAACTTATCCATAACTTCGTGTACAGTCGTCGAATCGAGACAAAACTTGCGCCAACAGGTCCGGATCGAAATTCTGGTCCTGCGTGCCAAGTTTGGTTTAATTCTGAGAAGGTCGAATCGGAACCCACTTTTGGCGGGCCCGAGACCCACTTAAACGGACGATTTTGTACACGGCTCCTCGGAATCTAAAACTGGACATACCATTGAGTTCCTCTCCTCATACTGAAACCGTAGACATCTAGTTTGACAACTTTAGAGACCGTAGACTTTGGCACGTGTTTCGGTGCAAAGCGGGTCCAACGACGGACATCGTTTTGACCCGAAATTACGATTTTGCTCCTGTTCCAGAATTTAAACTTTTGGACAAGCATTTCCTAGGTATATCTTCTTCACCGAGACCATTTTTGATGTTTGTTTCAGAGTTTGGAGTCATCTGTGATTTGTGAGTTTTTGGTGCGGACACTTGCTACTCTTGGACTTGCCACTTTGTACCACCAGGCAAGATACCTTGCCACCCTACTCTGTGATTATTATATTCTTATTTTTAGTTGTTATTTTCAGCATTGTTTTATAATATTTAAACTGTGTGTCTAAGTCACACTTGGGTGCAAGCGACTATATCGGTCGTTCTTCTTGCTTCATTTATTCTCTTACATTGACTTAGTCTAGTGACCACCCACTGATGTTGAGGTATTGGTATATCTCATACGGCCTTGACACTTGTTGTATCACGTGATGTGGGTCACATGTAGGACACGTTTCCGCGTAGTCGGCTGGCCACCGATACGTATGGGGCGTGCGACGGATAGGAGTAACTGCCAATAGAATTGCATGCTAGAAGACTTGGCAGTTACTAGAGGTTCATGAGTCATGGATGTGACCCTACTAGGCATTGGGTGGGGAGAACAGTGTCCTTAACGTATGGGTCCTTATGCACTTTCCTATTACTGATACTGCTGGCCTCTGACATTCGAGGAATGTTATGCTTTGAGGTCCCTGGTATCTTGATGGGGCCATACCTGAGTTACTGCTACTGAGCCAGATACCCATGTGTCACCCTTATTTCCCGTATTTCGTATTTATACTCGTATCTGGATTTTTGGCATGTATTTTTATTTTTCTCAACTTGTAGGATTTCGGTATTTCCCGTATTTTGGGTTTTGGCATGGTTCGGTTTTATTGGTTGGGTTCGGTTTGGTTGGGTTTATGTGATGGATCACCCTAGCCCTATGCTACACCCTCAACCCACCACAACGCCCCTTCTTTATATCCCCACCTACCACTCTCTCTCTCCTCATAACTACCATTAATTTCTTCTTCTTCTTCCTCCACCACAACTCCCCAAACCCTAGGCAAGTGTATCTTGCCACTACATGAGGACCCTCTTTTCCTTGTCCATCTGCTAGTTTAGGACATGGAGATCAATATTAGTTCTTGGGTTTTTATGATTTGGAATCTCTGTTGATGTAGATCTAAGTTATTGCTATTTTCAGATTTTACATGTTTTGATCCATTTTGGTTGGTTTTCTTTGAGTTCTGATGTTTCCATGTGGAAGAGCTTTCAGTTTCACCCAAGTTAGAACTTTGGAAATCCGGATTTGGAGTTCGGATGGCCAAGTTATGAACTTGTGAAGCTTTGGGTTCTTCTTTGGTATTCTTGCTGTTTGGGAAGACAGTGAGCAGTGTGCATAGCTGTTTAGCTTATGCACACTGAGCTACGCGTGCTCTTTAGCGCTGCGTACGCAGGCTTGAGTACGCTTCCTGTTGGAAGCATGTCTCCTTGAGCGTGCGTGACTTTCACGCAGCTGCTCCCTTGAGTGTGCGTGACTTTTCACCTACGCTGCTCTCTGAGCGTGCGTGACTTTCACGCAGCTGCTCCCTTGAGCGTGCGTGACTTTCACACACTGCTCCCCTGTAGCGTGCGTGACTTTCACACACTGCTCCCCTGTAGCGTGCGTGACTTTTCACATACGCTGCCCCCTTGAGCGTGCGTGACTTTCACATACGCTGCCCTCCTGCGTGCGTATTATATTGCATATGCATTCCCCCTACTAAAATGGATTAAGGTTAATAACTAGAATAACACAGTAGTCATGAAGAGATGACACAGCTACAGGCAATCCCGTTACCTGGGCGCTCTTGGGATCTGTAGCCTGCCGTCGAGTAGGGCACATTTCCAGCGCACCGTCGAGTGTTGCACCCTCTAAGTCACCTAAGGGTACATTTGTCTCCTGGGCGAAGTACCCACCTGAATTCAACCCTAATCTTTCGTCCTGGGTAGCCTGGATGGTCTGCAGGGCTTGTGGCTGTGGAACAATCTCACTGCATCTTGTTAGTAATTAGGCCTGTGATAACCCTAGTTAGTTAAAGTAGTAAGCCGTAGTATCTGCTTGGCCGTGATTGATTGAATGAAGTATAACCAGTCTAGTCATGTCTTGATCCAGTACAAGATTGCTCCCTGTTTTGATTCCTTGCATTATTATCTTGCCGATAAATGGTAGAAAACCAAGCTCTGTTCAGATGAAGGGTTATAACCCCGGTCCTTGTTTGGTTTACGGGTTGTAACCTGGCTATCGGAATAGTTCCATGGTTATCTCGTCGTATATCATCCTGACATATTTTTATTAGTTTTAAATATTAGATTTTTTTGTGCTGATTGCTGGCTTTGTTCTTATTTCGTGGCCCCCATGTGGCACTTGCTCTTTCTGGGTTTGACCCAGCTGGTTTTGTGTGGCCAGATTTCGGAGCAGCTCCCGAGGATCTACCAAGCTTCCAGCCCAATGGTGGCGACTAGAAGGAACCCGGGCTATGAGTGGGTTTTCTATTTTATTTTGCTCACTCTATTGTAAAACTATTCTTTTGAGGCGTTTAGCCGACGAGCACCTGTTAGCTCGATGCACTTTTACTTACTGTCTGCCTACGGGCTGTAAACATGATTGACAAATCCTAGGGTTGATCATGTATGACTAAACTCTTGCTAGTCCTAACATTTTGTATGACTAGCTTCATGATCAGCTGATATGTAATATTTGGGACGCCTTTTATTGTATATTTGGTGGTCAAACATCTTATAATTATATTATTTGCTTGAGATTGAGACAATAGGCTTGACCTTAAGAGGCTGTTGGCTTGTAGTAAACCCTCATATCTAGACAGCCGTGACCGTATAGTTGAGATGTATTCTATTTCAATATACGTAGCTGGCTATGTCTGCCCCCGCTCTCCAGTATTCTGGTTCTGGGGCGTAACATGGTTTAAGTGGTCCACCACGCAGGTCTTGTCAATCAAGAAATGTGAGGGTTTACCGAATAGATGTCTCAATCAGTATTCGCCCTTGATCTCCGCCCGTATTTTCAAATCCCTAAAATTCTTGCCCTGATTACATGCTTGTATCGTTGATCTGTCCTGGTCCTTCCTTATTGTTTCCCTGTGTCGTCTTCCTCAGCGGCACTGTACCTGATCCAGCCGATCAGCAAAGAGGAGCACCTCCCGTGGGCCAGCAGCAACCTGGAGATCAAGCCCAGTATTCCGGAGTCGCCTCCAGAGTGATACCTACTGGAGGGGAGTCACCAGTTCGGCCCGTCCAGCCCGCAGAGCCAGATGATGGTACCTTAGTAGGCTTCATCAGAACATTGATAGCTTCCCAGGATCGTCGAAGCGACGCCCTGCACCAGACAGTTCAAGATGCTTTGACCCGAGGCGGACATCCAGGGAACCAGCGGCCAACAGCTTCAAGCGATTGAACCCTCCTTTCTTTGATGGCACCGAGGATGCGATTGCCGCGGATGTATGGCTTCAGGATACCGAGGTGATTCTGGAAGCAGCCAGGACACCCGAGAATGAAAAGGTAGCGGTGGTACGCCTGCAGTTGTTGGATTTAGCTCGCAATTGGTGGGCGGCGCAGGCCATGGGATTAGTGGCACCCATTGCTTGGGCAGTGTTTAGGGAGAGATTCCAGACGAAGTATTTCGATGCTGTGGCTCGGTACGACCTGCAGACCAGATTTACCAACTTGAAGCAAGGAGGCAGATCAGTCGACAGTTATGCATCGGAGTTTTCTAGGCTGAGTAGGTTTGCCCCCACCTTGGTGGCGACCGAGTTTGATAGGGCCCAACGGTTCCAGCAGGGACTGCATTTGGAGATCTTGTTGGCGGTTGAGCAGTTCGAGCCCCAGACGTTCGATGCAGTCTTGAGAGCAGCTAGGAGGCATGAGTACACCTCCCAGAGGATCGTGGATAGGACCGGAGGTAGGAAGCGGTCCCACAGTCAGATGTACCAATCATCAGCTCCAGTCCCGGCAGCTAGGGGATTGACCATTGGAACTCCGAGGCGGGCAGCCTCCGTAACGTCGGTTCAGTATTCGACCCCGACGTACCCGCAGCAGCAGAAGCAGAAGCAGACTTCCGCGATGGGATGTTCTCATTGCGGGAAGCCAGGGCATGTGGTGGCAGACTGTCGCAGGGCGCAGGGATTGTGCCTGGCTTGTGGAGCAGCAGATCATAGGATAGGGGCTTGCCCGAATAGGGGTGGTTCATCAGCATCCAACCCTTCTAGCTCTTCGGTGAGAGGACCGGCCCCAGCACCAGTTCAGCAGCAGCAGTATCAATCTTCGAGGCCCTTGCCGCCTCAGTCTCAGGCATTCCAGCAATAGGACCCCCAGCAGTATGCACAAGCCCAAGCTCAGACTCAGAGTAGACAGAGAGGGTTCCAGCAGAGGGGACCCGCAGCTAGAGGTCAGGCCATGATGATGGCTATGGAAGAAGAAGTTACACCAGGTGAGGTTGTGGCAGGTACTATTCTCGTCAACTCCTTTCTACCTTCGGTATTGTTTGATTCTGGTGCATCGCATTCATTCATGTCTGTACGATTCACGACACGGATAGGATTGGAGCCTGAGTCATTATCAGTGAGGCTCAATATACTTACTGGTAATGGTCTTGTGGGAGTAGATCGAGTGTTTTCCTCGTGTCGGATCGTAGTTAGCGGTAGGAAGTTTCCCGCTAGATTCATAGAGTTCCCTATGGCAGACTATGATATAGTCCTAGGCATGGATTGGTTGAGGAACCAGTATGCTAGGATAGACTGCCATGTTGGCAGAGTTGTCTTTAGTATCCCCGGCGAGCCAGAGTTTTCGTTTTCCAGCGGTGCAGTAGAGCCATCTTTCCCAGCATTGCGGATGGCAGTAGCAGCAGTGCAGTTACCCCGGATAGTTGAAGAGTTTCCAGATGTCTTTCCAGAAGAGCTTCCAGGGATGCCGCCGGAGCGGGAGATTGAGTTCACTATAGACTTGATTCCCGGGACAACACCAGTATCAGAGCGAGTCTACAGGATGGCGCCTTCAGAGTTAGAAGTTTTGTACAAGATGATTGAAGAACTGAGGACCAAGGGATTCATCTGTACGAGTGGATCGCCTTGGAGAGCCCCGATGCTTCTTGTAAAAAAGAAGGATGGTACGTCCAGGCTATGTGTTGATTATCGTATCTTGAATTCGGTGACAATCAAGAACAGATACCCTCTTCCGAGGATAGATGACTTGTTTGATCAGCTCAGAGGGGCTTCAGTGTTCTCGAAGATCGACTTGCGGTCGGGATACCACCAGATCAGAGTCAGAGAGCAGGACATCCCGAAGACAGCATTCAGATCGAGGTATGGACATTGGGAGTTCCTTGTTATGCCCTTTGGAGCGACCAATGCGCCGGCCGTATTCATGGACCTAATGAATCACATTTTCATGCCTTACTTGGACCAATTTATGATTGTGTTCCTAGATGACATCCTGGTCTACAGCAAGAGTGAAGCAGAGCATGAGCAGCATCTCAGAGTCGTCCTTTAGACGCTTCGGGAGCATCAATTGTACGCCAAGTTCAGTAAATGCGAATTCTGGCTCGATCGCATTTCGTACTTGGGTCACATCATTACCCGAGGAGGAGTGAAAGTGGATCCCCAGAAGATTGTGGCTATCGAGTCATGGCCGGTACCCAGCTCAGTGGCAGAGGTTCGCAGTTTCCTTGGATTGGCCGGCTACTACCGGCGGTTCGTTTCAGATTTCGCAAAGATTTCAGCGCCGATGACCCAGTTGACCCGCAAGGATGTACCATTTGTTTGGACAGCAGAGTGTCAGGAATCATTTGAGAAGTTGAAGCGAGGTTTGATAACGGCTCCCATTCTCACCCTTCCAGATGGGACCGGAGGATTCATAGTTTATTACGACGCTTCAGGCAGAGGATTGGGGTGTATTTTGATGCAGCATGGGAAGGTAATATCTTATGCGTCACGTCAACTACATGATCATGAGAAGAATTACCCGACCTACGACTTGGAACTGGCGACGGTAGTATTTGCTTTGAAGTTGTGGAGACACTACTTGTACGGAGATAGAGTGGAGATCTTTACTGATCATAAGAGCCTGAAGTATGTTTTCACCCAGAAGGACCTTAATATGCGGCAGAGAAGATGGCTCGAGCTATTGGTGGATTATGATATAGATTTGCAGTATCATCCCGGGAAGGCCAACGTTGTAGCAGATGCATTGAGCAGGAGAGCCGGAGTTTATTTTCTGACGGCACAACCAGAATTATTGGCAGATCTTCAGAAGATGGGAATTGAAGTGGTTCTTTCTACCAGTGTGGCATTGATGGCCAGTCTACAGGTTCAGTCCAGCATAGTTGAGAGAATCCGGGTGGCGCAGTCAACAGATTCCAAGATCCAGCGACTCAGAGCAGAGTGTGAAGCAGGAAGAAGGCCAGAGTTATGTATCCATGAAGACGGTACACTTCGGCACGGCACTCGTCTTTGTGTACCTAGTGGAGATATCAGACAGGAAGTCATGGCAGAAGCCCACAGTTCACAATATTCTATTCATCCGGGTGGTACGAAGATGTACCGTGATATTCGTCATCATTTCTGGTGGAATGGCATGAAGAGGGAGATAGCCCGGTTTATCTCTCGGTGTTTGTTTTGCTAACAGGTTAAAGCTGAACATCAGAGGCCCGCTGGACTTCTTCAGCCCTTACCGATCCCAGAATAGAAATGGGAACATATAACCATGGATTTCATGACCGGATTGCCCAGATCTCCAGCCGGCAGAGATGCTATTTGGGTAATTGTGGACAGGCTTACCAAGGTGGCACACTTTCTTCCATTCAGAGTTGGACAGTCGACGGCACAGTTAGCAGAAATGTATCTCAGGCAGATCGTCAGGCTTCACGGTGTGCCAGTCAGGATCACCTCAGACAGGGATTCAAGATTCACATCACACTTTTGGCGCAGCTTGCAGAAGAGTTTGGGGACTCGTCTTCAGTTCAGCTCAGCTTATCACCCGCAGACGGATGGTCAATCAGAGCGCACAATCCAGACTCTTGAAGATATGTTGAGATCCTGTACCTTTGACTTCGGTGGTTCATGGGAGAATCATCTGCACCTGGTGGAATTCTCGTACGATAACAGTTATCAGGCCAGTATCCAGATGGCAACCTTCGAGGCTCTTTATGGCAGGAAGTGCAGGTCCCCGCTAGCATGGGACGATGTCGGAGAGAGGCAGATGCTCGGACCCGAATTGATCTCCCAGACGGTTGAAGTGGTCAGGAAGGTCAGAGATCACCTCCGAGTTGCCCAGGACCGCCAGCGCCATTGGGCCGATGCTCATCAGCGTCCCTTAGAATTTGCTGTCGGCGACCATGTATTCCTTAGGATCTCGCCTAACCGCGGCGTCATTCGCTTCGGCGTGCGGGGAAAGCTTAGTCCTAGGTATATAGGACCGTTCGATATTCTGGAGCGAGTAGGAGATGTATCCTATCGTCTCGCTCTTCTGCCGTCGCTAAGTGAGGTACATGATGTATTCCATGTATCCCAATTACGACGGTATATTTCGGACCCGAGCCACATCCTAGACCATTCGGAATTGGTTGTTGGTACCAACCTTTCGTATGAGGAGAGGCCCGTGTCTATATTGGACCGGAGGAAAAAGATACTCAAGAACAAGACTATTAAATTAGTCCGTGTTGCTTGGGGTCATCACTCTCTAGGTGAGTCAACGTGGGAGCGTGAGGACGACATCCGATCACGATGTCCCTACCTGTTTGACTCGTGAGGTATAATATCTTTCTTATGCCTTACATTTTCCCTTCCTTGCTTGTATTGTATGATTGTATGATTGGACTGCTTAGTGTAGCTTGTCTGTGCTTAGTGTAGCTTGTCGTGGCAATCTTTAGCTCCTTGATTAAATTTTGAGGATAAAATTCTTTTAAGGTGGGTAGAGTTGTCACCCTCATTTCCCGTATTTCGTATTTATACTCATATCTGGATTTTTGGCATGTATTTTTATTTTTCTCAACTTGTGGGATTTCGGTATTTTCCGTATTTTGGGTTTTGGCATGGTTCAGTTTTATTGGGTGGGTTCGGTTTGGTTGGGTTTATGTGATGGATCACCCTAGCCCTATGCTACACCCTCAACCCACCACAACTCCCCTTCTTTATATCCCCACCTACCACTCTCTCTCTCCTCATAACCACCATTAATTTCTTCTTCTTCTTCCTCCACCACAACTCCCCAACCCCTAGGCAAGTGCATCTTGCCACTACATGAGGACCCTCTTTTCTTTGTCCATCTGCTAGTTTAGGACATGAAGATCAACATTAGTTCTTGGGTTTTTATGATTTGGAGTCTCTGTTGATGTAGATCTAAGTTATTGCTATTTTTGAATTTTACATGTTTTGATCCATTTTGGTTGGTTTTCTTTGAGTTTTGATGTTTCCATGTGGAAGAGCTTTCAGTTTTACCCAAGTTGGAACTTTGGAAATCCGGATTTGGAGTTCGGATGGCCAAGTTATGAACTTGTGAAGCTTTGGGTTCTTCTTTGGTATTCTTGCTGTTTGGGAAGACAGTGAGCAGTGTGCATAGCTGTTTAGCTTACGCACACTGAGCTACGCGCGCTTTGTAGCGCTGCGTACGCAGGCTTGAGTACGCTTCCTGTTGGAAGCATGTCTCCTTGAGCGTGCGTGACTTTCACGCAGCTGCTCCCTTGAGTGTGCGTGACTTTTCACCTACGCTGCTCTCTGAGCGTGCGTGACTTTCACGCAGCTGCTCCCTTGAGCGTGCGTGACTTTCACACACTGCTTCCCTGTAGCGTGCGTGACTTTCACACACTGCTCCCCTATAGCGTGCGTGACTTTCACACACTGCTCCCTTGTAGCGTGCGTGACTTTCACACACTGCTCCCCTGTAGCGTGTGTGACTTTTCACATACGCTGCCCCCTTGAGCGTGCGTAACTTTCACATACGCTGCCCTCCTGCGTGTGTGTTATATTGCGTATGCATTCCCCCTGCGTGCGTGCCTTTGTGCGTACGCATCCCCTGACCCGTATTTTGATATTTTATTAGATATTTTACGCCCATTTTATATCCTTACGCCTTTTGTCATGAACTTGATTTTACTTAATATGTTGGAATGACTATTGTACATGGCTTGGTATGACAAGGAACTAGCATAACACGACAGTGACCCGTAGTGGTGCACTCCTGACATGACCAACCTGACATGATAGTGGCCCGTCGTGGCGCACTCCTGACAAGTAACCTGACATGATTTATCTTGATAACTTAACTTGACTTGCCTTGACACCATGGGTGGTTCTTTCTTGCTTGCTTGTTAAATCCACTTGTCCAGTCTTGCATCATGTCTAGGATGGGACTCCTGAGTACCACGGTCAGGAGTACCTACTAAAATAGATTAAGGTTAATAACTAGAATAACACAGTAGTCATGAAGAGATGACACAGCTACAGGCAATCCCGTTACCTGGGCGCTCTTAGGATCTGTAGCCTGCCGTCGAGTAGGGCACATTTCCAGCGCACCGTCGAGTGTTGCACCCTCTAAGTCACCTAAGGGTACATTTGTCTCCTGGGCGATGTACCCACCTGAATTCAACCCTAATCTTTCGTCCTGGGTAGCCTGGATGGTCTACAGGGCTTGTGGCTGTGGAACAATCTCACTGCATCTTGTTAGTAATTAGGCCTGTGATAACCCTAGTTAGTTAAAGTAGTAAGCCGTAGTATCTGCTTGGCCGTGATTGATTGAATGAAGTATAACCAGTCTAGTCATGTCTTGATCCAGTACAAGATTGCTCCCTGTTTTGATTCCTTGCATTATTATCTTGCCGATAAATGGTGGAAAACCAAGCTCTGTTCAGATGAAGGGTTACAACCCCGGTCCTTGTTTGGTTTACGGGTTGTAACCTGGCTATCGGAATAGTTCCATGGTTATCTCGTCGTATATCATCCTGACATGTTTTCATTAGTTTTAAATATTAGATTTTCTTGTACTGATTGCTGGCTTTGTTCTTATTTCGTGGACCCCTTGTGGCACTTGCTCTTTCTGGGGTTGACCCAGCTGGTTTTGTGTGGCCAAATATCGGAGCATCTCCCGAGGATCTACCAAGCTTCCAGCCCAATGGTGGCGACTAGAAGGAACCCGGGCTACGAGTGGGTTTTCTATTTTATTTTGCTAACTCTATTGTAAAACTATTCTTTTGAGACGTTTAGCCGACGAGCACCTGTTAGCTCGATGCACTTTTACTTACTGTCTGCCTACGGGCTGTAAACATGATTGACAAATCCTAGGGTTGATCATGTATGACTAAAGTCTTGCTAGTCCTAACATTTTGTACGACTAGCTTCATGATCAGCTGATATGTAATATTTGGGACGCCTTTTATTGTATATTTGGTGGTCAAACATCTTGTAATTATATTATTTGCTTGAGATTGAGACAATAGGCTTGACCTTAAGAGACTGTTGGCTTGTAGTAAACCCTCATATCTAGACAGCCGTGACCGTATAGTTGAGATGTATTCTATTTCAATATACGTAGCTGGCTATGTCTGCCCCCGCTCTCCAGTATTCTGGTTCTGGGGCGTGACACCATGCGTTGAAGGTCTGTTCTTAACTGCATTTTCACTGTAGAACTGGTAGGCACCCTATTGCATGCATCTCTTTTCTTTCTATTATATTATCACAGTTATATGGCATGGTGTTTTCTTGTATCTTGCTATGTCCCCTGAGGACCTGGTTATCTTTCCAGGATTAGACGACTTTCCACAGGAGTACAGAGCGGCTCTAGATCCATCTTACATCGATGACGAGGCAGTCACTACTGATTTCTAGTTTATTCTATATCTGAGACAGTTGTAGACATTATTTTACACCTCTCTTTTTCTCTCTATTTTGCGGAGGTCGGACTCCGATCTTGTGAGACTATTTTTTTTATATAGCTATTTGGAGTGAGTATGTTCACCCGGCTATCTTTTGATACTCTTATTCATTTATTTGGACTTCATTATCTTTTGTGTTGAGCTGTGATGAGATTAGATATGTTATTCTCGCCTGTGATTATTTATTTACAGCTTATGTGCATATATGAGGATTCTATATATTGGAGTATTCTTCGTATATATGCAGCTGGCATGTTCACGTACTTGGTCCTACGTATTTGGGACTGGGACGTTACAATAAAGGAAACCATCGACAAGTCAGAGGCCATGGCCGTGGCCTCTTTTATACCGTGACTTGAGCACCTCGAGGTAAATTTTGGCATATTCGACGACAACAGGATAAGAGCTATCATGACGGAGAGCAAGGATCTTCGCGTACTCGACCTAAGAGGATGCTGGAATGTGCGGCTGGATGGGAGCCTCGAGTACATACATGGTTTGGTAGATTTTGTAAAGGATCCCTTCGAGGATTAGAACCCATGGGAGGGTGTGAACTACATCTGGGAGGAGGAGAATGATGTTTCACTTGACATCGGTGATAAATCGTGGTTGAATTATGAAATGTCATATGTTTGTTTTGACTGTTAATATTGAATGATTGTTCTTCATTGCAAGGCTCTCTGTGTTTAAAATTATAAGACTATATGGGATTATGATTGAATCTAATATTTCCTTAGCTCGCATCATAAATGTTTATGATTCGAGCTAAATGTGTTGGCTAAGATCAAAAAATGTGTTGCCACATTTTTAACAAGGTTATTGATGCAAGGGTTTGGTTTGATTTGCACACTCTATAAATTAGGCTCAAAATTCCATGATAATTTGGCCTTCATTAAATCCTTATATTGAATATATTGTTAGTTTGATTTCGCTTTCGTTAAATCCTTACATAGTTTAGACTCAAAATTCTATGATAATTTGAACTTGATTAACATTTTGGTCCATAATTTGTTTCGTTCAGATTTATATTATTTAAATATATTCTAATGCATGTTTAAATCATATAGGATGTAAAAGAAAAGGAATCAAAATTAGTTTAGATTAATCATACTGAGATTTGGTTATGTATTAGACTAGATTAAATTTGATTATAATTAGAATTTTTAATTTTTATAAGATTAGGTTGTTAATTTGATTTGCATTGCATTAAATCTTTACATAGATTGGAATCAAAATTATAAATTAGGTTTAATATTTTGTATATATATTATATTTAAGTTAAGGTAGATTATATTTTATTACATTTTAATTATATAAAATAATAAATAAATCTGGATTAGATCAAATAAGGTTGTTGTCTGCTACATAATATGGTTTCAAATATAAATCAAATATTTATATTATATCAAATATAAAATAATAAATAAATCTGGCCATTTAATTTAAATTACGGTAGTTGTCTGCTACATAAAAATAATTTTGGTTGTATCGTAAATAATAATTTTTTAGAATAAGTTTGGTTGTTGTGTTATATGGATTTATTATAACATTTTATGTAGATATCTTAAAACATGCTATAAACAATGGTCAAACGTGTTGCTGACCTTTAGATTACACGACAAATTGGTCGAAGGCAGAGAATAAGAAGAGTCACTGGAGGTTATTGAATACCCCCCATGTTTTCCAATTAGGAATAAGAAGAGTCGGATTAGGAAAACGTATATATATATACATATGGGGTCCCCATTCATATGGGTAGGTTGTACATTAAACATGGCTCCAAAAAAATCTTTCGGTTGGGAACCATGGCCCGAGGCAACATCCAGTCGTCGTCTAGCCTCTCCGCCTAGAGCTCCTTCTGCGCCACCTCCGGCCCCTGATGGACCGAAGAGGGTGCGAGAAACTGACTAGCTGGCCAAGGCTGTGGACTTCCTGGACTCCTTCTGGTTGTCACTGGAGGTCATTGCTCGACCTCTCGATTCGGCACCCAACTTTAACCTGCTGTCGATCACTCCGGAGGAACAGAATTCTCTAGAAAAGAGGGAAGGGTTACGCTGCCTGTGCCATCGTGCGGGTTTGCGCACCCTAGAGGATTTTGCGGAGGTCCTTCACGAAACTAGTAAGGGGTCTACCTAGACCTCTTCTTTTTTTGTTTTTTTAGTTTTTTCTCCTCTTGTATCCCTCGTCGGAGAATGTTCCAGCAAAAAAGCCAGGATTTCAATGAAATAAAATATTTTGTTAAGTCAATTTGGTTTGTGCTGCCAGCGACTAATTATTTCATCTATTTTTGAATTAACAACCAGTATAAAAATATTACTGAAAATGATAAAAAAATTGTAGGTGAAAAAGTAATCCACTTATTAAGTGGATAACCACTAGCAGCCATAGCTTCATCAGGTCCGCCGTCAAATTGTATGTGAAAAAGCAATCCCCATCAAGTCTTGTTACGTCAATTTTGTTTATGCTGCCAGTGACACGTTCTTGCTGGAACTTTTATTCTACAAAAATACCCCTGGTTGTCTATTCAAATACAAAAAGTAATATATTCTATTAGGGGTAGTTAGGCACTTACAATATCCAGTTTTTAGTATTTCAATATATTAGTTTTGTCTTTTGCTCTTTTAAAGTATAAACAAAGTAAACTAAAAGACAACTTTGAGTATCTTTTACTCTTTTCAAGTACATACAAATTAAGTTAAATAGAAGACAATTAAAATACGTGCAACGCACTTGCATATATACTAGTAATAATAATAAATTTAATTTTCGAACGTAGTTTTTTAAATTTGGGTATCAGAACCCCAAGGGTAGGTGCTCTTATAAAATTTGACACTCAAAACTACGAGTCCTTTTTTGTTCACCCACCAAAACTCGGTGGGATGTTCATCCTCCAGTGAATAAATGACACGTGGCATTTTTATCCCACACAAATCACTTTGCAAGTGGTTTTGTTCACCCACCAAAAGGGTTTTGTGCCATGTGTCACTTTTTTACTGGGAGGTGAACATCCCACCTAGTTTTGGTGAGTGAACAAAAATGAACTCCAAAACTACTCATAGCTTCCCACTTCCCAAGGTCATATAACACTTGAAAGTACTTCCACTGTGGATGTTCTTATAGAATCCGGCAACCGATTATTAGGGTTTTTAAAGTACTGTACCTTTCCCTCTTCTTTTCCCAAACCCTCTTCAAATGCTCCCCCAAACAACTGTTTAAAAATATCAAAATGCTGCCGATGAAACGACAACCATCTTCAAAGGGGAAGAATCCGCAAAGGGATGCGATATAGGCCGCAAGGACGGCAAAAGCCAAGATTATAGCCACTAGGGCAGCAGCCGAAAGGGCAGCGACATCCAAGATACAGGCCGCTAGGACAGAGGAGGTCGCCCGGACAGAGGCCTCAATGGGGGTGGCGGCAGCGGCGAAAGCAGCGAAGGCGACAACGGCGGAATCGACAAAGGCGTCAGCGGCAAATGAATCAGATGATTGTGAGCTAGAGGCAACCAGGCCACCTACAAAAAAAGCTAAAAATATTACAGGGACAACAAAGGCCAAAATATATATCTTCGATACAGAGTCCGAAGACTCAACTTATAAAGATTGAAGGCGTACTAAAGCGAAGGCAAATGTGGCAATGGATACAGAGTCGTCAGCGTACTCTGAGGATTTTGAATCCTCATCAGAAAAGGGAGATAAAGAGGAAGAACTATTGTCAAATAAGTCCAAGGATGGAGAAGAGGTAAAAAAATTACAGACTCTAAATCTAAGAAGACATATAATAAACATTTAAAAAAAGGCTATTATGCCTGAAAGATCAATTAAGATGGCTGATGTCGAAGGCGAATGTTTCTTGTATATATTAAAATTCTATTAGTTAGAGAAACTGAACAAATCCTGTCTTGGGAAAATCTTCTAAGCAGTAGTAAGAGAATTTTACTCAAATCTTAGGACATAAATTGAAGAAAAAGAAGATGATGAACAAGTGGGGTTTCTGAGAGAGAAACTGATAAGGATAAATCCTGCTGTCATCAATGAATTTTATGGATTTGATCCAGTTTCTGATTTTGTTGTGAAAGATATTGATAATGTTTCCATGAGGGATGCAATTCATGAGATTACAGGTATATCAGTTGGTGCCAAGACCCCACAAAATGTATACAAAGATCAATTAAAAACTTTGTATAAATTGTTGCATGCCTACGTATCTCAAACACTCAACCCTACTGGACATGAGTTTTCCATCCATCTCGAGAGAGTAAAATTTCTTTATAATATGGGAAAAAAGGATGGATATAGGTTCTTACATGTTCAGTAGAATGATGCACCTCGTGGAAAAATCAACTGCAAAGACAGCCCTCCCTTTCGGGGGATTTGTATGCTCAATAGCTAATAAATATTCTGTCCCAAGCTTAACAGGGGATATTTATATTAAAAATAAAGACCCCATGAGAAAACTAACCTTCACTTGAATGTTTGGAAAATGGGCAGCAGCATCAAGCAAACTATCATTATATGGTAAACCATCAACTTATGGAATCCCAAACACTAAGGGTTGACGATCTATACAATTTTGTTGCTGCAAACTTTGAGAATGTCTTCAAAGAGATGAAAACTATATCCGACAACCAAAAATTGATTCTGGAGAAGATTAACCAGCTAGAGGTTGAATTGGCTGAGGAAGATTAAGAATTCACTTTCCTCATGTAGAAGGTAAATAGGGCTAGCCCCAACTGGTGCTACTTTGCATTTTTGTCTCTTATTCTACTACCCTTGATGATTCTGTAATCTAATATACATATCTATGCTCTAATATGTGAAGGACACATATATACACATTTTTACTCTATTACTAACTGATCTAGCCATCCATGCTGGATTATTTTCTTATCTGACTTCTAGGTTTTCTTGCTAACTGTATATACTTGCTAATACTATGATATCAGTATCATCACTAAAGAATGAATTCAAGGAATCATTTATATTTGAATTAGGGCTCCACTCCAGTTATTACTGTGTACATTATATACACTTATGAGCTTCAACTCAGCTAAACCGAATGTTCATCTCTGATGCTTGAGGATATAGCAACACATGTTAGCCCTTATATTCTATATTAAACACTCTAGGACCAAAGAACATGGTCTTGAATCAAAGCTACTCTGGATAATAGTTAATATTGTATTGATACTGTGCTACTAGATGCTCTAATACTTGTACTGATACTGCCCAATTGTACCCTGAAATGGTGATTTACGATTGAACATATGATGGTCCAATGCATGTATAGAATGGAAATGCCTCGAGGCATGTAATGTATGTCTGATACTAGAGGAAGGACCCAGCTGGAACACTCCCTCAGTCAGTGATATTTGGTATTATAAGCATGGGCACACTGCTATAATATAGTTTGTTCTTAAGGGTAAGCCAGACACTTAAACTTTTTTGGTATCCTGACACTCGAGAGAGTCCTTTAGAGTAACCTAACACTTGAGCTAACTGGAGAGTGCAATCACTACTCAGTGATTGATACAAAATGGGGTTGCATCATAGAACCCGCACTGTGCACATTGATACTCTAATGTTAGAACTTGCAGTATGCACATAGATACTTTTATGTCAGAACACACTGCGCACATTGACACTCTAATGCTAGCCCTCACTTTGATACTTCTATTTATGTTTCTAGATGTTATTTCTACATATACAGTGAGTCCATACTGACTATAATTTTTTATTACGTCTCTCAACATATAGGTGAAGAAGATTTTGTGGAAAAAGGAAAAAAAGAAGAAGAAGAAGAATATGGAGATGGAGATGAAGATTAATCTTTTGAGTTTTGAAACTTTTATTTCAATTTGGACTGTAATATTTGAATTGTAATATTGTCAAGACCCGCTCCCGAATATTCAGATACGAGTGGGACACGCCCAGCATACGTTGGAAGACTCAACGCAGTAAGCTGTAAACATCTAAGGAAAACTCCAAAAATAACATGAAAGTAAACATCACAGCATCTAACCGTCCCAGAATGATCACCATAATCCATAAGTCATAATTCAATTTATACATGAAAGTACCAAAGACAAATTAAGTAACAAGAATAAAATACAACCATGAACTCTCAATATACAATATCTAGAAGTAAAACTAAACAAATCTAAAATGATAACCTCTAACTAAGTCATGGCTTCATCCTGCTCAGCTAAGATTCCGGGCCCAGGCCCACAAGGTGGACGATATCCTCAAGTACACCTACAATATATCCAGTCAGGAGCGGAGCGGAGTACAATTCTAGGTAATAAACAAGAACATCATGATATGAAAAAGAGTACAGGAGAACATAAAATATAAAGTATAGGAAAAGAACATGAAAGTACAAGATTGTAAAGTACAAGAAGTACATAAAATAAAGTACAAGAAGTAAATCCTAAACTTGAAGTATAAGACATGACATGTGCACAATATTTGAAATACAACTAGCATATGTGATCGGTTGGGGTAAGTACAAGAATAAGCACATAAAATGGGTGTGGCTTAGGGCCCGCGTGCACGGTACGAGGCCTAAGCTATCAACCTAAATTTCTGATCTTTGGGTTTGGTCATATAGTTAGTGTATTTTTCTCCCCAAGTACAAGTAAAATACTAGAACATGAAAGTACAAGAGTACAGGATATCGTGTCACGTCATGTCATCAAGAGAAGTATAAGATATGAATATAAATACACAAGACCATAGAAAGTACTTTCTTTGCTCAGGGTAATCAATAGTGGGGAGAAAATCTGTGTGTCCTCCTGAATAATAGGTACAAGTTGGTTAAGTTCTAAACTAGTTATTTGTTTCTAATCTAGCTTAACTTTTTAACTATTTAGCTATAGGTAGATTATATCTCAAAATACTGTATAAAACCTATTACTTTAACACTGTATAAAACCCAATCCAATTCTCGGACACGCCTACACGAACTCTTCTACTGTCGACACAAGCCACACCACTGACTAGCACCCATGGACACATTGCACTCAGACACACATTCCCTATACCTCGATCGAACCTTGCCCCAATACTTATCAATTCTAGGCTCTACACATAAATTACTCAACATTGGAAGAAATTGAACATACCTGAGTGTTGGAAATGGACGCTGGAACAGAGATCCGATCCCCAGAGATTGGACATAGCTTCTGGTGTCCAACTGCGATCGAGAACCCTTCTATAGTGTTCCACCAGACAGGTACCAAGCAACAACAACATATCAAACAGAGGAATAACTCTTAGATTTATCAATAGTAGGTTTACAAAGAAATAATTTAAGGGTCATGGTCGGGAATCAATACTTACAAAATTAAGAGTCCCGACTTGATTTTGAACTCTCGATTACTGGAACAGAATCAATTATCGGAGAAGACGATCGGACCGATTCAAAACTGACTGTCCCGATCAATTCTCCTGACCTAGATTTCGATCAGAGATCGGAGATCAAAGATCAAGTATCAGGAGAAGAAAGTAGCAGATTATTAAGAAAGAAACTCGAGTTTGAAACTCACCGGAGAAACGATCGAGGACGAAGTTGTCCTCGTTGAGAGCACAAATGAAGCCATCAGAGCTTGCTGACAACTAGGATCGCCACCAAGGAAAGAACAATGCCACCGTCACTCGCCGAGAAAATTCGGTCTGCGGTGGATCACTGAAGCTCTTTGACTGATCCGAGGGCCCTCGACTAGGTCACTGGAATGTTGACAACGATGAAAGAGCAGAGACTCTCGATCGCCACTCTCCGAGGTGAACTAGGCCGTTGTGGAAGAGGACGGTGAGCTCCTACGGGGAAGGATCGCCGGGGAAGAACACTACAAAAATTCATCGATTTAGCGATGGCTATATCCGTCAAAAATTCGTTGGTAAATGTAATTACCGACGGATGGTCGACGGTTATTGGTTAAAAAAGGTCGTCGAAAAAAGCCTCGTCGCTAACTACAATCCGTCGGCAAGTTGTCGCCCAGCGTCGAAGCGCCAGGTCGCCGAAGAACTCACCTAGTCACCAAGAAGATGTCGTGCTTACTTGTCGTCGGCCTTTAGGTCGCTGACCGCCACAACCATGGCCGGCCCTCCATGAAATTAGGGTTAGGGTTGGGGCTTAATAAAAAATTAGAGGAGAAGCGGTGGGAAAAGAGAGCTCGATTTGGGAGGGGAGTTGATGCTCAGCTCATTTTCTCTCTCCTCTAGTATTTATATAGAGAGGAATGTGGGGAAAAAACATTGCAAATTAGGAATCCATATTTAGATAATTATAGATTACCCCTAGAAGTTGTTAGAAAAGTTGTTAAGAATTTAGGGGACCCCTCCTACTTAATTAGGAACTTGGGAGGCACTCCAAATTAGTTGGAGGAAAGTTCTAGATTAATACCCTTTCAATAAATAATATGACAATTATTTTCTTTTAAAACATAATGAAAATTTACAAGGAAAATTAGTATTTCTAAAAAAACACTTATTAAAAATATTAAAATCGTCTAAAAATTATGAAATTGGAAAGTGGCATTACAAATATGGTACTGAATATTTGTTGGTCTTGGCGGTGAAACTCGATTCCGTGTTTGAAAAATTGTAAATTAAAATTCTCGGTTGTACTAAGCACCGTTGGGGTGCATGGTTCGTAGTATGTTTGGAAAATTATAATGTGGTCTTGAATTTAGAGTTGGTCTAATATTGCCGAAGGATTATTGTACTGTGAATTATGCAAGTTCTATGTTGAACTACTAACGTGGATTGTGCAGATTATTGTAACGTAGATTATGCAGTTTATTGGACTTAGAAGAAAGTTTACTTAATTTGATTATGATTTGTTTGGTTGCAGCGTTTATATTTCTTTGTATGAATCATCTAAACATTAGTTTAACTAAGTTGTGTGCATTCATTTGATTTGCAGTTGTCCTTCACAAATGTTTTTTATTTTTTAGTGTATTCTTTTGATTTGCAGATAGCCTTCATAGATTTGATGAGTCCTGGGTGCATTCCTAGGATTTACAGTTGGCCTTCATTCCGGGTGCATTCCTGGGATCACTAAAATTTTATTTGGTTGGAATGTGTTTTGCTTTCTATAGATTTGTTTTGCCATCAGTATGAATTCGATGACAGTGTAATGCATAATGTAATCCTGCTTGTTCATCCCTTATTATTGCTGAAGGATTATTGTAATGTGAATTATGCAGGTTCTATGTTAAACTAGTAACGTGGATTGTGCAGATTATTGTAACGTTGATTATGCAGTATATTGGACTTGGAATGAAGTTTACTTAATTTGATTATAATTGGTTTTGTTGAAGCGTTAATATTTGTTTGTATGAATCATCTAAACATTAATTTAGCTAAGTTGTATACATTCATTTGATTTGTAGTTGACCTTCACAGATGTTTTTGATTTTTGGTGTATTCCTTTGATTTGCAGATGGCCTTCACAGATTTGATGAGTCCTGGGTGCATTCCTAGAATTTACAGCTGGACTTCATTTCGGGTGCATTCTTGGGATCACAAAAACTTCTGTCAAAATCATTCTCAAAACACTTTGACATAACTAAAGATGAAGAATTTTGCAAAAAAATTATAGTTAACAAAAGATCCAATCAACAATCTCTTTGATATCACAGTTACTGATATGGATTAGTTCTAAAATCAAGCAATATTTGTTCTTATAAAATGAAAATATTATTCGACCAACAGAATGGCACATAAAAAAGCCATCTTGATCTCATATATAAATCCTTAGATCTATAAAATACAATACAAATGAAACTATACAAAAATTAATTTTTCTCAAATTTTTAGGTTACTAGAAAAGACTGAAAACTACGGACACTCCAAAACTTGGTGATAGCTTCACTGTGGCCACGTATCAGACAAGACACAAACGCTGCAAAATGCACTAGAACACACTGAATTCAATGGCATGTCCGTATCTTGTCATGTCAGTATCATATTGTGTCCTTGCACCTCAACTAGAAGAAACCTAAACCAAAAGGTCAATCAAAAGAAACTGTCCGATGCTAAAGTTCCGGATCAACAGAAAGGCACATCATCAGCCTTCTTCGATCTCAAGATCCATCGATAATTTATATTCTATCTACTAGATCTAATCAATTTTTGTCATTGTTATTAGATTCGGTGTTCCGGTTCATGTGAGATTGTATTATTCGATTCTTAATTTCTTATTATAACCTTTGCATGGTGAGCGAGAGCCGGGAGAGGCCGTCGCACTTATGGAGCCCCGATCTGACGAAGCCGAACAGGGAGAAGGGAGGGAAGATCCTGAGCCTGAGCTCCTCGACGGAGATCTAGACCCTCCGGACGTAGTCCCTCCACCCCTTGTAGGGTGAAAAATATAAATATTGAATGTACAATGTCCAACAAATTATGGTAATCTAGGAGGTTTTTTTTTAATAAAGTCAGCAGATTGATATGACTTGCTATACCAGGTAAAGCCAAAGTCAAAGTAAACACCTTTCATAATTATCAATGCAAAGGTTTGGGATGTATTGATACATCCCATGTATTGTAGAATGACCCATATATATATATGTAGGTTTATATATGAAGAAATAATTACTTGGATGTTACTATTCTGAGGAATAGTAACATATGTAGCCCTGACCCCCTTCGGCCTAGTAGTAGTAGTTTTTTTTAAAAACCCCATTGAATTCTTATCTAATCCTCTATTTATTAGATTAAAAACCAATCCAAATTCTATGTTAAATCAATTATAAAATTGATTAGAAATTGGTTGAGAATCAAGTATAAATTCAAAGTTTCGAACCCTTTTTCTTTCTCCACACCGCGCCACCTTTCCATGACCAACCCCAGGGTAGCCGCGATCGCCCCTGACCACCGCTGCACAGCGCCGTCGACTGATGTTTCGCCTGCTGGCCCAAGGTGCAGCAAGTCGCAACAGCCGTAGCAGCAGGTAAACCCCCTGTTCTTCATCTCTTTTCTCCCTGCTCGCTTAACGATTTACCGAGCCGTAAAAACCGACGCATAGATGGCATGACCCTCTTTAACCCTCTTTAAATAGATCTTCATATATTTCATTAGATTTACCAAAAAATTGATGCAAATAACGGCAAAAAACTGTTCAAAAATAGAACAATTGTTTATTTCAGAACCCTATTTTTGAAGGGATTTTGTTGAGAGGATAATAGAAAATTTAGAAAACTATTTGAAAAATATTTTAGACAACCTATACGGCTACAAGCACCTATTTTTTACTTTTAATTCTAGTTAGCAATTTGTTAAGGTAAACTTGTTTGAAATCCAAGTTAAGAAGTGAAGAAACTCTGATACGGGGTCCGTCTTGACAAACTGGACGACTTGGTCATGAACCAGTTGCATCAAAAGGTGCGTATGAACTTCGTGGACGTGTGGGCTTTAACAGAATTTGAATTGTATGTGTGTGCACGACGAATTCGACCCGTATCTGTAAGAAACCACCGTATCAGTAATTTTGTAAATTAATCAATTTTGTGCACGCTTGTCACATAGCGATAAAATTTGTGCCATTAGACTTGTAGCATTTTATGGTTCTGTGAGCCAAGTTTTGTCCGGTTCTGAGACAGTTGATTGGATTGCCGTTTTACGGACCCCAAATCAGATTCAATAGGCGACTTTGAGCACTGCTCATAGGTCCAAAATTGGACATGCAGTTGAGTTCGTATCGAATAATTGCACTTGTAAGTATATAGTTTATTGACTTTAGAGACCATAGGATTTATCACACTTTTTGGTGCAAAGCGAGTCCAACGACGGACACAATTTGGCCTGAAATTACCATTTTGCTCCTTTGTCCATAATTGGACTTATGAATATGTATCTTAACTATTTTTCTTAATCCGGAAATGATGGTGATGCTTGTTTCATCATCCGAAGACGTACATAGAGATTCCATCTTAGCTGTTTCTGTTGACTTGACGTGTGCGCCTTCGGGATGCCATTAAAAAATCACATCACCACCAGAAAAGTATACCTGGTTTAATTTCTATTTATTTACATTTATGTCAGCATATTTATTTCATTTATTTACTTATTTTTAAAAACTAATAAAATTTGTGTCCAAGTCACACTTTGGTGCAAATGACTATTTTACTCATGTTTTTTGTTACACTATACACATTGACTTAGAGTTAAGAGAGTATACCTGCGGGTCCTATATATATTTGGACTTGCGTATCGACCGTACATAGGTGTGTATAGGTCGTGTATTATGATATAACTGCTAACATATTTGTATATTAGAAGACCTAATAGTTATTAAGGACAGAATTGTGTTGTGGAGACAACGCATGTTTGTGTCGTAGAGACGACACATGTATAGTATCGTGGTGGGAGGAGACAACTATTAGGTGTAGGGGCTACTATTTACTTATACACGCTTTTATGCACCTATCAGCTGATAGTGACTATGATGCGTGCAACTTACTACCCCCCCTTTACTTATTTTTGTTTGTTCGGAGAGCCCCTGCATGGAACATTATCTTCAAAAGTGCATGTAACACATAGAATGGTTAGGTGCCCTATTTTAATCTCATTGTATGCCATATGTATGTTGTTACGTCCCTTTGAGGACCTAGTATCTCTCCAGACATATACGATTTGGATTTTTCGTAGGAGTATGGGCCAGGACCTGAAAACCCCCTAAAATTTTGGAGTTTTTTTAATTTTATTTCTATTAGTTAATTAGAAAGGTTATAGTTTATACTACGTATATATACAGTATATATGTGCATTATGGTTTTACTTTTATCCATATACTAGATTTTTTAGATAAATAAATGTGTACATATCTCTAGAATTTTGTATCTCATTTTTTCAAGCCTCAAAAAGATTTTTTTTTATCTCATAAAATAATTTGTGTAGAATTCTTATAAATAAAATCATATTTAATTTTGAACAATAAAAAGGAGTTTTTGTTAAATTATTTAAACGAGATGTTGGAGTCATATAATTATATTTAAATATTTTTGATAATTATCAAATATAGTTAAACAATATTTGATAATATTAACTATTGATTTAAAGTTATGATTGTAATCAAATATTTAATTGATTGGATTGATTTAGTTTTGAGAGTTTATTTGATTAAATATTATATAAAGATTTGATTAAAATACTTTTGGTATTAATACTAATTTGAATTAGTTGTACGATTATTAAATAATTTATATTATTACTATCAAAATATTTTATTTGGATTAGAGTGATTTGTTGGGCTTTAAATATTTTAATTGATTATTGGATATTATTTACACTACTTGGATAATAGTAAATATTGTTAGTATTTTTAAATATTATTGTGGTTATTAATTAATGATTAAGATTAGATTTACCTTATGCAAATTTGGTTTAATTTAAATTTATTTCATCTTGAGACTCTAGGATGTGGGATCATTATCTGTCTAAGAATTTTTCCACCCGATTTATAGGGGAGCCCTGTCGTTGTTTCCTTCCAAAATCAATTTCGAACCACCTAGCCACAAAGAGCCTTCATCACATCTCCCTTAAATTCTTTTTTGGCACCATGTCCGGGTCCTCCATCCTCATGTCAGCCGTGCCAGCCTCGGGTCTAACCCCGAATGTCTTTCCACTAATTTTCTATTTATAATTACATCACCATCATCGTGTCCGACACACCGAACACGATTTCTCCACAAATCAAACCCCAGCATACACTCCTCTGGGTCTGACAACCCCGAACACAGATTATATATGTCGTGTCGAAAGATACGACACAACCGGAAAACCAGAACACCCTAACCCAAATCCTTTCGGCCATCCTCCTCCTTGCGCCTTCCAGTCGTCCTTTCCTGTTTAGCCACCGCCGCCACTGTTATCCACCACACAACAGCGTCGGCTGTCATTCCTCCAACACGTCCCCCACGACCACCACCTTCCGCAGCCGGCGAGCCTGTACCCCTTACACTGTCGGCAGTATCTCACCGTAGCCACCAGACCACTAACCCACACCGCTACCATCACCACTATGCCAGCCATCCGCCAGCGCACACCACTTTCCACTTTCACCACTACAACTACTCCAAGCCTCTCCAAGCACCTTTCTACATCCACCATCGACACCGAGCACTGTGTCCCCACAGTCGAGCTCTGCCAGCCAGCGTAGCCTTCCAGATCTGCACTGCGTCCTTTTCGCGGCTGCCATTAACAGAACCAACACTGCCTCATCTCCCAGTGAGCCAACCCCCTGTAGCCGTCGACATAACCCCACACCACCAAGTTTTTCTTCTCTGCCCTGTTCTCCTCCCTCCGCCTCTTGAGATAACACCTCCGTCGTCGTAGCCTAGACCGGGAGCCTTTTGCCGTCTACATCAGCGACATCGAGCGGTCGAACTAGATGTGCCTACCCTTTATCTCTCAATCTCCCTTTCCCTTCTCTTTCTTGCTCTCTAGCTCACTTCCTTTCCCTCTCTCTCTTTCCCTCTCCCTGGATCTTTCACTCTCTTTCGACTCTTTTTCCACCCACTTTCTCTCTGCACTCCACTCCTCCCCTCTCAATCCCTCTAATATCTCTCCTCTTTACACTTTCCTAAAGAAAGGGGTATCAGTCAGCATCATTGATTACTGCGTTTATCTTTTTTTTTGTTAGTTTTTGATATATAGTAGGGTAAAGTGCAAAAAACCCCTCGTTAAATATACGCCTTTTGTACTAAAAGACCTTTTAGAATTTTTTGGCAGTTTACCCCTCCTTAGATAACAAGTTCGCTCGTTTAGACCCCTCCAGCCAAAATTTAAAAATTTTATACCTAAACTACCCCTGTCCCCCTCTAACCCCTCCCTCCCCGGCGGCGCCGGCGATCCCCCGGCCCCCCCTCCCCCCCCTCGCCGGCGCCGGCGATCCCCCAGCCCCCCAGACCCCCCCCGATCCTCCCCCTCGCCGACGAGCCCCCAGTCCCACCCTCATCGCCGGCGAGCGCCCCCCCGACCCACCCCCTCCTCCTCCCTCGCCGGCCCCGACCCCCCCTCTTCTCCTCATTCGCCGGCCCCGACCGCCCCTGCTCCGTCGCCGGCCCCGACCCCTCCTGCTCCGTCGTCGGCCCGACCCCCCCCTGCTCCCTCGCCGGCCCCGACCCCCCTCCTGCTCCCTCGCCGGCCCCGACCCCCCTGGTCCTCGTCGCCGACGAGCGACCCCCTGACCCCGCCTCCCTCCCTCCGCCCGCCCCTCCCCCCTCCCCCCCTCCCCCCACCCCCCCTCTGCCTCCGTCGCCGGCGAACACAACCGAAGAAGGAGGGGGTAGGGAGGGGTAAAATTGTCAATTGGGGGCAAAATGAGCATATTTCAAACTTTTGGGTATTTTAAGAACATGGGTCTTTTAGTGCAAAAGACACATATTTAACGAGGAGTTTTTTGCACTTTACCCATATATAGTAACAGAGGTGAGTGATTATGCAATATTAATAGTAATTAGTATTTATATTATCTAAAAAAAAGTATTTATATTATCTTATTATTATAGTCAGAGTATAAATACCTATAATATTTATTAATTGTAATTTTACTATTATTGTCATCATTGTTATTATTAGTAGTAGTATTATGGTTATTAATACTATTATTGTTATTTGGAAATTATATAAAAATATTTATATATTTTTTTCTTTTGAAATAAATATAGTAATGGACTCGGGCCATACATCTAATTTCAAATTTTGGTTAGAAATCCTAAAATATTATTATTATTTTTATCTATTATAAATATAGTTTCCTAACCTTAAAATTTTATTTAACAAAATTAGGTTTTAGCCCTAAAATAATTTTCTAGATTTTTAAGCAATTATCTAAAGTATTTTGACTAGTAAAAATATTTTTTAAAATATTTGAAATAATTTACAAATTAGGTTTAGAAATATTTTCTAAATAAAAATAATATATTTTGTAATTAAAATTTACCTTTTTCTTAAGTCAAATTCTTCTAAATTATTTTCGAACACGACTAATCAAAATCTCATACTTCTTTTGCAAATTTGAACTTCTTCATATCTACCCTGGCTATTCGAACTAATCTGGACATTGTCAGATCGTCACACCACCACAAAGAAAGACACCTTGCTATTTACTTTTTTTTACATTTAGCTCAGCATATGCATTTACTTATTTATTTTATGCAACATAATTATTCTTCCAAATCGTACTTGTATACAAATTACAGTTTAGTCATTTTTTTGTTATTTTATTTATTTCTATGCACATTGTCCTAGAGGTAAGAGATTGTCCATTATTATCATTGACCTTGACACCTGTGTGCCACGAAGTCGCGAGTCACATAAAGATATGGACTTGCGTACTGACTGATCATCAGGGCGTACAGGCCTTTCATTAGGATATAACTGTTAATAGATTTTTATAGAAGACTTAGCAGTTATTAAGTGTCACGACCTGATTCCCAAATTGTTGGGCCGGGCCGAGCCATGTCCAGCCTACGCTTGATTAGAGCGTAGTAAGCTGTTCTAGACAGTCAGGTAATAATGATAAATGTGCTAATAATTAAGATAGTTTAAGAATGATCACAACACAGCTTCTATATAGATAGATGAAAAACCACTAAGTTTGTTATAAATAGTACACAACCAAAAGTAGTACTGGAGACAAGGTCCAGTTTAAAGGTACAAAATAGCGTCTGTGATAATAACCCAACACTAAGTCAAACTAAGCAGCTAAGCAGCATTCCCTGCAGGAATATCCTCAACTGGAGCTCCATAGTACGGGTCACAAAGCGTTTCTTCCTCGGTCAAAATACCTACAACGTTATCCTGTCAGGACGGGAGCAAGTACAACCTCTACTACTAAAGTACTGAATGTATAATGCAAGAGATGTACAACAGGAACATGGTATGATAAGACTGAAAAAAATAGACATACTGGAATCATGGTAAATCATATAAAGCGGAAAATCATGGTATATCTTGATTATCATTTTAAGACACTCTTGTCAATTGTGGTATATTGTACATTATGTATTAAAACTGGAGCAGGTATGAGATCGGTCAATAGGTGCTATGCTAGTTTACTGCAATGTACGTATGTACATTCCACAAGTCCAGAAACTATATTCTTAGTTTACTGCAATGTACGTAAGTACATTCCACAAGTCCAGAAACCGCACTGCTAGTTTACTGCAATGTACGGGAGTACATTCCACAAGTCCAGAAACTATACAATTAGCATACTGCAATGTAAGTGAGTACATTCCACGTGTCCAGTAACTATACTATCAACTCTCTCATAACCCAGTAATCATCATGTAAAAGATACGAAAAATAGTGTAAAGCATGGTGGGAACTGGCAATAGTATGAAACGTGTTATGATTTGACTTGCTACTCCAAGGATCAGCATTCACATGGGTTGATTAACATTCTTTTATCAAATAACAGTATTTTAACATGTACAATTAACAAAAGACTTGCAACTGGATTAATGGTAATTCATAAGGTTGTCACATGTACTTAACATTAAAAGACAGTAAATGAGTTTGTAGATGTACTTGCCTGGAGCAAAGCAATGCAATGACAATAAAGCTAAGATGTAGAGTGTCCTGGCACTGAAAACATATATATACTCAGACTCTAAGTTACAAGACAATATAAACACACTAGTGATGTGAGAAGGCCAAATTGGACATTGGCTAGGTGAACTTAGCCTAGGGGTTCAAAGTGAAGTGATTTGGCATCTAAACTAACACATGGGTCTCCCATATTAAGGCTGGTTAGCAATCCAAATACTAGAAATACACAAAAATCACAAGTCATGACTTAGTCATAATTATTGGTAAATAAACATTCTGTGCACTGTGTTCTAACAATTTTAGAAAATACTAGAAATCTCCAATAAATGCAAAATAATATACTGACAGAAACCTTGTTAATTATAGAAATTTATTATAATTTTTCTGGGATTTATTACCCAACAGAAGTATTTTATAAAAATCAGTTTTCATAAATATATAGAAAATGAGTTCTGGTTTGATATGGCTAAACA
Organism: Iris pallida; assembly: GCA_029216955.1. Lineage (NCBI taxonomy): Eukaryota > Viridiplantae > Streptophyta > Magnoliopsida > Asparagales > Iridaceae > Iris > Iris pallida. The sequence continues at coordinate 15,331,130 of JANAVB010026400.1, forward strand.
GGGGCAAAACTGTCAACAAAATGCTATAAAAATTATATTAAATTGTCTAAATTAACAGAGAATCTAAATACTATTTTTCCAGAATTTTTACAGCAAGCTAAATATTTATAAAAATCCAAAAACAGCAAGTTACATAATTCTAAAATTAAATAATTAATTATCTGTATATTTTGTCCATGTATATAAATGAACCAAGGTTCAAATACAGGATCCAAGACCATGATTCAAGTCCAATATGACTTGTGCAGGCCTTGAATGTGTGAAAACACATTTGGTCCCAAAAACCCATGCTAGGCTTGGACACCAAAATGGTTGCAGTTAATTAAATGTACAAAAATACAATGTATAAAAAGAGCAGGAAATATAATACTATTTTATTCAGGAAAAATACACATAGAAGATGCAAACATGAAAATATAGTAAGTAGGTAATTTTACATAATTTTATGGAGGCTAGTTATGTACAATTATATGTACATATACAATATATATATATATATATATTCATAGGAAAATACATATATATAAAAGAATAATATATATATATATATATACACAATTATATACAATATATATAAAAAGTATATATATAGGGATATACATACACTATAATATATAATGCTAATTAGCAAAGATATATATATATATAGAAAAAATATATATATACATTTATATAAAGAAAATAACGTATATATATACAAAGATGTACCTAAGTATATTTATATATATATATATATATTCATAAATAATTTGTATATATACAATATATATAACAGTAAATATATATATAATATATACAATAATACATATATATATATATAAATACATATATACATATATATATAAATATATATATATATAAAAAAAAAATATATATATATATAAATAAATAACAGAAACTAAAAAGAAAAGAAACAGAAAACGAGCGCAAGGCTCGAACTCGTCCAGCCAGAGGGGGGGGGGAATTTTAATTCGTTCGGGCTGGCCAGTGGGCCAGCTCGGTTCGGTTGTTAGAACGGGGGTTTAGAATATTTTAAACCTAAACAAAAATATCGGGTTGGGAAGAGCCCAGACCCGATAACTAAATGGTTTAATGGGTTTTTAAAACCCGATAACACGTTTTAAACCCGTTCTCTAAATAACAGTTCGCTCGTGTCCATACTGTCCAGGACACGAGAAATGAGATCTGACACCGTGTCAACGTGTCCATGTACTGCACGATACGCACGACACGATCTACGCGTGTCCGAGTACGGGGCTGGGGTTGTCGTGTCCAGGCGAACAACATACGTAAGTATTGGATACGCACGACACGAAACAGTCACTGTTACCTTCGTGTCCGGCATCGAAGTTGGTTTCGAGAGGGCGAACGGCGGCTGGGGGCGTCGTGGTCGTAGCGGAGCGGCGGCGATCGACTCGCCGTGCTGTGGCGAAGCTGGGGGTGGTGGTGGTTGTCGACGAGAGGCTGTGTAGAGGTGGGTTTGAAGGCTGCCGGAGTCAGGGTTCCGGCGACTGGAAATGGGGAAGATGGTGGTCGTAGCGGTGTAAGGAGTGGTCGAGGCGGTTGTGGGGAGTTCAAGGTCGACGAGGGGGTCTTTTTATAGGTGTCGAAGGCGATGGAATTAGGACTGGATTAGGGTTAGGGTTTCGGTGATCGCCGAAAAATTAGGGAAGGTCGGTTGGAGGGGGTGGTCGTTTTAGGGTTAGGTCCTCCTTAGTTTAGAAATTACGAACAAGTCCCTGTCCTAATGTTTGTGCAATATCAATATTGCAAAACGAGGCCCGCAGTTTAAGTTTGCAAATAAAATTTGCAAACAGATTTTGGGAAATTATAGAAAGGGTTTAAACAATTATAAAACATATTTAAAACAATTCTTTTAATTGCAAAGAGGCATTTTAGGTATTTAAAACCATTTTAAAATTATTTAAAATTATTTAAAAATTCTAGAAAATTCCTAATAATTATAATAAAACATTTTAAAGCTAATTTAATCACTAATGACCAATTATTACTAATAAACAAAAATTTAAAAAAACTGGGGTTGACAAGTCTTCCCTCCTTGAAAAATTTCGTCCTCGAAATTTACAAGAACTGAAAACACGCGAGGCAACTAACATTTTTTTAAAATAATTATAGCGATGACTAAGGCTATCTCCTAATGATGGAACGTCTATGAAACAGGTCTACTGGTCAATGGCTTGGTCTCATGGGTGCAGTTACTAAATGATGGTTTGGCATGAGTCTAGTGATAGGTAACTTAATGAGGCACTAGAATCAAACAGTCATATGCAAATAAATCCAACCTGTGGTACCGTCTGTCAAGTATTCTGGCTCTGGCTCTGGGCCCTGCACTGGTACTGCTGCCTGGATGGCTAAAGGGTATGCTCTCCCTGAAGGTACTCTGGTAAATGGCTTCGCCTTCGGGCACTCACGAATCATATGGGTGGAAGACCCGCAAGCAAGACACTGGCTCAATTTCTTCCTACAGATGGAGACATCGTGCCCTGGCTTTTTGCAGAAGGCACAAGTGACCCACTTCTGCTGCTGTTGCCCCGGATCTCGGGCAAATGATAACTGATGCTGAGGATGAGCTGGTGGAGAATAGGCCTGCTGGTGCTGGGTAGTCGTCCTCTGCTGGAAAGTCTGGCACTTGGACGGCCCGTCATGATGTGTGGTAGCTGGCCTCTTGCAAGACAAAAGACGCTCCTCGATACCTCGGGCTCTCTCCAGTAGCTGGTAGTAGTCTGTGATCCCGTTGGCCACTAGTAAGATGCTAATGTCCGGGACAAGTCCATGGCAGAATCTGCGAGCCATCTCCTCCGGGTCGGCTACTAAGCTCGGGGCAAAATGACTGAGTCTGCTAAACTCACCTGCGTACTCATCGACTGTACGGCTCCCCTGTTGCAGGTTCTGGAATTGCAATCCCATGGCAACTCTAGCGGTGGTGGAGAAGAACTTCCTCTTGAACTGGATCTTGAATTGCTCCCAGTTTTCTCTGCCGCCAATGAACATCGTCTCATTTCTGAACCAGACCCCTGCCAGGTTTGCTAACAAAAATCCTGCTGCCTCGACCCAAAGGTCGTCAGGTAATCTAGCCCCTATGAGCTTCCTCTCTACGGAATCTAACCAGTCATCAGCTACAACTATGCCTTCCGTCCCAAGAAACTCCTTCGGATTTAGGTTCATAAAACTCTTGATACTACCTAGCCTCAATTGATGTTCTATAGGTTGCGAGATGGAGGTATGCTGAGTATTCAGGAGCCCCTGGATCAAAGCCAGGAATTGGGTTCCGTCAAGGGAAACAATAGTCTGGGGAGGCATGATAGGAGGTGGAGGTGGAGGCATCTGGGTCTGCAGGGTAGGAGGTGGTGGAGGTACAAAGTCTAATGGACCTATCCGGGTGGTAGGGAGAGGTGATGAAGGTGTACCGTCACCTGAGGTGGCAGAATCGGGAGAGTGTGTAGGGTCCATCTATTTATAAAAGACAAAGGAATTATAAGAATAAAGCAAGCAGTTATAAGCAAACAATTTAGTTACACTACCGGTCCTACGCTGTGATGAGTTTTCCTATGTTGCAATCCTAAAATTCCTCTAGGTGTTCTAGATGTTGTTCCTAGTGTTATCTAGTTATCCTTAATTTCTGCAGGCGTGCTTGGTACAGTAACGTAACCAAACAACTTTAGTCAGGACCTGCATGGGCCACCACTAAAAATATGTCACGACCCGATTCCCAAATTGTTGGGCCGGGCCGAGCCATGTCCAGCCTACGCTTGATTAGAGCGTAGTAAGCTGTTCTAGACAGTCAGGTAATAATGATAAATGTGCTAATAATTAAGATAGTTTAAGAATGATCACAACACAGCTTCTATATAGATAGATGAAAAACCACTAAGTTTGTTATAAATAGTACACAACCAAAAGTAGTACTGGAGACAAGGTCCAGTTTAAAGGTACAAAACAGCGTCTGTGATAATAACCCAACACTAAGTCAAACTAAGCAGCTAAGCAGGATTCCCTGCAGGAATATCCTCAACTGGAGCTCCATAGTACGGGTCACAAAGCATTTCTTCCTCGGTCAAAATACCTACAACGTTATCCTGTCAGGACGGGAGCAAGTACAACCTCTACTACTAAAGTACTGAATATATAATGCAAGAGATGTACAACAGGAACATGGTATGATAAGACTGAAAAAAATAGACATACTGGAATCATGGTAAATCATATAAAGTGGAAAATCATGGTATATCTTGATTATCATTTTAAGACACTCTTGTCAATTGTGGCATATTGTACATTATGTATTAAAACTGGAGCAGGTATGAGATCGGTCAATAGGTGCTATGCTAGTTTACTGCAATGTACGTATGTACATTCCACAAGTCCAGAAACTACATTCTTAGTTTACTACAATGTACGTAAGTACATTCCACAAGTCCAGAAACCGCACTGCTAGTTTACTGCAATGTACGGGAGTACATTCCACAAGTCCAGAAACTACACAATTAGCATACTACAATGTAAGTGAGTACATTCCACGAGTCCAGTAACTATACTATCAACTCTCTCATAACCCAGTAATCATCATGTAAAAGATACGGGAAATAGTGTAAAGCATGGTGGGAACTGGCAATAGTATGAAACGTGTTATGATTTGACTTGCTACTCCAAGGATCAGCATTCACATAGGTTGATTAACATTCTTTTATCAAATAACAGTGTTTTAACATGTACAATTAACAAAAGACTTGCAACTGGATTAATGGTAATTCACAAGGTTGTCACATGTACTTAACATTAAAAGACAGTAAATGAGTTTGTAGATGTACTTGCCTGGAGCAAAGCAATGCAATGACAATAAAGCTAAGATGTAGAGTGTCCTGGCACTGAAAACATATATATACTCAGACTCTAAGTTACAAGACAATATAAACACACTAGTGATGTGAGAAGGCCAAATTAGACATTGGCTAGGTGAACTTAGCCTAGGGGTTCAAAGTGAAGTGATTTGGCATCTAAACTAACACATGGGTCTCCCATATTAAGGCTGGTTAGCAATCCAAATACTAGAAATACACAAAAATCACAAGTCATGACTTAGTCATAATTATTGGTAAATAAACATTCTGTGCACTGTGTTCTAACAATTTTAGAAAATACTAGAAATCTCCAATAAATGCAAAATAATATACTGACAGAAACCTTGTTAATTATAGAAATTTATTATAATTTTTCTGGGATTTATTACCCAACAGAAGTATTTTATAAAAATCAGTTTTCATAAATATATAGAAAATGAGTTCTGGTTTGATATGGATAAACAGGGGCAAAACTGTCAACAAAATGCTATAAAAACTATATTAAATTGTCTAAATTAACAGAGAATCTAAATACTATTTTTCTAGAATTTTTACAGCAAGCTAAATATTTATAAAAATCCAAAAACAGCAAGTTACATAATTCTGAAATAAAATAATTAATTATCTGTATATTTTGTCCATGTATATAAATGAACCAAGGTTCAAATACAGGACCCAAGACCATGATTCAAGTCCAATATGACTTGTGCAGGCCTTGAATGTGTGAAAACACATTTGGTCCCAAAAACCCATGCTAGGCTTGGACACCAAAATGGTTGCAGTTAATTAAATGTACAAAAATACAATGTATAAAAAGAGCAGGAAATATAATACTATTTTATTCAGGAAAAATACACATAGAAGATGCAAACATGAAAATATAGTAAGTAGGTAATTTTACATAATTTTATGGAGGCTAGTTATGTACAATTATATGTACATATACAATATATATATATATATATTCATAGGAAAATACATATATATAAAAGAATAATATATATATATACACAATTATATACAATATATATAAAAAGTATATATATAGGGATATACATACACTATAATATATATAATGCTAACTAGCAAAGATATATATATATAGAAAAAATATATATATACATTTATATAAAGAAAATAACGTATATATATACATAGATGTACCTAAGTATATTTATATATATATATATATTCATAAATAATTTGTATATATACAATATATATAACAGTAAATATATATATAATATATACAGTAATACATATATACATATATAAATACATATATACATATATATATAAATATATATATATATATAAATAAATAACAGAAACTAAAAAGAAAAGAAAAAGAAAAGATACAGAAAACGAGCGCAAGGCTCGAACTCGGCCAGCCAGAGGGGGGGGGGAAATTTTAATTCGTTCGGGCTGGCCAGTGGGCCAGCTCGGTTCGGTTGTTAGAACGGGGGTTTAGAATATTTTAAACCTAAACAAAAATATCGGGTTGGAAAGAGCCCAGACCCGATAACTAAATGGTTTAATGGGTTTTTAAAACCCGATAACACGTTTTAAACCCGTTCTCTAAATAACAGTTCGCTCGTGTCCATATTGTCCAGGACACGAGAAATGAGATCTGACACCGTGTCGACGTGTCCATGCACTGCACGATACGTACGACACGATCTACGCGTGTCCGAGTACGGGGCTGGGGTCGTCGTGTCCAGGCGAACAACATACATAAGTATTGGATACGCACGACACGAAACAGTCACTGTTACCTTCGTGTCCGGCGTCGAAGTTGGTTTCGAGAGGGCGAACGGCGGCTGAGGGCGTCGTGGTCGTGGCGGAGCGGTGGCGATCGACTCGCCGTGCTGTGGCGAAGCTGGGGGTGGTGGTGGTTGTCGACGAGGGGCTGTGTAGAGGTGGGTTTGAAGGCTGCCGGAGTCAGGGTTCCGGCGACTGGAAATGGGGAAGATGGTGGTCATAGCGGTGTAGGGAGTGGTCGAGGCGGTTGTGGGGAGTTCAAGGTCGGCGAGGGGGTCTTTTTATAGGTGTCGAAGGCGGTGGAATTAGGACTGGATTAGGGTTAGGGTTTCGGTGATCGCCGGAAAATTAGGGAAGGTCGGTTGGAGGGGGGTGGTCGTTTTAGGGTTAGGTCCTCCTTAGTTTAGAAATTACAAACAAGTCCCTGTCCTAATGTTTGTGCAATATCAATATTGCAAAACGAGGCCCGCAGTTTAAGTTTGCAAATAAAATTTGCAAACAGATTTTGGGAAATTACAGAAAGGGTTTAAACAATTACAAAACATATTTAAAACAATTCTTTTAATTGCAAAGAGGCATTTTAGGTATTTAAAACCATTTTAAAATCATTTAAAATTATTTTAAAATTTTAGAAAATTCCTAATAATTATAATAAAACATTTTAAAGCTAATTTAAATCACTAATGACCAATTATTACTAATAAACAAAAATTTTGAAAAACTGGGGTTGACATTAAGGATAAAATTGTGTTGTGGAGACAACACATGTTTGTGTGTCGTGGACACTACACATGTTTGTGTGTCATGAAGACTACACATGTATAGTATCAAGGAGGGAGGAGACAACTTTTAGGTGTAGGGGCTACTATTTACTTTTACACACTTTATGCACCTATCGACGATAGTGACTCGGTTGAGCGCTAATTACGGCCACCCTTTACTTACTTTTGTTTGTTCGGAGAGCCCATGCATGGAATGTTGTCTTCAAAAGTGCATGTATCACATAGTATGGTTAGGTGACCTTTATCCATTCTGGTATACATACTTTTTATATGGTTCATGTACTTATGCCTGATCATGGCATGGAACGGTATTTTATCGCGGACTAGTGTTCCACACCTTTTCCTTGTTTAATTGTAGGTGTGGTTCACTTCTTCGATGATAAAATATTAGACCATATTATGATTCAGATTATTATTAACGAGTTTATATTCAGTTATATGGCATATTTTTCTGTATCTTGTTACATTCCTCTGAGGACTGGTGATCTCTCCAGGAACAGACAATCGACTATATTCCTAGAAGTACGAATTTTGGACTAGACTCTTCCTTCTCTTCCTTTGCAGGCTATGGACTTTCTCCGAGACCGTGGACTTATTTTAGTGCCATTCTTTACTCATGTATACTAGTATATTCTTTAGATTCGCTTGGTAGTGGATTTGTCTCCACCTAGCAACTTGATCATTGACATTTTCATATTTGATTTAATGATATTCCTTTACTTTCAGTGATTAGTGAACCATGACTATCTATATACTGCATATACAACTTATGAATATTTATTATATGGCTGGCAAGTTACGTTACCTAGTCCTACTTATTTTGGGCCGGGCATTATATATTTTTTCGTGGCCCAAGCAGGCCGAAAAAGTATAATTTCGGTTACGTTACTGTAGTGAGCAAGCCTGCATATAAGATTAGAGTTTGGAATCTCATCCACATGCTTGATCACCTACTTTGATTCCATTTTTGAACTCTCATCTGACTACTTAACTTGCATCCTGCTTGATCTTGTCCTAACGTAAATCTTTTTTACTTATGTTTGATGGAGAGTAGAAAGATGATTAGCATTAGTACATGTCCCATAGATCAATTACACGGTTAGACCGATCATTTTATCAGTTAAGGATATGTTAGAAGAAATATTTAAGTTATAACTGTAGTAAAATATTTTGAAGGTTGATTAACATTATTGAATAATTTGAGGAATTATAGTCATGTGTGAAATATTATAATATTTTAAGTTGGGTAGTAGTTTTATTGTCAAATCTCAATTATTTTAGTAGAAATTTTATTTGCATATTGTTGGATGATCAAGAAGAAGTACATGTGAGCTCGAGGAAGCTAGGAGAAATTATAGAGTAACGACTATGACATGTTTAAATTTTATTTATTTTTGAAGATATTGATCTACTATGAAGATAAGATAATCTTGAAGAAACAATTTAAATTTTATATTGTGGTTTATAGTTATTTTCGGTTGAGAATGTATTTAGATTTTTATTGGGGTTGTTTCATCGATTAAAAATTTTGAAGATGGAATTTAAGTCACAATTTGAATATTGTAGGATTTTTAAAGGTTTAAATTTGGAATGAGATATGACTGGATAAATACTGTCTACTTAAATTTTGAGGAGATCACTAATAATTGATTTGGATTCAACTTTGTCTTTAATTTTGAAGAAGATTTATAAGATTGATTAAAGATTTCAGTTATTAGAATTTGAAGAAGATTGTGATAGTTGAATATTTTATTTGAGAAGATTATGGTAGATTTGATTTAGATTTTAGCTTTTAGCTGTTAGTTATTTTAAAGATTATTATGAAATAAGTGAATTGGATTTAAATTTCAATTTGGGGTTGGATTAGATTTAATGATGAATATTAAATATAAGGAGTTTAATGAATGCAAAGGAAGGAAGTCATAAGTAGAATAAAGGGACACTCTTTTGTACCATCAAAACCATCAAGCATAAGATTCATGTATCTTATTAATTTCTCTAGACTTTATGCATTCCCTTTTTTGTATTCCTACTTAACCATGACTATATACACAAGCACTTCATATGATTGAACTTCTTCGTGCCATAATGCCTCATCCATATCGGACCAACCCAACTCTTAAATACTATTTACATTTATCTTTCATCTCCTCCTTTCAACTTTGAGTTACGCTTTTATTTTGTACTTGATTTCCTATCGCAATGTATTATCTTATTTCTCATACCATGCTTTAGTTTTAATTTTGAGGAAGAAATTCTTGTAAGTTGGATAGACTGCAACCCCCTAAAATTTTAGAGTTTTTTAATTTTATTTTTATTAGTTAATTAGAAAGACTATAGTATATACTAACTATATATACAATATATGTGTGTAGTATGGTTTTACTTTTATCCATAAAATTAGATTTTTTTTTATAGATAAATAGATGTATACAGATCTCTAGAATTTTGTTTCTCATTTTTTCGAGCCTTCACAATATTATTTTATTTTTTTACTATTTTATCTCAGAAAATAATTTGTGTGGAATTCTTATAAATGAAATCATATTTTTTGAACAATAAAAAGTGTTTTTGTAGAATTATTTAACCTAGATGTTGGATTCATATAATTTTATCTAAATATATTTGATAATATCAAATATAACCTAAACGAGATTTGATAATATTAACTATTGATTGAAAGTTATGATTGTAATCAAATATTTAATTGATTAGAATGATTTACTTTTGAAAATTTATTTGATTAAATTTTATATGATGATTTTATTAAAATACTTTTGGTATTAATACTATCTTGAATTAGTTGTATGATTATTATATATTGATTTATTATTACTATTAAAATTTTGATTTGGATTAGAGTGATTAGTTGAGTTTAAATATTATAATTAATTTTTGGGTATTATTTACACTACTTGGATAATAGTAAATATTGTTAGTATTTTAAAATTATTATTGTGATTATATATAATGATTAAGATTAGATTTTCTTTATTTAAATTTGGTTTAATTTAAATTTATTTCATATATTGAGAATCTAGGAATTTGCATCCTTATCTAACTAGGTTTTTTTCACCATATTTCTAGGGAGCCCTTGCCGTTGTTTTCTCCAAAATTAATTCCTAACCACCTAGCCACAAAGAGGCATCATCTCATCTCCATTAAATTTGTGTCGTGCACTGTGTCCGTCCACCATCCTCGTGTCAGCTGTGCTGGCCTCGGCTCCGACCTCGGGGGTCTTTCCACTATTTTCTATTTACAATTACATCACCATCATCATGTCCGACACACCGGGCTGGATTCCTCCACAAATCAAACCCCAGCATATATCCCTCTGTGTCTAACAACCCCGGTCATAGATTGTAGTGCCTCAATCCGCAAGATGCATTAAGATGGTTGGCTGGCACGATGAAGCCTTGTTGGACTTGGGAATATGCAAATGATCTCTTGGAAGCCTATGCGATCGTGGAGGAAATCGTCTTATAAAATTGAGTAGTATTGAACCATTCGAAAATCTTTTAGCTTCACGCTTAATAAAAGGACTGTATGCTATAATTTTGTGTTAAATTGCTAAATGATATCTTGCATAGAACCCAGAAAGATAATGAAAGATAATTAATCACATGACCCAAAAACTGTTGTGAATCATTTTAATGAATTGTATCTCGCGTACTTTGCAATAAAATACATGACAAGTGAAGGAAAAGTCCAAATACTTAGGCGGTGAGTATATCTAGCCCCAGCTCGATGAATAGATGGTAACACAAATAATAAGACCCAAGAACTGTGCAGTGAGTATACTTGAATTATGACCATGAGAATGTATAGTATCAAAGATGTAGGAAGATATTGAGTAATCATATTCTATTATCTAGTGCCGATATAGAATGTTGATTACACCAAGTCCCTGGATTGGACAGTTGGTATTTGTGAGCTCAGCTCAAGAAAATGGAGGCTAGATGGATGAGAATGGTGGCTTATTGACTTAGTTTTCCTTATCATGCATTATATATTTTCTTCGTAGATAAGTCGCATATGGTTGCATAGTCATGGTCAACTTGTGCACAAGGTAGTTCCTCGAATGGTAATTCGAGGCCACGAACCGGTTTGTCCTAGGGGAACAAGGATTGGTGCCGACATACTGACATCGGAATTTTAAGACTTTCAGTAGGGGCTTGCTACCTTGCACTGAAGGGCACCGAAATCCTATGGTGCTGAAGTAGTGGCACGGTAAATCGGAAACCTCCCATGGGCTCGTAACCCATCTGGAGTTAGCTATTTATCATTATATAGTCCAAGATAGCGTATCGCCAAAGATCTTTATATAGTTAGGTGGAGTGTTAATGATGTCTTATGCAGGCAGAGTAAGTTATTACTCAATTACAGGGAAGGATGTTGGTTGTTGGTAAGAATCACCTGAACGGTGACAATCATGATAAATATGATATTGTTCCTAATAATGTCTTATTCAGGCAGAGTAAGTATTTTAAATATACAAAGATGGCTACACGACCGTGGATAAGAATCATGAAAGGGTGATGACATATATGCTTTACATTATGCTGGCTATAAATAAGATGCATACTTTACTTCTGTCGGATATGAATTGCTAATTGACCCTAAGGCAACGAGAAAGACCTTTTAATAATGTTATATAATATGATTACTTAGTGTTGTCTTCATAGGTGAGTTGGGCCAGCACCGCTCGCCAGTACATAGATGAATGTACTGACCCACATTGTGGGCATCATTTCAGGTGCTCGTACTTGGGGAAATCGTTTGATTAGTGCTTGGCATCAATGAATAGGTTTGGTGTGCAGAAATTCTTCTTACGAGACGATGTCTTCTCCTATGCGGGACATAATGTATGGAACAGTATGATTCAGATGAACCAGTGACATTGTAAGCTAAATTGGCAAGTTTATTGTAAGCCGAGTCGGCATGTTCAGTTGTAAGCCTAAATGGCAAGTAATTTAGTTGGCTATTCAAAAGTCTTGTAATCTGTTATAAACTCTGTATTCAGCTGCAAGCCTTGTAATCTATTGTAATTATCAATAAAAAGATATATTTTCTTCACATCTTGTTGTGACTTTCATTTATCTGCTTGGTTTGCTGCGATATCGTTATTTTCTAAGAAATATCAGGAACTGTAATGGTTTTGCCTTATACAAGTGCAATATAGACTTGTACGACATCACGCCCAGCAGTTATCTTTCAATCTCCCGGGATTGGAGCATGACCGAATGGTATCAAAGCATGGCTTTACGTCCTTGGATTCTTATTCGATTTATTTTAAATCAAAGTTGCACTTATGATGATTCAAAGTGGATTTCGCGATGACTCAAACGTTGCTTCCACGATTACTCAAAGATGCTTCCACGATAAAATCAAAGTTGCTTCTATGATTACTCAAAGTTGCTTCTATGATGAAATCAAAGTTGCCTCTACAATGACTCTAAGTTCTTCTACAATTGTTCAGTGTTGCTACCAAATTATTCTAAGTTGCTTCCTTGACTGAAAATTCGTTGATCCTCCTGGGCCGCTCACTAGGTGTTCCATACAATAAGTCTAAATATGTAGGTTGTGTTATGTGTGTTTTATTGAATTCTTAAAGATACCAAAACGAATAACAATTATATGATGCAATAATAAGTTTGTAACATGTGCTTGATGTCTTAAGTGTGGGATTCAAATAAGTCGATTGTTATGTGGCAATCAACAATGGGTGATGGTATGGTATGTTGGAACAGAAATTGTACATGACTTCAGTGAATGGGAATCAATAAAATGTTCGAGTTGGCTTATGTGTGTTGGCTTGGTTATAATTCAGATGCGGACGCGAGGGAATTGGGTTGATATTTGTGGCCAGCAGAGCTGCTGCGGGATGGATAGTCCATTATGGACACTGGTTTGATGCGAAGAGAAATATTCTGTCAGAATTAGCTTTAGCTCTGAGTGGTATACACCTCTACCCTCGTAGTGATAAGATGCATGTTGACCCTGTTTATAGTATTGTGATGCTTTACCTGTAAGGCATTTCGTAGTAACGAATCATAGCTGGGATTACGATTAATATATGACGGCTAGGCGTGTCCCTTGATAATTAAGGTCGGATAACTTGTTGCGATTTTGTGATGGTTAGCATTATGCTGGGTAATGATGAATTGAGAATATGAAATGAATGTCTTGGTTGGAAATGGTACGAATTATAGATTCAGGAGATAACCTGGATCAATTGGGTAAAAGGATTGTAGGCTAAGTAAAGATGGTAGAGTGTTGCTATCAAAAGTTTTGGAAAGAACAATATAGACCGAATAGTGAATGGTGTTGGAATTGAGTAGATAGAATTGCATGTTGGACGTCGACAAATTGATGGTGATGTTAGACATTTATTGAGATGTTGCGAATGATTCAAAAGATACAGAAAGTTGCATCAAGGACCCAAAGATAGAGAATAGACTTGAGGAAATAGATGGATTTTATACATGTTTAGTGGGCTTGAGAGAATTAGATGTGTCCCGAATTAACATGACCCTAGATCATTTTGAGGCATAAAGAATGAACACTCGTCCCTTAATGCATGGAAAAGTAGATGTTCCTTATAGGACTCTGATGGCTAGAATTCAAATAAGTATTGTGGTACAACAATATGCAATAGACCATGTCGGTGGATGATGATGTCACAGGAATAACAAATTAGGTGGAATATAGAATTGTTGGATTATGACTTTGCTAAATGAGTTATGTCATATCTACTAGATAGCCGATATACGGATGCTGGATGATTAGTGCCATAGTGATTGGATCAGTACATGAATAATGAATCTTCTGATAGAATCACAAGTAAATGATGCAAAACGAATATTGATGGTTAACATGAACAGCTAAGTGATGACCGTGTTTGGTGCTAGCAAAATTCATAAAGGATGCTTACGAAAGAAATATGATTATATGGTTGTCTTATTGATTGATTATAGAGTACATACCATACAGATGAACGAAAATATAGAAATTGAATGTCGTAAAGAGACCGAAGGAAAGAGATCATAAATGATAGACTATTGAGGTAACAATGTTAGATTATGACTTGAAATAGTTTGCCCGATTGAATAGACACAACTTGAGTACGATATGAGAATGCAAGTCGGATCAAGCAGGTGATGTTGCATCTATGCAAATGAAAACTATAAATTAGAAGTTCGATTAATAAAGTTCTATATGATGATCCATAAGAATTGTTGGATAGATTTTGTCGGTTATGGATAAGTCTAGAATACTTTATTGAGTATAACCCGAGGATGAGTACGGGTAGATAGACTTGACCCTCGAGTGTCGGTTGGTTGCCTAAGTTTTAGATTGGTCGGCCAGGATATTTTAGTTGCTTGAATTTATGAATAAGCTCATGAGATTATGGTAGCATCCCAGGTCCTTAGATTGGTCAGATCATAGATTGTCCCTGAGATAAGATAGAGCCCCTATGATAATAATTGGTTGCCTCTAAGATAAGAGATAAGTATGTCCCTACTAAGCACCCATCTTAGATGAGTTATCTGAATGTCTAGTTTAGCTTAGAAAAGCTGACCATAGAGACTTAATCGAAAACTAAGTTGTCTATTGTGGAGACCCTTAAGATGTCCCTATTGATGTTGCGTGGGTATAGTCGGAATAAATAAGATGTGTCAGGAAGTAAACTTTAGAATGAGATGAATATTGGAAAAATTTGATGTTACAACATTGGACCAAATGGCGGATCATATCGATTTTGGAACTTGGTTACCTTTATTTGGAATGTTGGAAATTGTTTGAATTGGTTGGTCGATTGAATTATATTGACCTGCTTTAATTGATAGTAGTGCCTTGAGACAGTTGGGATAATTTTATTGATGGATAATCAAATCAGAATTGACAATAAGTATATAATGAAATGGGATAGTACATATAGTCGAGATCAACGGGAGCAAATAAAATTTTAAAATGATCCTTGGAATTAATGCTGCTGGAAATGAGAGTTGCACATGCGAGATGTTAATATGTTGTCTTAATCAATACAAGAAAATGTTTGAGTACATCGGGAAATTTTACTAGAGTGAAATGATGGTATAACTTGGAAGATGGATCATAATCAAGAAACTTTCGAGTTGCAAATAAAGTGTAAGGATGCGAACGATAATGGGTACATGATTTGATCGATGAGAATCATGGTGTCGAACAAGATGTGGCTATTGGCTTTATAAAATTTAGTAGTATGAATGATTATAGACTTAAAAGGGGACACTGGATTCGTTGGAATACTTGTTACAACTAAGTTAGAATACTTTGAAAAAATTTGGTCGGCTGTGGAAAATTACTCGAGTTGGAATTGGCAACATTCACTGTGTTAATAGTTGATTGGGAGATTGACTAATGAATTGAGAATATGAGATGCTCAAGTAGATTTTCTAGCATTCGGGAATGAAGTTATACATGTAGCTCGTTCGTTTTCTCTATCACTGAACTTGGTTGAAATTCATATTGTAGAAGCATAAAAAATACAAGACTATGTATCCCACATGAAGAAGACAAAAGAAGCTATGCGCCCACCTAACCAAAGGGGGGCTATGTGCCCACAGAACCAAAGGGAGGCTATGCGCCCACATGATCGAAGAGAGGCTATGCGTCCACATGATCGAAGAGAGGCTATGCATCCACATGATCGAAGAGGAGCTATGTACCCACATTGTTTTCATGCATATCAAACATGCACCCAAGTATGGGCACATAAACTTACTCCCATACTATGCGCCCAAGGCAGCAGATCCCTAAGTCTCAGTCAACATCTACGATCAATCGTGCACCGAAGCATGCGGCCACATCAGTCTCCACGAGCAATCGTGCTCCGAAGCATGCGGCCACGTCAATCCCACGATCATCCAGTATCCATGTGCCTACACCCTATGCACCCAAAGGGGTGTTATGCGCTAACAGTAAAATTAGTGTATTTTCTACCTGTGGGCTCATAACAGTCATTTCAGTACAAAACGACTATAAATAGGGGTCTCATACCTCTTCAAAAATAGACAGAACGGAGAGCATTTCAAGAGCCAAATTGCTGTCCTTCTTGCCAGTGAGCCGAAAGTTAGCAATTTTCTTAGGTTTTCTTCCACTTTTGTAATCGGAGTGTCAACGGATTAAAGGAGCAACTGCCGTTCGATCTCCATTGTCCCATTCCCCAGAATTTATTTTGTACTCGGGGATCCTCAGTGCAGGATCTCTCAGGCGTACTCGATTTGTGGTGCCTTGCGCCAATAAGAAAAGACATCGTTTCTTCTTCTTTTTTGTGTGTGTCTACAAAAATGACGACTCTGCTGGAGACTACCTTTTCCTCTGACTAGAAGGTGGTGATGCAATCCGATACCGATAAAGTGGGAGCATTCAGAAGATGTTGATCGTGAAGTTCGACCAGCAGATGTTTGAAGAGATGCTCTAGAGGGAAGGCTCTACTCCCTCAACATCAGTGAAGCCGAACAAGTCTTGCAAGACTTGGCTTCCGAAGGCTCGTGGTGCATATCCTGCCAGTATCGTAGAAGATATGCAACCAAAGAACTCTGTCACATGGGTGCATAGGACTTCCATGTGGGCGCATGGAGCTCACCTGTGGGCGCATAGCTCAGCTACAGAGGCTCATGATAGGAAGAAGGCGCATACCGTTTTGAGCTCTACTAGCCCAGCAACTTCCCTCTTGTGCAATCAACAACAGAGTTTTCAACACTCGAAACTTGGCAAAGGAAAACACTACGATGCCAAGAATCGAAGTGTTCGACGCTCTGGACAAACTCAGCGAGGCTTACAAATGAAGAAGGCAAAACTGGAAGAAAACAACACTATTTTCTAAAGCATGTGCCAGAGCTATCTGTCCAAGGCAATATATGGGCACATAACTCTAGCCAAAGGACTTCTGTCTTCGATAGGCTATGCGCCCAGGGCCATGCGCCCAGGGCTATGCGCCCAGGCTCTGATGACCCATTCTATGTGCCCATATCCAGGAGGGCCAAGCATGCTGTCGGGACTTCAGGAAAGCATACGCCCAAGGGCATGCTCCAGGGTCTATGCGCCTACAGCAAAAAGACAGACCCCACAGCATATAGCACAAGGCTGTCTTCAAGGTCATTATGGAAATTAGGTGTGGGGGTTGCCCCTGCACATGAACTAAGTCCGGATGCACCAACTCCCCTTACAAACCCATATGCAAATCTTGGCAATGCATGTGACATAGGTTTTAAGGCAAAACTCCCTTCCATCGATTTACGCAACATGATAAATCATAAGCATAAAGCGAGGGAGGATACCACAATTCAGGGCGTACATCTGTGCACCAATATTGTCATCAACAGTTGTAAGCCCCCTGATTTTAGGTTTTTTTTCAATTTTCTAAATCAATTATTTTGAATAAATATTGTTATTTGATTATTATTTAATTTTCTTTTCTATGACTTTGACTTCTGGAGCGTCAGGGATGCCAATATCTGGAAACTCTCTACATGAGATTGTAGTAGACAAGATTAGCTTTATTTTGATATATCATGTCCCACTTAAGCTTGTTCCCTTGTACTCTTTTGCTTCGCACAACTTCAGGTCAATTTAAATCAATTGATCGTTGAATAATTATTAATTAAATTCCCACTTTTATCTTTGATCATCATATGCACGTTACCGTGACTTTTAATTTAGGAGCACAAGGCAAGTCATTTTCTCGGAACCAACTTCTCATACATGATCTACTCGAGACACCCTACACTCAAGACCTTCGTGTCACACACAGACACACCATCTTGTGCTTTATTTATTTCACACAACTTTCTTGACACGAGACCCAATTTTAATTCATCCCACGGAGTCACATTTATTTCTGATTTGAATTGGGATACCCTTTCGATCCAAACCAGTCAACCCAAAATATGGACACAACCCACAATAAGCCTACTACCCATATGACACTTGTGTCCCATTTAATTTAGCCCCCACATGTTACTTATTTACCCATGATCATAAACACCTAAAATTAATCTAGTTATTTTGCCAAAACCGATTTTGACCCGACCCGGCTCAACCGAACCCAAACCTAAGCTCCATGTTATCCCCTTATGAACACCCACGCCCTAATTCCCCTACAAAGTATTAAACACCTAGTCTACCCATTTTAAATCTCTAATGGACAAACCCATTGATTTAAATCCCGAAGATATGACTTAATATCCTACATTTAATCCTAGCCCTTGATTTTGCCCCATCAATCCCAACCACTCATCCCTATATAGCTTTTCCTCCTACACTCACTCCATGGCCGGCCCTAATCCCCAACTCTCTCACTTTATTTTTTTTAAAGAATTTCATTCTCTCTCTTTACTTTGTAAAGACTCTCTCTCTCTTCCTAAAAACTATTCAACCACACATTTCACACTCTCTCCCTATTTTCTTTCCACAGCAACTCCTTCCCAACTTGCTTTCTCCCCATGGCCGATACCTCCCATTCCCTCCTCCTCTTCTTTATTTTTTTCCTATCCTCCTCATCACCATCAATATTTTCTTCATCATCCTCCTCCTCTTCCATTCTCCTTCCATAGCAGCCCGCGCTGCCCTAGCCGGTCCGCGACAACCGCGAGGCAGTACTGCGCGCCACCCACGCCTCAGCCGAGCACCACCCCAGCCTAGCTGCCCAGACTCTGGCGTACCACTGTACAGCATCACTGTTCGGCCATGCACGTGAAGCCAGCAGCTGCAGCTGCAGCTGCGAGCGCTACAATGTACGAGGCCAGCAGCGTACGTGCGACAATGTGGGCCGCACGCCGCCGACCGCCACCGCCACGGTGCCCCCCATATCCGACGAACCTAGGCGACCCATCCCGGGTGTGTCGCCAACCTCCCCGACGCGTATCAGAGGCTATTTGTACATTTGGCACGAGATCCCGTCGTGACGCGCTCGGAATAAATTTTAGAATAGCATTCTGTCGTAGCGACTTCACGCACGTTTTTTAAAAATTCTAACCGTTGGATCGACGAACTCTTTGTTCCGTCACAATCTCGATATATAGCTCTCCATTCTCCTCACGTTTCATCCTTTAATTTTATCGTTTGATACATCAAAATCGGCCGCTAAGTTGACACTTTAAATTGTACTATTTTTGGACAGTTTTGTGGAGCCAATTTTGTCTGCGCGTATCTTCGCCATCGCAGCCCCGTTTAGTATGCCATAAGTTCCTGTGCGTAGCTGGTATAACCCTCTTCCCGCCCCTCAATTTTTGTTTCATTGTGAGCACGTTTGATTGGTTGAATTTGACGCCAAAGTTGGTCATCCGAATTCGTAATTTCCAACTTGTAAAATTCTACTTTTGAACCCGGGACTCCGAATTTCAATTCCGACACCACCAGTAGACTCGTGGCATCGTTCTGGCATAAATTCATATAAAGTTTGTTAGATTTGGAGGACGTGGGCCCTGGCACGTATTTCGGTGCAAAACGGGCCCCATAGTCCGAATCAACGGGTCATTTTGAGATCGGCTCATCAGAATCCAATTCCGGACATACTGTTGAGTTCGTATCATCATTCTGGACTCGTTGACATATAATTTGCTGAGTTTTGAGGACATTGGCCCCGGCACACTTTTTCGTGCAATTCAGAATTTTAATGTCCTGGTCAACGGACGAATTTGAGATTGGGTCAACGGAATCCAATTCTGGATATACCATTGGCTTCGTGTAACGCCCCAGTCCCAAAATACGTAGGACTAAAACGCAATCATGCCAGCTGTATACATACGAAGTACATAGACCCTCGTATATATATATAAGCTGTAAAATGCAGTAACCAAGGTACTAAATCTCATCCACAAAGATAAATATGATATAAAAGTAACTTTGAATTTGTCATGTACACCATAGTTGGGCGGAGACAAAGTCCACTACCAACCAAATTATATATGGAAAAATATACAAGGAAAGAATTTTAGCAAGCGAGAGCAATGGCGAGTCCAAGATTACACCACGAAGGAAGGAATGGCCTTAGCTAGAGCACCTGCAAGAAATCACGAAACACACACCTGGCGAGATAACCAGGTCCTCAGAGGGACGTAACAAGATACATCAACATGCCACATAATACTGAATATAAAATACTATGTCATAAATCACAAATAAAGTAAATAGTCACACTCGTAACAAGTTCCAATACCTCATCATCGAAACAGTGGACTACCCCTACAACCAAACAAGGACAAGGGGTAGTACACTATATCGCGTTGCGATATTGTCCCAAGCTACTAATGGATCGGGGTGATATGACATTGACGAGGGTTACCTAACCATCTAATGTGTTTATGCAGTAAGAACAAACCTTCAACGCATGAGCCCTGGCTGTAAATAGGATCGGCATAGTTTCCATATAGGGCACCAGGGGCCTACGTCCATAACGCTCGGGAAGCGTCAGAGGGCACCATGTGCAAGGGGCTACGTCCATAACGCTCTGGATAACGTCAGAGGGCACCTGGAGCCTGCGTCTCCGGCAGAGCGCACAGGTAATGAGGGAAGTGCATAGAAGCCCATACGTCAGGTAATGTTCTCCCCACCCAATGTACCTGTCAAGTCGCATCCACGACCATGTATCCCTACTAACTGCTTAGTCCTCTAACACGCCTCTATTAGCAGTTAGCCCTAACGCATGCGCATGGGAGATCAGCCCACACGCAAGAACCTCTATATGCTACTCATCTCACACATCATCGTGGTATAATTTTGTCAAGGTTTATGAAATGCACTAAGCTAGTGGTAGTCCATTAACTCTAAGTCCATATGCAATCAAAGGGTAAATAACAAGGTACAACTAATATCACTGAGCAGGCAGTAATCAAGAACTAGAAATAAATGAACAGTGATATATAATAAAAATGCAGACTGAATATAAACAGTATAATAGCAAGGTATCTTGCCTGGTGTTACGCCTGGTGTGGTACGATAATCCGACAAGTCCAGTCTTGTCCATTAGCCATCGTCATTGCGTATGGGTCCAAATTTCACGAGAACATAGGAGTGGAGATTAGTCGTGATTAACTAAGATAATTTGAAGGAATTGTGAAGACAATTACATATGCTAATTTTAGAATTATTATGTTTTGATACTAGTTTCAAATAAACATTTGAAATAAAAATCTTTTTAAACAAAACTAGGTTTTACAACTTTTTGATAGGAAAACAACTATTACCATGATTATAATAAATATATAAAAATGCTAGGAAATTATTTTATATTTTTATAAACTATATTTTATAATAAAACCGTTCTTGAACAAAACATATTTAACCCATTTACTGTAATAAAATATTTAATATATATTTTTTACATATGTATATACATACCCATGATACCCAAAATATCTAACTAATATATAGTAATAATAATAATAATAATAATCCTTAATAGTAATAAAAATAATAGAACTAATAATAATAACAATAATAATAATAATAATAATAATAATGGTGATAATAAATGATTACTAACAATAATCTTATATTAACAGTAAAAAAAAATACTTAATAACAGTATAATATCATAACAGTAAATAATGATTTATTTAATAATATTAATAACCTACAGAAAATATTATAACTCTCCCCCCCCAAATGTCGATTCAGAGAGGAAGAGAGAGAGAGAGATAGAGAATGAGGAAAAAAAGGGGGGTTTTCACCTGAGAGGAGGGGCGGACGGTTCCGGCGGAGCGATTGTGGTGGCCGGGGCTCCTCCGGGGGTCGCGGCGGAAGTGATCGAGAGACGGAGGGGCTCAGGCTCCGGCGGGCGGATGGGCGCTGAGCCGAGCGTGACTACGCGGAGGCGGATCTGGCTTGGATCCGACGGCTGCGGGGTAGATGGAGAGGTGGAGAGAGACGGTCGACGGCGGGGACGAGTTTGGGGGCATGGCCGGGCGGAGGAGCGATCGAGCGGCTCGTGCTCGACGGCGGATGGCGGTGGCACGCCAGCACTCACGCCGGTGGCCGGCGAGTAGGGCGCGGCGGAGGGTCACGGATGTGGCCGGCTCGTCCGGCTACGCAACTCGCGGGGAGGCGCACGGCTTGCGGGTGGCGGATGGAGCTCGTCGCCGAGGTTAGGGTTCTGCTCTCCTTCTCTTATTTTGCTGTTGTTGGTGGTGGTACGGTGGCTGGTTGGCGGGGTGGGGGTGATGATTTTGATGTGGGTTTTGGGGAGCAGATGCCGGGGAGAGGAGGAGGAGATGATATCGATGATGAACGGCGATGGTGGCAGAGTAGGGCTGTGAGGGGTTTGTCGATGGCGGCGAGGGTGGTGGTGTTGCCACTGGTGGTGGTGTCGGGGATGATGAGGGAGGAAGAGGTGACGGTGATGGTAGTCGGTGATTATTCCGACATTGGCGGTGGTGAGGATGACGGATCGGGACTGGAACGTCAGGTGGCTGTCGATGGGGTCAAATTTGGGTTGGGTGAGTTCGTGCCGGGATTTGTCTGACACGAACGGAGAACGTCCGGGGTTGTCGGACGGGGCAGGATCATGTACATGTAAAAATTTCTAGTGGATGGAAAGGGAAACACGGGCACGGACACGATGCACATACTCTCTTAGTTGTGGATGAAGAATTTCTGGAGGAGTACCTCTCCTTTTATAGGAGGTGGGAATGTCCAGTTGGATATAGATTAGGATTCGTTTAAATCCCGATGGATATTTCCATCTATTTATTTAAATCGATTTAAATCCAAAACAATCTAGATAACTTCCCTTTAAATTAAATGCATGTTTAAAATAAAATCTTTTCCACATTTAAATTATAAAAAAAAACTCAAATATTCAATAAACAATATCTTAAAATATATTTCCATAAATATTAAAATATAGCATTTAATTAATTTCGAAAATCAAGATAATTACTTAAATATTAATTATAAAATAGCTTTTGTAAATGCCAAAATAGATTAATAAACAATTTCCAAAATTTCGCAAATATCTAGAATATATTTTATACAAACCAATATTTTCCAATCCACTACTTATTTTAAAATAACTCTTTATACAAAATAAAAATATTTATCATATATTATTTTTCATGTACTTTCATATATAAAATAAATTTATAATAAAAATATTTTTCTAACATGTACCTCGACGCATATTCGCACTCGTCGAGTATTTTCGAAGCACAAATCCCGCACGCTACGCAAATACAACAAGAACTCGTATGCGACGTGTAGATACGAAATATACAAAAATAATACAAAATTATATTTATAAAAAAAAATCGTAGTAAAATTTAGGGGGTTTACATCCTACCCAACTTAAAAGAATTTCGTCCTCAAAATTATGAATTAGTAGGGGGTGAGAGGTCACAAGGGGGTATCAATGGGGATCCAATGATGACATTGATTTCACAAAATCATGCTGCAAGAAATCGTTATCTAGGTCGTAGTAAAACAATACGGTATGGTCACGGGTAATGAATGAGGGTCACGATTAAGAGAACGAATTAGATTCGCTTTAATTAAGCGACTGGAGGGTTTTGATAGGGTCGAGTAGTTTAGGATGAAGATATAGCAACATCGAGTGAGAATGGTCATAGTCGATAGGAAGGCTAGAGGAAGTTCTAGTATAACGCTTCCGTCCTCCTAAAATAGGTGAGGGCGAAGCAATATAGAGTTCGAAGGAGGCGTTAACGAGTACGAATACGTGTTTCAAAGACGATCAAAAATTTCAAGTAGAATTGTCAAGGCAGTCGCGGATGAGACTCTAGGGCAAGTTTGACTGTGTCTCCATACGCGTAGAATAATATATGAAAAGCGAACCGAGTGCACTATGGTTGATCAGACCATAATACTTCGGTTCTGATTAGACAATGTATTAGTGGGCGCCCACATTAAACATATGTCATGATCAAGCTTGTTAAAGAATAAGCTTGCAAACTAAGCTATTTTAGCATCATAGGTTGTCACGCCCCAGTTCCGAAATACGGGGACGTACACGGCCAGCTACACCGTATAAGGTATGAATACGCTATACGGTGATGACGGCTGTCCAGTCTGGTTGGGTATCCTAGCATGCAATCAATCTATGGCCTAAATCCGATCTCATATCCACAGGTAAATCACAATGAGACAATATCAAGAGAGATAATCATATGAAAAACAGGAAATACTCATATGAAAATCTGGAATCTACAGTACAGGATAATAATGTAGACTAGTATACCTTCCCACAGTTCCTAGCATGTCTGGAACTGAAACACACCCTCCAAGTCAAGTCTGGAAGATCCACCGGGTCGGTCTCAGACAATCTGGGAATAATCCAGGGTTGGTCAGGCCAACCGCAGCAAGTACCAAAAAGGAAGGCTCAAGGACGGACGAAGAAAACCAGCAGAATAAAATATGACAAGAATAACATCTAAAAACAGTAAATAAGGGTAAGGGATCGTGCGGTACCAACGCACGATAACAATCCACAAGTATAGTGAATCTAACACAATCACAATCTTCCTAGCATCCACTAACACCTGCACTGCCAGCTGGAAATCAATATCAGCTGGCTAGCAGGCAACAAGCCAAACAACACAGAAGGACAAGCGGCCACACAATGCCTACGGCTTACTATTATTAGCTAACTAGGATTATCACAGGCCTAATTACTAACAAGATGCAATGAGACTTCAAAGTCCAGCTCCTGCTTGCTACTACCCGAATGGCCCCAGCAAAAGAAAAAAATAGATATAGCAGGCACGCTGCAGTAAGATACATGTACCTTAAAGAAGTGCCACACTCGACGGAGGGCTAAAAATGTGCTCATCTCGACGGATAGCAACAAATCCCTAGTATATATATATAGATACATAGGGCCGGGGTCAGACAAGCAACAGGTCACTGGGAAGTCCCCATGAACTACATGATTAATCTAGTTATTAGCCTAGTCAGTTTCATTATGGATCCCTGACCGTGGTGCTCAGGGATCCATGTCATAGACATGATACAAGACAAGACTGGACTGGTGGCTTATACAAGCACAATCAAGAGAAATCAACCACGGTGTCAAGACGGGGTCATGTTGAGCAAGTCAGGACTAGCTGTCGCAACAGCAATCAAGAGTAAACATGCCATGTCGAGAGTACTAGTCAGGAGTGCGCCACCACGGGCCACTATCAAGAATCAAGAGTATACATGCCAGGTTTACTGTCAAGTCCAGAGTGCTAGTCAGGAGTGCACCTCTACGGGTCACTAATCAAGAATCAAGACAGGTCCAGGTCATCGTGTAACACCAGGAACAAGGTCAAACCTATCAGTCACAAGAAGTCACATGTCCAAATCGTGACATGGATATCAAGTCGATTACAAGATCAAAATCCCTACTATAATAGTCTTTCAAGTACACATGGGAACCTACAACTCAAATCATCAAGTCGGTCCATCCACCAGATCAATCTAGCAAGGGTCTCCCATCCATGATGGAGTGAATATCACGTCAATAAAGACAACCACCAAATACCAAGCTCATTCCCCTAACAATGCTAGGCCCTCTGACTCACAAGAATCCTCCAAGTTGATGATCACAAGCCACTAGAAAACAAGCCCCTCAACTACCAAGACACAGCAATCAAACCGGGTTCTCCAACTACCGGAATACACAAAGGTACCAGGTTTTTGGGCGTTTGGGAAGTCGAGTAAAAATCATATAATAATACCCTCGATATTCTCCTCGTTCCACGAAATATTCGAAATCACCAAAATCCAAGAACCCACATAGATCCACCAAGTCAATACCCCGAGATCGTACTCTCCATAATACTCAATCCTCAGTCATATCCACAAGTCACAACTCCCAATACATAGGACAACTGTCAGCTCTATCTGACTAGGCTAGGACAACCCCTAAGATGAAAGGTCAGGGGACAAGAGTCCGGTAATAAATATCGCCGGAAGTGGCAAGGATTACACGGACCGCTCTGGAGCAAATCTACAACCCTTAAACCAAACAAGGACCAGGGTTGCAGACCGTCTCTCGAGTGGAACCGCTCTCCTTACACTATCCGACGGACAAGACAGATCAGGAGCTAGGCGACTGATCTAGTCTGGAGTCTACCTAGCAAGCAATGGGATCAGTTATACTATACCAAGGTGAATAGGCACGAGCCCAGTCCAGCAAACCGAAGGAATGGTTCTGCCCAGTCCTTCGAACCAAATTCCCGATCGGGAATTTTGGAAGAATCCGACAGAGTCTCCTCTGTATTCTGGACAGGAGCTCCCAGCGAGTTTGGGCTAAAATCCACTCGGCGCAACCCGTCGCGGAATCGCAGAATCGCAGACTGAGAACACTAGGTCTCAGCTACCAGCAGCACTATGATGCGTACTAGGAACAAGTCGATAGCCGAGAACACTAAGTCTCGGCCTCCAGCAGCACTACGATGCGTACTGAAAATCAATCGAACCCGAGACCACTAAGTCCCGGCCTCCAGCAGCGCTACAGTGCGTACTGGGCGCCAAGCCAACATGCATAATAATAAAATTACCGCCTCACAGGGCGCACCCCAACACATGTCCATAAATCCCTAACCCAAGCACAATCACCGCCACAAGTAAAGTTAGCCAAGCCGTTACCCGACCGTGAGTCGGACACGGGGCATACAGGGACAATCCATACATGTGAGTCGTGCTCATGTCCTCGTAGGTGTGGATGACCCATCCGAGTTGCCCGATACGGTCTATCCCAGTATCGGACCAAGCTAGTCTAGGTTATCATGGCAGTATTACTGCTAAGCTACACTACTCATGATTATACAATTTTACAATAAATTAAATACAATAAAATCTTGGAGAGATGGCAAGAACCGCCGATGAGCAAGGGATACTTGCCTAGAGGGCTCGGCTAGGTAAGCAAGTCTTCGACAGTCGCGATCCAAGCTAGCACGCCAATCGAGATCCTGAGAACACACAATAAACAATCATTAGAATTAAATAATAAAATAATGACAAAATCACGAAGAATTAGCACGAGGCTATACCGTACGGGTCCCACAAGCAGCGCAGGGATCGGGCACGGAAACCGAGGCACGCGGACCGATACAGGCATGCAAATCGAGACGTGCACGTATATCGAGATGCGCACGAGAATCTAGAGAACATAAATATCGAGACGAACGAGAAACATAACGTGCACGTAAATCGAGACGTGCACGTAAATCGAGACGATCCAAGGTCCAAGGAGCACGTAAATCGATACGGCACATAAATCGATGTGTGCACGCAAATCGAAAGGGTGCAGAGTCCAATGCGGCACACAACCGAGGCAGCACGCAAATCGGTGCGTGCATGCAAACCGAGGCAACAC
Organism: Iris pallida; assembly: GCA_029216955.1. NCBI lineage: Eukaryota > Viridiplantae > Streptophyta > Magnoliopsida > Asparagales > Iridaceae > Iris > Iris pallida. The sequence continues at coordinate 15,358,891 of JANAVB010026400.1, forward strand.
AAGATATAATGTGACACACAAATCGATACGACACGGAAATCGGTGCGTACACATAAATCGAGGCGGTACGGGTCACGCGGTAGGCACAAAGGCCGAGACACGAAAATCGAGACGGTACACAAATGGAGATGACACGGTGCCCGAGGCATCGCGGGGCTCGAGGCGTCCCGCTGCCCTAGGCAGCACGTAGACCGAGGTATATACAAAACAAGGCGACACGTACACCGAGGTGCACACGACCCGAAAATACGAAGAACGAGGAAGCGCACCAACCGAGGTGTGCTGCCCGAGGTGACACGCTGCACAAGGCAGCGCACTGCTCGAGGCAGCACGCTACCCGAGGCGCCCGATCGAGGGGCTCGCTGCACGAGAGTGCGCTGCTCGAGACGGCACGCTCGACGAGGCAGCGCACAAAACGAGAAAGAGAGAAAGAGGGGAGCTCGGGAACCTCACCGGCGTACGCGAGGCAGCTCGGCCAGGTCGGTCCGCCGGACCGGAGAAGGAAGTCCATGGGGGAAGAGAGAGGAAGTCGGAGGAGGCTCACCGGGGTTGGCCATGTCGCGGCGGCTCCGACGGAGGGAGGACAGCAGCAACAGGAGGAGCTCCGGCCTGCGGTGGAGGAGCTGGTGGCGGCGGATGACGGCCACGGGGGCTGGTCGCCGGAGATCGAGCCGGAGAGGAGAAGAACGAGGGGGAGATGGCGACGATGATGGTGGTTGAAGGGGGCCGGAGGAGAAAGGGGGGCAGTGGTGGCCGACCACGGAGGAAGTGGTGGAGGCCGGAGGGAGACGACGATGGTGATGGTCGTGGAAATGGTGGCGGTGGCTGATGGTGGTGGAGATGGCGATGATGGTGGCGGCGGTCGCGGGGTGACGGGCGGCCGGGCTGGAGGTCGGTGGCAGCTACGGTGGTAGGTGGAGCCGGCTAAGGGGACGGCGGTGGCGCCAGATGGAGGAGGTCGGGATATGAGAGAGGGTGGAGAGTGAGGACGGGAGGGGAGTGGGCGGTTCTCCAGAGATGGTGAGGAGGGAGAGAGGGGAGTTAGGTAGGGGGAGGGTGAGTGGCTGTGAGGGGAAAGGGGAGAGTTAGTTTTAGGGTTTGGGTTTGGGTTTAAATGGGGTAGATATAGGAATATAAAATAATAATACTAATAATAATGATAATAAAAATGATAGTAACAATAGTAGCAAGAATAATAATATGAAATAAATTCACCCTCAAGAAAATATCAATAAAATTTTAACAATACCCAAATTTAAAATTCCCCAAAAATATAAAATACAGTCAGATACCTATTTCAAAAAATAGGGATTTGACATCCTATCCACCTTACAAAAATTTTGTCCTCGAAATTTTAGAATTATCAAAATAGGGTTTTCAAAACTAGTACATATATATCTGCCATGAAAACTCTTCCCACCTTACAGAAATCAAGTAATACAATAAGAAACGAATAAAATCTCAATAAGAAAACATCAAAGAGAACAAGGTCTAGATAAATCAACTCGCAAGGTAAATCGAAAACATCGAGAGAATCTCGAAAATCAAAGTCTCGCATACACGAAATAACCCCATAAATCAAAACAAGTATAGAATGTCGAAAACAATGTCAGAAAACGTAAAATCCCAACTGCACAAAAATTCGCATAAAATCGTAAAACACAGGATATCTGTCTCGAACCGATGACCGTAGTTCCTAATATTCGAAAAAAATGTGTCATGATCATTCCTTGCCACGCCATCCGAAATGGCTGCAAAAGATTCACCATGACACTATAATCGAGCGGCTGCAACTTTCGTTACCACGCCGTCAAGGTATACTAGGGTCACCCGGTACTCTCGACAAATACCCAAAAACGAATCAAATCCATAACTCACATATCTAAATCACTAAAATCACAAAAATCTCTAACAATATAACGAGAGTCCTAGAAAAACAATCAAAATCCAAAATCCAGGTGAATCACAACACACATCCAAAAATATCTTTAATAATAACCACAAGATAGCTTTTCTAGGAAAATACTTCATATCCATAGAAAAATACTCCAAATCAAGAATCCATATCAAAACATGATGTATAGAAGGTATATCTATAATCAAAATAATATCTGGAATATATAATCATGAGTGCGAAACTGTCCGAAATCAAGGAAGTCGAATTGATACGAGAATATCCCTCGGATACTCAATAAATGCTGAAACATCCAATCTCAGAGTCCAGATGAAATCTTCATTCTGCAGCAATCCAGCCAACGCTCGAAGAGGGCGATAATGATACTAAGTCAACACGAAGTCAACACACGAAAGGGATAACAAGAAATCAACCAAGGCAAAACACCGGTAGAGAGTACAGAACCCAAGATAAATAATCATGTAACCCAAATGATGGAGATAAGATAACATCTCATCAAATAAGGTGATCGACATGACCAACTATAGGATCATATCTATCAAACAAGGATCAGAGATAGATAACACGAATAAGACATGGCCAAGCAAGATAGGTCCAAGTAGAGATGAGAAACATTTCACAGGTTCAAGGGAGCGAAGGACAAATGTAACAAGTGGAAATACCAAGAAATAGTGGACTGAGATCAATAATCATGTGATACCCAACAAAATCTCAAAACGAGACCTGCATGGGCCACCACTAAAACTATGTCACGCCCCAGTTCTGAAATACGGGGACGTACATGGCCAGCTACACCGTATAAGGTACGAATACGCTATACGGTGATGACGGCTGTCCAGTCTGGTTGGGTATCCTAGCATACAATCAATCTATGGCCTAAATCCGATCTCATATTCACAGGTAAATCACAATGAGACAATATCAAGAGAGATAATCATATGAAAAATAGGAAATACTCATATGAAAATCTGGAATCTACAGTACAGGATAATAATGTAGACAAGTATACCTTCCTACAGTTCCTAGCATGTCTGGAACTGAAGCACACCCTCCAAGTCAAGTCTGGAAGATCCACCGGGTCGGTCTCAGACAATCTGGGAACAATCCAGGGTTGGTCAGGCCAACCGCAGCAAGTACCAGAAAGGAAGGCTCAAGGACGGACGAAGAAAACTAGCAGAATAAAATATAACAAGAATAACATCTAAAAACAGTAAATAAGGGTAAGGGATCGTGCGGTACCAACGCACGATAACAATCCACAAGTATTGTGAATCTAACACAATCACAATCTTCCTAGCATCCACTAACACCTGTACTGCCAGCTGGAAATCAATATCAGCTGGCTAGCAGGCAACAAGCCAAACAACACAGAAGGACAAGCGGCCACACAATGCCTACGGCTTGCTATTATTAGCTAACTAGGATTATCACAGGCCTAATTACTAATAAGATGCAATGAGACTTCAAAGTCCAGCTCCTGCTTGCTACTACCCGAATGGCCCCAGCAAAAAAAAAAGATAGATATAGCAGGCACACTGCAGTAAGATACATGTGCCCTAAAGAAGTGCCACACTCGACGGAGGGCTGAAAATGCGCTCATCTCGACGGATAGCAACAAATCCCTAGTATATATATATAGATACATAGGGCCGGGGTCAGACAAGCAACAGGTCACTGGGAAGTCTCCATGAACTACATGATTAATTTAGTTATTAGCCTAGTCAGTTTCATTATGGATCCCTGACCGTGGTACTCAGGGATCCATGTCCTAGACATGATGCAAGACAAGACTGGACTGGTGGCTTATACAAGCACAATCAAGAGAAATCAACTACGGTGTCAAGACAGGGTCATGCTGAGCAAGTCATGACTAGCTATCGCAACAGCAATCAAGAGTAAACATGCCATGTCGAGAGTACTAGTCAGGAGTGCGCCACCACGGGCCACTATCAAGAATCAAGAGTATACATGCCAGGTTTACTGTCAAGTCCAGAGTGCTAGTCAAGAGTGCACCTCTACGGGTCACTAATCAAGAATCAAGACAGGTCCAGGTCATCGTGTAACACCAGGAACAAGGTCAAACCTATCAGTCACAAGAAGTCACATGTCCAAATCGTGACATGGATATCAAGTCGGTTACAAGATCAAAATCCCCACTATAATAGTCTCTCAAGTACACATGGGAACCTACAACTCAAATCATCAAGTCGGTCCATCCACCAGATCAATCTAGCAAGGGTCTTCCATCCATGATGGAGTGAATATCACGTCAATAAAGACAACCACCAAATACCAAGCTCATTCCCCTAACAATGCTAGGCCCTCTGACTCACAAGAATCCTCCAAGTCGATGATCACAAGCCACTAGAAAACAAGCCCCTCAACTACCAAGACACAGCAATCAAACCGGGTTCTCCAACTACCGGAATACACAAAGGTACCAGGTTTTTGGGCGTTTGGGAAGTCGAGTAAAAATCATATAATAATACCCTCGATATTCTCCTCGTTCCACGAAATATTCGAAATCACCAAAATCCAAGAACCCACATAGATCCACCAAGTCAATACCCCGAGATCGTACTCTCCATAATACTCAATCTTCAGTCATATCCACAAGTCACAACTCCCAATACATAGGACAACTGTCAGCTCTATCTGACTAGGCTAGGACAACCCCTAGGATGAAAGGTCAGGGGACAAGAGTCCGGTAATAAATATCGCCGGAAGTGGCAAGGATTACACGGACCGCTCTGGAGCAAATCTACAACCCTTAAACCAAACAAGGACCAGGGTTGCAGACCGTCTCTCGAGTGGAACCGCCCTCCTTACACTATCCGACGGACAAGACAGATCAGGAGCTAGGCAACTGATCTAGTCTGGAGTCTACCTAGCAAGCAATGGGATCAGGTATACTATACCAAAGTGAATAGGCACGAGCCCAGTCCAGCAAACCAAAGGAATGGTTCTGTCCAGTCCTTCGAACCAAATTCCCGATCGGGAATTTTAGAAGAATCCGACAGAGTCTCCTCTGTATTCTAGACAGGAGCTCCCAGCGAGTTGGGGCTAAAATCCACTCGGTGCAACCCGCCGCGGAATCGCAGAATCGCAGACTGAGAACACTAGGTCTCAGCTACCAGCAGCACTATGATGCGTACTAGGAACAAGTCGATAGCCGAGAACACTAAGTCTCGGCCTCCAGCAGCACTATGATGCGTACTGGAAATCTATCGAACCCGAGACCACTAAGTCCCGGCCTCCAGCAGCGCTACAATACGTACTGGGCGCCAAGCCAACATGCATAATAATAAAATAACCGCCTCGCAGGGCGCACCCCAACACATGTCCATAAATCCCTAACCCAAGCACAATCACCGCCACAAGTAAAGTTAGCCAAGCCGTTACCCGACCGCGAGTCGGACACGGGGCATACAGGGACAATCCATACATGTGAGTCGTGCTCGTGTCCTCGGAGGTGTGGATGACCCATCCGAGTTGCCCGATACAGTCTATCCCAGTATCGGACCAAGCTAGTCTAGGTTATCATGGCAGTTCTACTGCTAAGCTACACTACTCATGATTATACAATTTTATAATAAATTAAATACAATAAAATCCAGGAGTGATGGCAAGAGCCGTCGATGAGCAAGGGATACTTGCCTAGGGGGCTCGGCTAGGTAAGCAAGTCTTCGACAGTCACGATCCAAGCTAGCACGCCAATCGAGATCCTCAGAACACACAATAAACAATCATTAGAATTTAATAATAAAATAATAACAAAATCATGAAGAATTAGCACGAGGCTATACCGTACGGGTTCCGCAAGCAGCATAGGGATCGGGCACGAAAACCGAGGTACGCGAACCGATATGGGCATACAAATCGAGACGCGCACGTATATCAAGACGCGTACGAGAATCGAAAGAACACGAATATCGAGACGAATGAGAAACATAAATCGAGACGTGCATATAAATCGAGACGATCCAAGGTCCAAGGAGCACGTAAATCGATACGGCACACAAATCGATGTGTGCACGCAAATCGAAAAGGTGCAGAGTCCAATGCGGCACACAACCAAGGCGGCAGGTGCGTATATACAAACCGAGGCAACACAAGATATAATGTGACACACAAATCGATACGACACGCAATTCGGTGTGTGCACGTAAATCGAGGCGGTACGGGTCACGAGGTAGGCACAAAGGCCGAGACACGAAAATCGAGACGGTGCACAAATTGAGATGGCACGGTGCCCGAGGCATCACGGGGCTCGAGGCGTCCTGCTGCCCTAGGTAGCACGTAGATCGAGGTACACGCAAAATGAGGCAACACGTACACCGAGGTGCACACGACCCGAAAACACGAAGAACGAGGAAGCGCACCAACCGAGGTGCACTGCCCGAGGTGACACGCTGCACAAGGCAGCGTACTGCTCGAGGCAGCACGCTACCCGAGGCACGCCGATCGAGGGGCTCGCTGTACGAGAGTGCGCTGCTCGAGACGGCACGCTCGACGAGGCAGCGCACAAAATAAGAAAGAGAGAAAGAAGGGAGCTCGGGAACCTCACCGGCGTACGCGAGGCGGCTCGGCCAGGTCGGTCCGCTGGACCGGAGAAGGAAGTCCATTGGGGAAGAGAGAGGAAGTCGGAGGAGGCTCACCGGGGCTGGCCACGTCGCGGCGGCTCCGGCGGAGGGAGGACAGCAGCAACAGGAGGAGCTGGTGGCGGCGGATGACGGCCACGGGGGCTGGTCGCCGAAGATCGAGCCGGAGAGGAGAAGAACGAGGGGGAGATGGCGACGATGATGGTGGTTGAAGGGGGCCGGAGGAGAAAGGGGGCAGTGGTGGCCGGCCACGGAGGAAGTGGTGGAGGCCGGAGGGAGACGACGATGGTGATGGTCGTAGAAGTGGTGGCGGTGGCTGATGGTGGTAGAGATGGCGATGATGGTGGCGGCGGTCGCGGGGTGACGGGCGGTCGGGCTGGAGGTCGGTGGCAGCTACGGTGGTAGGTGGAGCCGGCTAAGGGGACGGCGGTGGCGCCAGATGGAGGAAGCCGGGAAAGGAGAGAGGGTGGAGAGTGAGGACGGGAGGGGAGTCGGCGGTTCTCCAGAGATGGTGACGAGGGAGAGAGGGGAGTTAGGTAGGGGGAGGGTGAGTGGCTGTGAGGAAAAAGGGGAGAGTTAGTTTTAGGGTTTGGGTTTGGGTTTAAATGGGGTAGATATAGGAATATAAAATAATAATACTAATAATAATTATAATAAAAATGATAGTAACAATAGTAGCAAGAATAATAATATGAAATAAATTCACCCTCAAGAAAATATCAATAAAATTTTAACAATACCCAAATTTAAAATTCCCCAAAAATACAAAATACAGTCAGATACCTATTTCAAAAATAGGGATTTGACATAGGTAAATAAAATTATAAGTAAAGGGTAATGATGAAAGAATCAAAAAGTCCAAGATCTTATAAAGTCTTAGTTCCGCCTAAAATTTGGGTACTTGGTTGACTAGATAAGCTAGGGTCCTCTAAGTGTTATAGTCCAAATGAAATTATCAATATGATTCACTAGGAAAAATGGGTTTGCTAGGTAATGAGATATTCTACCCAACTTAAAAGAATTAAACTATTGGTGCCATGGGATGATAGGTCCAGCAATCAAGATAAATGTAAGGTTAAGCATTAAGGAAAATAGAGCAAAATCATATATCGAGGTCGAGTCTATAGTTAAAAAGTATATTGGTTTCACGGTAGGGGTTAGAGTCCAGTCTTTTCGATCTGAAAGTCGTAACATGAAATTAGGGTACAAGGAGACGTGTTTTAGGGACGTGTTTTAGTGAGACATGATATATCTACATAAAGGTGGACTCGTCTAGGTCTTACATATAAAATTTGTTGAGATGAAAAGTCTAGTATTGTGCTCCAAATATCCAAGTCTTGGTAAGGGACGACAAAAAGTTATAAAATAGAAAGTGGGAGTTCACGAGGTGATAATTAATGCAAAATAATAAGGAGATCAAGTTTAAGGCTTGAGATAAAATTAATTAAAGAATCCATAAATAATAATTTAGGGGCACAGTTCTAGTGAGAAGATAATATCCTAATGAATACAGTTTGGGAACAATTAATTCATTATACAAATGCAATGGGTTAGAAAGTCGCAATAAAAGATCTAAAATTGAAGGAAAGTCGAGTAAGTCAAGGTGGAAATACAGTCACATAGCTATGTAGATGACTGACAATACTGGTGTATATACTACTATCATAGTCATGAGTGACATGGCAATTTGTATGGAGTACATCTATCTTTTTAGAGCTATCTTGATGGCCTACCATTAAAAATTAACTCAAGTTTCAAAAAAAAGGTTTCAAAAATAAACTTTCAAAAATAAACCACAAAAATTTATATTTACTCCAAGCCGTTCAAATTCATCATAACAAATTTAAATCACTTCATAAATCTCAAAGCAAAATTTTATCATGTTACTACTAACCTTTTCCAAAAATTTTAAATTCCGCTATTTAACTCAAGAATTCAAAATTTTTTACAATCAATCAAAATTTAACACTCTAAAATTTTCAAATAACTCATAATAAAACTCTTAGCATATTAAAAGCAATCTTAGAATTAAGCTCAACGCTCTCATCAATTTTTAACTTCTATTCATGCTAAATTATTCAAGCAAAATCACAACCCTTAAATGGTAACTTACTTTAATCAATCAAAATAACCTTTTATCACATCAATTCGAAATTCTCCCAAAATTTTAATATTAGCAGTCCCTCATTAAACTAATTTTTTAAATAATCTTATCAGTTAAATTTTTTTTTATTTTTTTTCCAAAAATCTAAATAGATTTGTAAATCCTCAATCATAGGACACCATTTAAAATAAATTTTTTTTCTCAAAATCGTTTTCATAACTTCCAAATATTTTAAACTAAAATTTACCGTCATTACTTCCACTTAAAATTCAAAATTTACTAAACAAAAAAAATAAAAATAAATCGCAAGTTGTACAACTCAAATTTAAATAATTCCTTCGACCATTTTTAAAAGCTAAGATCATTTTCAAACCAAATTTATAACTGTTCAAAGGGACATAACTATGATCCACTAAATCATAAACATCAACACTCGAAAAATAAAATTTATATTTGTTCAAAGATGTTTATCTATCACCCAAAAGTTATAAATATCGCAACTCGAAAAGCAAATCTATTTATACTTGTGCAAAAACCCAATAAATCATAATATCAAATCTCAAAAAGCCAATCAATTTCTTAAACCAAGTATAAAATTCCATAAATCCTCTGGTGTTTACTATTTAGAAATCTCAAGATTAAAACTTTCCGTGGTAATATTCAATTACTAATCATTAATCACACTAAAAAAAAAACCTTTTAACTCAAGTAGAGTCTTGAATGTATTCCAATTGCCAATATGACCATTTTAGCCGTGTGTTTGACCTATGAGCATATACTAGTGTAGTCATCTTCTTAGTTGACACTAGGTACGGAAATAAGAATCAACGGTAGAAAAGAATCAAGCAAGATGCAATTCAAGGAAGTCGAACGAGAGTTCAAAATTTGAAGTCAAGGGAAGAGGTCAAGCTGTATGGATGAGATTCCTAGATTCTAATCCTATGTTGCAGGCCCGTTCGGTACAGTCATGTAACCAAAACGGCAAACTGACCTGCATGGGCCACCACAAAAAAATGTAACGCCCCAGTCCCAAAATACGTAGGACTAGAACGCAATCATGCCAGCTGTATACATACGAAGTACATAGACCCTCGTATATATACATAAGCTGTAAAATGCAGTAACCAAGGTACTAAATCTCATCCACAAAGATAAATATGATATAAAAGTAACTTTGAATTTGTCATGTACACTATAGTTGGGCGGAGACAAAGTCCACTACCAACCAAATTATATATGAAAAAATATACAAGGAAAGAATTTTAGCAAGCGAGAGCAATGACGAGTCCAAGAGTAATCACCACGAAGGAAGGAATGGCCTTAGCTAGAGCACCTGCAAGAAATCACGAAACACACACCTGGCGAGATAACCAGGTCCTCAGAGGGACGTAACAAGATACATCAACATGCCACATAATACTGAATATAAAATACTATGTCATAAATCACAAATAAAGTAAATAGTCACACTCGTAACAAGTTCCAATACCTTATCATCGAAACAGTGGACTACCCCTACAACCAAACAAGGACAAGGGGTAGTACACTATACAGCGATGCGATATTGTCCCAAGCTACTAATGGATCGGGGTGATATGACATTGACGAGGGTTACCTAACCATCTAATGTGTTTATGCAGTAAGAACAAACCTTCAACGCATGAGCCCTGGCTGTAAATAGGATCGGCATAGTTCCCATATAGGGCACCAGGGGCCTACGTCCATAACGTCCGGGAAGCGTCAGAGGGCACCATGTGCAAGAGGCTACGTCCATAACGCTCTGGATAACGTCAGAGGGCACCTGGAGTCTGCGTCTCCGACGGAGCGCACAGGTAATGAGGGAAGTGCATAGAAGCCCATACGTCAGGTAATGTTCTCCCCACCCAATGTACCTGTCAAGTCGCATCCACAACCATGTATCCCTACTAACTGCTAAGTCCTCTAACACGCCTCTATTAGCAGTTAGCCCTAACGCATGCGCATGGGGTATCAGCCCACACGCAAGAACCTCTATATGCTACTCATCTCACACATCATCGTGGTATAATTTTGTCAAGGTTTATGAAATGCACTAAGCTAGTGGTAGTCCCTTAACTCTAAGTCCATATGCAATCAAAGGATAAATAACAAGGTACAACTAATATCACTGAGCAGGCAGTAATCAAGAACTAGAAATAAATGAACAGTGATATATAATAAAAATGCAGACTGAATATAAACAGTATAATGGCAAGGTATCTTGCCTGGTGTTACGCCTGGTGTGGTGCGATAATCCGACAAGTCCAGTCTTGTCCATTAGCCATGGTCATTGCGTATGGGTCCAAATTTCACGAGAACATAGGAGTAGAGATTAGTCGTGATTAACTAAGATAATTTGAAGGAATTGTGAAGACAATTACATATGCTAATTTTAGAATTATTATGTTTTGATACTAGTTTCAAATAAACATTTAAAATAAAAATCTTTTTAAACAAAACTAGGTTTTACAACTTTTTGATAGGAAAACAACTATTACCATGATTATAATAAATATATAAAAATGCTAGGAAATTATTTTATATTTTTATAAACTATATTTTATAATAAAACCCTTCTTGAACAAAACATATTTAACCCATTTACAGTAATAAAATATTTAATATATATTTTTACATATGTATATACATATCCATGATACCCAAAATATCTAACTAATACATAGTAATAATAATAATAATAATAATAATAATCCTTAATAGTAATAAAAATAATGGAACTAATAATAATAACAATAATAATAATAATAATAATAATGGTGATAATAAATGATTACTAACAATAATCTTATATTAACAGTAAAATAAAAATACTTAATAACAGTATAATATCATAACAGTAACTAATAATTTATTTAATAATATTAATAACCTAAACAAAATATTATAACTCTCCCTCCCCCAAATGTCGATTCAGAGAGGAAGAGAGAGAGAGAGATAGAGAATGAGGAAAAAAAAAGGGGGGTTTTCACCTGAGAGGGGGGGCGGACGGTTCCGGCGGAGGGGTTGTGGTGGTCGGGGCTCCTCCGGGGGTCGCGGCGGAAGTGATCGAGAGACGGAGGGGCTCAGGCTCCGGCGGGCGGATGGGCGCTGAGCCGAGCGCGACTACGCGGAGGCGGATCTGGCTTGGATCTGGCGGCTGCGGGGTGGATGGAGAGGTGGAGAGAGACGGTCGACGGCGGGGACGAGTTTGGGGGCATGGCCGGGCGGAGGAGCGATCGAGCGGCTCGTGCTCGACGGCGGATGGGGGTGGCGCGCCAGCGCTCACGCCGGTGGCCGGCGAGCAGGACACGGCGGAGGGTCGCGGATGTGGCCGGCTCGTCCGGCTATGCAACTCGCGGGGAGGCGCACGGCTTGTGGGTGGCGGATGGAACTCGTCGCCGAGGTTAGGGTTCTGCTCTTCTTCTCTTATTTTGCTGTTGTTGGTGGTGGTACGGTGGCTGGTTGGCGGGGTGGTGGTGATGATTTTGATGTGGGTTTTGGGGGGCAGATGCCGGGGAGAGGAGGAGGAGATGATATCGATGATGAACGGCGATGGTGGCGGAGTAGGGCTGTGAGGGGTTTGTCGATGGTGGCGAGGGTGGTGGTTTTGCCACTGGTGGTGGTGTCGGGGATGATGAGGGAGGAAGAGGTGACGGTGATGGTAGTCGGTGATTATTCCGACGTTGGCGGTGGTGAGGATGACGGATCAGGACTGGAACGTCAGGTGGCTGTCGATGGGGTCAGATTTGGGTTGGGTGAGTTCGTGCCGGGATTTGTCTGACACGAACGGGGAACGTCTGGGGTTGTCGGACGGGGCAGGATCATGTACATGTAAAAATTTCTAGTGGATGGGAAGGGAAACACGGGTACGGACACGATGCACATACTCTCTGAGTTGTGGATGAAGAATTTCTGGAGGAGTACCTTTCCTTTTATAGGAGGTGGGAATGCCCAGTTGGATATAGATTAGGATTCATTTAAATCCCGATGGATAATTCCATCTATTTATTTAAATCGATTTAAATCCAAAACAATCTAGATAACTTCCCTTTAAATTAAATGCATGTTTAAAATAAAATCTTTTCCACATTTAAATTATAAAAAAAAATAACTCAAATATTCAATAAACAATATCTTAAAATATATTTCCATAAATATTAAAATATAGCATTTAATTAATTTCGAAAATCAAGATAATTACTTAAATATTAATTATAAAATAGCTTTTGTAAATGCCAAAATAGATTAATAAACAATTTCCAAAATTTTGCAAATATCTAGAATATATTTTATACAAACCAATATTTTCCAATCCACTACTTATTTTAAAATAACTCTTTATACAAAATAAAAATATTTATCACATATTATTTTTCATTTACTTTCATATATAAAATAAATTTATAATAAATATATTTTTCTACCATGTACTTCGACGCATATTCGCACTCGTCGAGTATTTTCGAAGCGCAAATCCCGCACGCTACGCAAATACAACAAGAACTCGTATGCGACGTGTAGATACGAAATATACAAAAATAATACAAAATTATATTTATAAAAAAAATCGTAGTAAAATTTAGGGGGTTTACACTTCGTATCGTCATTCTAGATTCGTGAACATATAATTTTTTAGGTTTATTGGACTAGTGTCCTTGTAAGTTTTCGGTCGCGGGTCCGACACGGACACCGTTTTGATCCAAAATTACCTTTTTGCCCGTGTATCGAAATTGGACTTATGGATAGGCTATCATAGCTGATTTGACCATTCTGGACACGTTGGTGATATTTGTTTTATCATCCGACAATGTTTGTAGATATTTCTCTATGTATCACCTTTTATTACAATTAATTCTTATTATGTTCATATTTCGGAATTAGTGAAACGAAACTGAGATCAGTCGATTCCAGTGATCTCACATCGCAAAAATTGACAAAATGACCATGTGGATCACTATGATAAGATTATTAACCATACCGCTGATTACCTTATCTCGATTTATGTGTTGTAGGTTTCGATGTACGAATAATGAGGTGCAACTTGATATTTTAATTCTTAGATTAGAGTTGATCCTGTTTGACCAAGATATATGGTATATTGGTAGGTAAATGTTAGAAATATGATACTTTGACTAGTGTTGATCTCCATTGACCAAGTTTGATTGTTTTGACCAAAAGTCAACTATAAGTCAACAATTGGCCTAGAATTGACTAGAACTTGACCAGAGTTGACCAGTTGACCAAAAGTCAACTGTGAGTCAACCATTAGCCTATTTTGAACCTAGTTTGACTTTGTGTAGCCTAGTTTGACCTAGTTTGACCTTATGTAACCTAGTTGGACCTAGTTGACTTTATGCGACCTATTTGATTTAGTTGACTGAGTTTGACCTAGATTACATAGCTTATACTATATAATCATGCCTAACACTGTTGAACCCTCATTAGCTTATAAATATCTCATCTTTAGGTCTGTGACATCACACTGAGCATCGACCCCATTTGACAGCTTAGGACCCCAGGCGAGTACATTCTCTGATAGTAGTTTCTTATCTTGATATCTTCTGTATACGATTCAGTTATAGTGTTTAACTTGATTTTTGTCACGATAGTGCACGGACTAGTATACGTCGGATCCTGGCATGAGATGTTATTCTTGGACTTTCTTGGTATATTGGTACATTGTTCTATCTTATTTTTTGTACTTATATAGACACCGATTCCTGAGGGGCATTAGCTACCCTCTTGGAGAATCCCGTGTCATGACGTGCTATGTCCGAATCCATATACTATTCGGTGATGGGGAGTTGTTATAGGTTATGTGATCAATACCCCCATGTCACTATTTCTTGTGCTTGCGTCACCCTCACTGCACGTAGGGTGTAGCGAGATCTTATATTTCTTGTGCTCGCTTTCCATATTGGCCGGCTTGACCCTTCTTGAGATTTTCCTGTGATAGCCGGGCCAAATGGAATATTTTGATCTTGACCCAAGCCGATCACATAATGCTATAATATCTCTAGGTACATTTTATGTTGAAATGCCCCAGAACCAGAATACTGGAGAGCGGGGGCGTACATAGCCAGCTACGTATATTGAAGTGCAACCAACCTCGCTATACGGTCACGGCTGTCTAGATACATGAGGGTTTAACTACAAGCCAACAGCCTCCTATGGTCATGAACAAGCCTATTGTCTCAATCTCAAGCAAGCAATAATAGTTACAAGATGTTAGAGCACCAAATATATAATAGCAAGGCGTCCCATACATTACATATTGGATGATCATGAAGCTAGTCGTTATAAATTGTTAGGACTAGCAAGAGTTTAGTCATACATGATCAACCCTAGGGTCTGTCAATCATGTTACAGCCCGTAGGTAGACAGTAAATAAAGGTGAAATACGAGCTAACATGTGCTCGCCGGTTAAACGCCTCAAAAGAATAATTTTACAATAAAGTGGAAGGACAAAAAGAAACCCACTCGTTGCCAGGGTTACGCCTGGTGGTCACCATCTGGTTGGAAGACAAGTGGATCCTCTGGTGCTGCTCCGATATCTGGCCACACAAAACCAGCTGGGTCAGACCCCAAAAAGAGCAAGTGCCACAAAGAAGGCTTCACTTAGGAACTAAAACCAGTATATCACAATAGAATATTAAAGATAATAAATAAAGAACTGATAATAACAGAGATAACAACAGTAAACTGAGTATGAAGAAACCATTCAAGTAGCCAGACCACAACCCTTAAACCAAACAAGGACCGGGGTTGCAGCCCTTCACCTGAATAGAAATCCGTCTCAAATACTATTGGTACAGTGAAGACAATAAACGAAGAGAGGACACAAAACTGCTCCGGGAGCCAGGTTACAACCCTTAAACCAAACAAGGACCGGGGTAGTAACCCTTCGCCTGAACAGAACTGGACCCCTGATCTTTATTGCTAAGGCCAGCATAAATAATCATGGTATTAAGGTAAAGTAAAACATGACAAACATGGCATGGGGTTGAAATAAGATAATAAACAAAGAGAGGACACAGAACTGCTCCGGGAGCCAGGTTACAACCCTTAAACCAAACAAGGATCGGGGTTGTAACCCTTCGCCTGAACAGAACTGGACCCCCGATCGTTATTGTTAAGGCAAGCATCAATAATCATATCATGTCACAATCTTGCACAGGATCAGGATAAGACTAAGCTGGAATAAACTCCATCCAATCAATCATGGCCAATCAAGAGTACAGCTTGATACATTTAACTAACTAGGGTTATTACAGGCCTAGTTACTAGCAAGATGCAATGAAATTATTCCAACAGCCACAAGCTTTGCAGACCATCCAGGTTATCCGGGTCGAATGTCCGTTTATGCAATACGTGACTGTGTGTTGGAAATGTGCCCTACTCGTCGGTAGGCTACAAGTCCACTTGAGCGCCCAAATAACGGGATTGCCTGAAGCTGGGAAATCTCTTCAAGACTACTGGATTATTCTAGTTATTAGCCTTAGTTGAATTCAGTAGGTACCCCTGATCGTGGTACTCAGGGATCCCCATCCTAGACATGATGCAAGACAGTACCAGTTTATTTGTACAAACACAATTGCCTACGGTGTCTAGATCTTTTATACTTATTATGTCAGGCTAGCTGTCGTAACAACATGTCGAGATATATCATGTCAGTTTACTTGTCAAGAGTGCGTCACAGCGGGCCACTATCGTGTTCTATTCTCACATTATCATGAATGACAGAAACTTACATAAAATAGCTAGTGACATATTCTTGATGCCAAGGAAAAGATCTACAACTTTTACGTTAGGAGTTGGGAGAAATTTGAGCCAAAATTCGGTCAATTAGGACATATAACAGTTAGAAATAGCCAAAATAGGCATTATACGACCTATTCTGCAACACCATATACAGCCAACTGCGACATGCGGTATATGCGGCTCATTCGCGACATCATATGCGGCTAACTGCGACATACGGCTTATGCGGCCCAACTGCGACACCATATGCGGCCAACTGCGACATGTGCCTTATGCGGCTCATTCGCGACACCATATGCGGCCAACTGCGACATGTGCCTTATGTGGCTCATTCGTGACACCATATGCGACCAACTGCGACATGCGGCTTATGCGGCCCAACTGCGACACCTTATGTGGCTCAACTGCGACATGCGGCTTATGCGGCTCATTCGTGACATCATATGCGGCTAACTGCGACATGCGGCTTATGCGGCCCAACTGCGACACCATATGCGGCCCAACTGCGACATGCGGCTTTTGCGGCTCATCTGCGACATCATATGCGACCAACTGCGACATGTAGCTTATGCGGCTCATCTGCGACATCATATGCGGCCAACTGCGACATGTGGCTTATGCGGCTCATCTGCGACATCATATGCGGCCAACTGCGATATACGGCTTATGCGGCTCATCTGCGACATCATATGCGGCCAACTGCGACATGCGGCTTATACGGATCATCTGCGATATCATATACGGCCAACTGCGACATGTGGCTTATACGGCTCATTTGCGACATCATATGTGGCTAACTGCGACATGCTGACAGATGAACATTGAAATGACCAAAAAATGCTTTTGGCCATAACTTCCTCATCCGAAGTCGAAATCAAGCGAAACAAAAGCCAAAATCGTATGAAATTGATTTCTCTACAACATAGAACCAATAGTTTTCAAAAATAACTAAGTTTTAGAGATCAAAACTAAGAAAACCAAAAATTTACAAACTTAGATCTACAAGAACCCATCCATCAAATCCAAAAATGTCAAGTTCTAAAGAGGCATAGAATCAAGTAAGGACGAGAATGGAACAATAAAACTTGAGATCCATCATGAAGCAAGTTTTCACTTGCCAAGCTCTCTTCCCTGGTAGGTGGAAGAGTAATGGTAGAGAAGAAGAAGTAAAGCAGAAGAATAAATGAAGAGAGAGAGAGTTAGGTGGAAATATAAATAAGGGTGGTGGTGGTAGGTGGGGGTTCGGTCCACCTAAAATCAAGTCAAGTCGAACCAGCAACAAGTTGAATCGAACCAAGAAGGAAATGTCAAAATAACCATACAGGGAAATACGCAATACGAGTCAAGAATACGTACACGTATACCAAGATACGTAATACGAACCACATGCATTACAACTCTACCCACCTTAAAAGAATTCCGTCCTCGGAATTTAATCAAGAGGCTAGAATGGCAAGGACAAGCTATACTAATCGTAAGCTATAATAAGAAGTCTATCATGCAGTCACTTATTCAAGCAAGGAATTAAAAGCATAAGGCATAAGGAAGACATTATACCTTACGAGTCAAATAGGTCGGGATATCGCGATCGGATATCATCCTCATGCTCCCACGTCGACTCACCCAAATAGTGATGACCCCAAGCAATACGGACCAAACTAATAGACTTGTTCTTGAGTACCTTCTCTCTCCGGTCCAATATAGACACGGGCCTCTCCTCATACGAAAGGTTGGTACCAACAACCAATTCTGAATGATCCAGGATGTGGCTCGGGTCCGGGATATACCGTCGCAGTTAGGATACATGGAATACGTCATGCACCTCACGTAGCGATGGTCGAAGAGTGAGACGATAGGATACATCTCCTACTCGCTCCAGAATGTCAAATGGCCCTATATACCTAGGACTAAGCTTTCCCCACAAGCCGAAACGAATGACGCCACGGTTAGGCAAAATCATCAGGAATACATGGTCGCTGACAGAAAACTCAAGAGGGCGCCGATGAGAATCGGCCCAATGACGCTGGCAATCTTGGACAACTCGAAGATGATCTCTGACTCTCCTGACCACCTCAACGGTCTGAGCAATCATTTCTGGACCGAGCATCTGCCTCTCTTCGACATCGTCCCATGCTAACGGGGATCGACACTTCCTACCATACAGTGCCTCGAATGATGCCATCTGGATACTAGCTTAGAAACTGTTATTGTACGAGAACTCTACCAGGTGCAGGTGATCTTCCCATGAACCACTGAAGTCGAGTGTACAAGATCTCAACATGTCTTCCAAGGTTTGAATGGTACACTCTGACTGACCATCTGTCTGTGGGTGATACGCTGAGCTGAACTGGAGGCGAGTCCCCAAACTCTGTTGCAGGCTACGCCAAAAGTACAACGTGAATCTGGAATCTCTGTCCAAGGTGATACTGACTGGTACACGGTGCAATTTGACAATCTGCCGGAGGTACATCTCCGCTAGTTGAGCCGTCGACTGACCAACTCTGAACGGAAGAAAGTGAGCCACTTTCGTGAGCCTGTCTATGACAACCCAAATAGCGTCTCTGCCAGCCGGGGATCTAGGCAATCCAGTCACAAAATCTATGGTTATATGCACCCATTTCTACTCTGGAATTGGCAATGGTTAAAGTAGTCCAGCTGGTCTATGATGTTCAGCCTTAACGTGTTGGCAGACTAAACAACGAGAGACAAACCGGGCTATCTCCCTCTTCATGCTATTCTACCAAAAGTGCTGTCGGATATCACGGTACATCTTCGTGCCACCGTGATGAATGGAATACTGCGAACTGTGGGCCTCTGCCATGATCTCCTGTTTGAAATCTCCACTGGGTACACAAAGATGCTTACCATGTCGAAGTGTACCGTCTTCATGAATGCATAACTCTAGTCTTCGTCAAGCCTCACACTCTGCTCTGAGCCGCTGAAGCTTGGAATCTGCCGACTGCGCCATCTGGATCCTCTCGACTATGCTGGACTGAACTTGCATTCTGGCCACCAGTGCCACACTGGTAGGAAGAAAAACTTCTATACCCATCTTCTGAAGATCTGCTAACAGCTCTGGTTGCGCTGTTAGGAAATAAACTCTGGCTCTCCTGCTCAATGCATCTGCAACAATGTTGGCCTTCCCAGGATGATACTGTAAGTTGATGTCATAATCCACAAGCAGCTCTAGCCATCTCCTCTGACGCATGTTGAGATTCTTCTGGGTGAACACATACTTCAGACTCTTGTGGTCGGTGAAAATCTCCACCCTATATCCATACAAGTAGTGCCTGCAAAGCTTAAGTGCAAACACTACTGCTGCCAGCTCTAAGTCATGGGTTGGGTAATTCCTCTCATGATCATGAAGTTGTCATGACGCATAAGCTATTACCTTCCCATGCTACACCAGAACACATCCTAAACCTCTGCCTGACGCATCACAATACACTGAGAATCCTCCGGTTCCATCTGGAAGAGTTAGAATGGGAGTCGTCATCAAGCCTCGCTTCAACCTGTCAAAAGAATCCTGGCACACTGCTGTCCAAGCAAACTGCACATCCTTACGGGTCAACTGGGTCAATTGTGCTAAAATTCGAGCAAAGTCTGAAACAAATCGCCGGTAGTAGCTGGCCAAGCCAAGAAAACTACGAATTTCTGCCACTGTGCTAGGTACCGGCCACATTTCAATGGCCACGATCTTCTGGGGATCCACTTCTCCTCCTCCTCTGGTGATGATATGGCCCAAGTACAAAATAGGATCGAGCCAGAACTCGCATTTACTAAACTTGGCATACAACTGGTGCTCTCTGAGAATCTGGAGGACAACTCGGAGATGCTGCTCATGCTCCGCTTCACTCTTACTGTAGACCAGGATATCGTCTAGGAACACAATCACAAACTGATCTAAATAAGGCATAACAAGGAACTCCTAATGCCAATATCTCGATCTAAAAGCTGTCTTCGAGATGTCCTGCTCTCTGACTCTGATCTGATGGTATCCTGACCGTAAGTCGATCTTCGAGAATACTGCTGCCCCCCTTGAGTTGATCAAATAAGTCATCTATTCTCGGGAGAGGGTATCTGTTCTTGATTGTCACTGAGTTCAAGGTATGATAATCTACACATAATCTGGACGTACCATCCTTTTTTTTCACAAGAAGCATCGGGGCTCCCCAAGGTGATCCACTAGCATAAATGAATCCCTTGGTTCTGAGTTCTTCAATCATCTTGTACAATATCTCTAGCTCTGACGGCGCTATCCTGTAGACTCTCTCTGACACTGGGGCTGTCCCAGGAATTCGATGGTAAACTCGATCTCTCGCTCTAGCGGCATCCCTGGAAGCTCTTCTGGAAAAACATCTAGAAACTCTTCAACTATCCGAGGTAACTGTACTACTGCTACTGCCATCCGCAACACTGGAGGAGAAGGTTCAACTGCGCCTCGGGAGAAGAAAAACTCCGGCTCGCCTGGAATGCTAAAAATAACCCTGCCAATGTGGCAGTCTATCCTAGCATACTGGTCCCTCAACCAATCCATCCCTAAGACCACATCATAATCGGCCATCGGGAACTCTATCAATCTAGCGGGGAACTCTCTACCGCTAACTACGATCCGACACGAGAAAAACACTCTATCTACTCCCACAAGTCCGTTACCAATAAGTATATTGAGCCTTACTGATAATGACTCGGGCTCTAGTCCTACCCGTGTCGCGAATCGTACAGACATAAATGAATATGATGCACCAGAGTCAAATAATGTTGAAGTTGGAAAGGTGTTGACGAGAATAGTACCTGCCACCACCTCACCTGGTGCTACTTCTTTCTCTCCCATGGTCAAAGCCAGCACTTGACCATGCCCTCTGGGTGCAGGTCCCCTCTGCTGAAAATTCCTCTGCCTGCTCTGGATCAGGGCTTGGGCTTGGGCATACTGCTGCGGTCTCTGCTGCTGGAATGCCTGGGCCTACGTCGACAATGGCCTCGGGAACGGGTACTGCAGCTGCTGCTGCTGCTGGACTAGTGTTGGTCCTCTAACTGAAGGACTAGAGAAGGCCAATGAACTCCCCCTGTTCGGGCAATTCCTAACCCTGTGGTCCGGGACACCACAAACCAAGCACAAACCCTGTGCTCTGCGACACTTTAATACCACATGCCCTGGCTTCCCACAGTATGAACATCCCACTGCGGGAGACTGCTTCTGCTTCTGCTGCTGAAGGTGGGTCGGGATGGAATGCTGAACCGACGTCACTGAGGCTGCCCGCCTCGGAGCTCCAATGGTCAAAGCTCTGGCTGCCGGGGCTGGTGCTGATGACTGATTCATCTGGCCGTGGGATCGCTTTCGACCTCCGGTCCTATCCATGATCCTCTGGGAGGTATACTCGTGCCTCCGAGCTGCTCTCAATACTGCATCAAAAGTCTGATGCTCAAACTGCTCCACCGCCAATAAAATCTTTAGGTGGAGCCCCTGTTTGAACCGCTGGACTCTATCGAACTCGGTCGCCACCAAGGTAGGAGCAAACCGACTAAGCCTGGAGAACTCGGCCGTATATCCATCGACCGTCCTGCCCATCTGCTTTAGATTGGTGAACCTCGTCTGTAGATCATACCGAGCTACAGCATCAAAATACTTGGTCTGGAATCTTTCCCTGAATACTGTCCAGGCAATAGGGGCCACTAATCCAACGGCCTGCGCCGCCCACCAGCTGCGGGCAAGATCCAATAACTGCAGGTGCACCACGGCCCCCTTCTCGTTCTCTGGAGTCCTGGCTGTTTCTAGAATCACCTCTGTGTCCTGAAGCCATGCATCTGTAACGATCGTATCTTCACTGCCGTCGAAGAAGGAAGGGTTCAAGCGCTTGAAGCTGTTGGCCGTGCTATTACCCTTATGACCTCCTCTGGTCAAAGCATCTGCCACCGCCTGGTACAAGGCATCTCTGCGACAATCTTGGAAAGCTAATAGGGACCTGATGAGACCCACCAAAGTGCCATCATCAGGCTCTATAGGCTGGACGGGCTGAATTGGTGGTTCTCCTCCGGTAGGCACGACTCTGGAGGATACTACTGAATGCAGGGCTTGATCTCCAAGTTACGGCGGGTCCACGGGAGGTGCTCCGCCTTGCTGATCAACAGGTCCAAGAACAATGCCGCTGAAGAAGACGACATAGGGAACAATAAGGAAGGACCAGGACAGATCAACTATACAAGCATGTGATCAGGTAAAGATTCTCTGTGATTTAAAGATACGAGCAAAGATCAAGGGCGAATACAGATTGAGACATCTATTCGGTAAACCCTCATATATCTTGATTTACAAGACCTGCAAAGGCTACCATTAAAACTATGTAACGCTCCAGAACCAGAATACTGGAGAGCGGGGGCGTACATAGCCAGCTACGTATATTGAAGTGCAACCCACCTTGCTATACGTTCACGGCTATCTAGATACATGAGGGTTTAACTATAAGCTAACATCCTCCTATGGTCATGAACAAGCCTATTGTCTCAATCTCAAGCAAGCAATAATAGTTACAAGATGTCATAGCACCATATATATAATAGCAAGGCGTCCCATACATTACATATTGGATGATCATGAAGCTAGTCGTTACAAAATGTCAGGACTAGCAAGAGTTTAGTCATACATGATCAACACTAGGATCTGTCGATCATGTTACAGCCCGTAGGTAGACAGTAAATAAAGGTGCAATACGAGCTAACACGTGCTCGCCGGCTAAATGCCTCAAAAGAATAATTTTACAATAAAGTGGAAGGACAAAAAGAAACCCACTAGTTGCCAGGGTTACGCCTGGTGGTCACCATCTGGCTGGAAGACAGGTGGATCCTCTGGTGCTACTACGATATCTGGCCACACAAAACCAGCTGGGTCAGACCCCAGAAAGAGCAAGTGCCACAAAGGAGGCTTCACTTAGGAACTAAAACCAGCATATCACAATAGAATATTAAAGATAATAAATAAAGAACTAATAATAATAGAGATAACAACAGTAAACTGAGTACAAAGAAACCATTCAAGGAGCCAGACCACAACCCTTAAACCAAATAAGGACCGGGGTTGCAGCCCTTCACCTGAATAGAAATCTGTCTCAAATTCTATTGGTACAGTGAAGACAATAAATGAAGAGAGGACACAGAACTGCTCCGGGAGCTAGGTAACAACCCTTAAACCAAACAAGGACTGGGGTTGTAACCCTTCGCCTGAACAGAACTGGACCCCTGATCTTTATTGCTAAGGCCAACATAAATAATCATGGTATTAAGGTAAGGTAAAACGTGACGAACATGGTATAGGGTTGAAATAAGACAATAAACGAAGAGAGGACACTGATCTGCTCCGGAAGCCGGGTTACAACCCTTAAACCAAACAAGAACCGGGGTTGTAACCCTTCGCCTGAACAGAACTGGACCCCCGATCGTTATTGTTAAGGCAAGCATCAATAATCATGTCATGTCACAATCTTGCACAGGATCAGGATAAGACTAAGCTGGAATAAACTTCATCCAATCAATCACGGCCAATCAAGAGTACGGCTTGATACATTTAACTAACTAGGGTTATCACAGTCCTAGTTACTACCAAGATGCAATAAGATTATCCCAACAGCCACAAGCCCTGTAGACCATCCAGGTTATCCGGGTCGAATGTTCGTTTATGCAACACGTGACTGTGTGCTAGAAATGTGCCCTACTCGTCGGTACGCTACAAGTCCACTTGAGCGCCCAGATAACGGGATTGCCTGTAGCTGGAAAATCACTTCATGACTACTGGATTATTCTAGTTATTAGCCTTAGTTGAAATCAGTAGGTACCCCTGACCGTGGTACTCAGGGATCCCTATCCTAGACATGATGTATGACAATACCAGTTTATTTGTACAAACACAATCGCCCACGGTGTCCAGATCTTTCATACTTGTCATGTCAGGCTAGCTCGTAACAGCATATCGAGATATATCATGTCAGTTTACTTATCAGGAGTGTGCCACAGCGGGCTACTATCGTGTTCTATTCTTACATTATCATGAATGAGAGAAACTTGCATAAAATAACTAGTAACATATTCTTGATGCCAAGAAAAAAATCTACAACTTTTACGTTGGGAGTTGGGAGAAATTCGAGCCACAATTCGGTCAATTAGGACATATAACAGTTAGAAATAGCCAAAATAGGCATTATGCGCCTTATTCTGCGACACCATATGCGGCTAATTGTGACATGCGGCTTATGTGGCTCATCCGCGACATCATATGCGGCCAACTGTGATGTGCGTCTTATGCGGCTCATCCGCGACATCATATGCGGCAAACTGCGACATGTGCCTTATGCGGCTCATTCGTGACACCATATGCGGCCAACTGCGATATGTGCCTTATGCGGCTCATTCGTGACACCATATGCGGCCAACTACGACATGTGGCTTATGCGGCCAAACTGCGACACCTTATACGGCTCAACTGCGACATGCTGTTTATGCGGCCCCACTGCGACATGCGGCTTATGCGGCCCAACTACGACACCATATACGGCTCAACTGCGACATGCGGCTCATTTGCGACATCATATACGGCCAACTGCGACTTGCGGCTTATGCGGCACATCTGCGACATCATATGCGGCCAACTGCAACATGCGGCTTATGCGGCTCATCTGCGACATCATATACGGCCAACTACGACATGCGGCTTATGCGGCTCATCTGCGACATCATATGCGGCCAACTACGACATATGGCTTATGCGGCTCATTTGCGACATCATATGCGGCCAACTGCGACATGCTGACAGATGAACATATAAATGACCAAAAAAATACTTTTAGCCATAACTTCCTCATCCGAAGTCGAAATCAAGCAAAACAAAAGCCAAAACCGCATGAAATTGATTTCTCTACAACATAGAACCAATAGTTTTCGAAAATAACCAAGTTTTAGAAATCAAAACTAAGAAAACCAAAAATTTACAAACTTAGATCTACAAGAACCCATCCATCAAATCCAGAAATGTCAAGTTCTAAAGAGGCTTAGAATCAAGTAAGGAAGAGAATGGAACAATAAAACTTGAGATCCATCATGAAGCAAGTTTGTACTTGCCTAGCTCTCTTTCCTAGTAGGTGGAAGAGTAATAGTGGAGAAGAAGAAGTGAAGGAGAAGAATAAATAAAGAGAGAGAGAGTTAGGTGGAAATATAAATGAGGGTGGTGGTGGTAGGTGGGGGTTCGGTCCACCTAAAATCAAGTCAAGCTGAACCAGCAACAAGTTGAAACGAACCAAGAGGGAAATGCCAAAATAACGATGCAGGAAAATACGCAATACGAGTCAAGAATAAGTACACGTATACCAAGATATGTAATATGAACCACAGGCATTACATATGTTTATATTATACATCAGATAATCCTGTACTGTTTTACTTTCTTGTACTTTACACCCTGACATAATTTCCAGTTTATATATCAAGTTTTACTTACAGTCTTAATATATCATCTTGTATTCCATTATGATTTTCTTTTATAGCATTTGTCAATACTATGTAACTGTTGTTGGAGGTGTACTTGTTTATTTTCCTGACAGGATAACCGTTGATGTTTATAGAGGAAATGTTGGCTGATTGCTCTACCTTTTACAGGTATGGCCAGGATAGAGATTTTGATGAGACATTACCCTTGGTGCCAGTAGAGGATTTACCTATTGCTTAGATTGTTAGATGGGTTTGACTGGACTGCGTTCTAGCTAGTTTTGAGACTTATGTTATATATTATATTTTGGGATTCTTGTGTTATATCTTTAACCCTAAACTGTGTTGTGACTTCGCATCTTTTTTAGTTCATATTTTTCCATCATATCTTTATGATATTCGTGCCTATCTTCCTTAGATGTCTTGTGATTGAGTTAAGATTATATACCTCCATACGGAGATGACAGGTACATATATGTTATGTCCAGATGTTATACTTTTTAGTAGGCCTATACAGCGTTCTACCGCTGATTCTGTGGTGTAGACTGGACGTACCCACGTGCTCGTGCCCCTAATCTGGTGCGGGTCGTGACACATTTTTTTGGTGGCCCACGCAGGTCAGAGTCGCAACCAGTATGATTTTATAGTGGTGCTTGACTTAGGGCGCTGCTACGAGCCTGCTATTAGGATATAAGTTCTAGGTTATGATAGGAGTTGCTCAATCACAGTTTGGAACTCTTGATAGATTCAAGGGATAACCCATGATAATCTTACTTCAAAAACTCTTGAGTCTATTCCCACTAGCTTTCACTCATCCTGATCTTGAATATCTGCCTGTTATCAAACCTTATTCTTGCACTAGGATGAGTTTATGGACCCCCGAGAGAACTAGAAAGTAAAAGTTGAACCTATAACCATCTATGTTGGGATTTGTTCTAGACTATATATTCAAGGAATTTTGAATATTGACGTAGATAATATCTTTGGGATAACCCTTGTGAATCTCTTTCTAAACCCTATCTCAAAATCTGTTCTTGCTTGTCTCCATTTACTCTTCCATGATTTATTGTTGACTTTGATTCCTTATTTTCCTTATTGACTTTGATCTTGCATCGAGATAAATTTTGTGGATTGAATTAAGGTATACCCTTGTAAGGTAAATGTCTGCTTTATTTATGGAGTTTAGAATTTGTCGCCGTCATACTAGCTAGCATGACAAGGACATAGAGCCTGATTTTGGATATACTTATCCTAGTTATGGAATTTAAAATTTCTTGCAGCCATACCGGTTGGCATGGTAAGAATTCTAGATGACATGATTTTAGGGTGTATACCTTAGTTATGGACTCTATCGTTTATTGCAGCTATGCTTACTAACGTGTAAAAATTCTGGCAACATAATTTCAGGAAGACGTGTATGGTTATCAGATTATATCTTAAATCAGTTCACTTTGTTATAACCAGATGAGCAAGAATAAATTCTTATCATCATTCTCCCCCGTCTTGATTAACTCTGTCAATCTACAGCCACAACTAGGATTTTCTCAACATGATTGTTTTGTGTTCCATCTTTCCTGTGATTTGACTAAACTTTTCTTCGCTAACCTCTGGGGTAATTCTTCTTATCCTTTCTGGTAATTGTCGAAAGTGCATGGATTGATTCAAGAAAAGTTTGAAAACTATATTTATCCTTGTATTACGGAATCAGGAGTTTGCATCCAGAGAAATACTGGCGAGACATGACTTCGAATAATGGCATCATAGTTAAATATGTTTCCCGAATTCTACTTGGACCACTCCTTAAGCATTTTGACTGACATCTTCTCCTTTATTTTACAAAAGTTGTTTGGAAATATTTCACGAATTTGGCCAAGTTAAGTTCAGGAACCTATATTATCTAGCGTGGCAGCTGTGCACTGCAGCCATCCGTCGTATTATGGAATAAGGAAGTTAATCGTAGCCAGATGCACACTAGAGCGATAGCAACTTCATGTGACATAATTACGGAGGTATGTGGTTCTCGAGTTTTACTTCGACTATATCCTATGCATCTCGTTTGGCCTCGTACTATTCTTGGAAATATTTCGACAATCTTTCCTGTCTTGTTTGACCCTTATCTTGTCTAAATACTGATATGGATTGCTCGACCCAGTCTTAGGCCCATGTTACCTTTTATTTAATAGACGACTGAAAAAGCCAAACCTCACTAACAGATTTTATAACTATAATATGTTATTACGTGATTGTGATGAGTATATCTTTCGTGGGGATTTACTAGATTAAGCTTATAAGATAGATATGAGTGACTGACTATAGTGGACTTAGAAACCATTAAGAAGGATTAGTTTGATAGTATAGATTGATGATAAGGTATCTGGGATGGAGTAATGAAATATTATATTTTGTGACTTCAGATTAAGGACTAGAATCTGGTGCTTAGATTCGAGGGTTGAGCATTGTAGGACTTGGATGACCAAGTGATTGTTAGTTATCTATAAGCTATTTACTTATGATTGGAGGATAGATCGATACGTGGAATGAAATAGAAGGAGATAACATTGCGTGCAAGATCGGAAGATAGCAGGAACAAAATAAGGACATATGTACATAAGTAATAAATAAATCGATAAATGAATCAAGAGTTTGAATTTGAGGGTTTATATTCAGGAGTTCTTGAATAAAAAGAGAGAAGGCTCAATGCCAAGAATAGGTTTTAAATGTATTATTTCAAGGAGCTGTGATTAATTAGTAGAATAAAGATACTTAGGATGGGATAAGGAAACAAACTAATTGCTATTGAGATTGGAATTTTGGTTGATGGCCAAGCATTGCTGATATATATATATAGTATCTCGAGGATAACCTATATTTTAGAATATACATAAAGGTTCTTATTGATATGAAGATTCTAAGGGATAAAATGACATAGTTTTAAATGAAATAAGTTAGTTGAACCTGAACCAAAATATTTGTAGAGAGAAACAACATAGATGATCACAAGGGTAGCAGATTGAGTACTGTAGCCGTAGCAGTTGCATGCTTTTGCTTGACCTATTAGATGATTTTTAATTTCGAGGACGAAATTTTTATAAGGTGGGTAGGATATAAGCCCCCAGAATTTAGGGGTTTTTTTTTCCAATTTTCTAAATCAATTATTTTGAAAAATATTTTTATTTGATTATTATTTAATGTTCTTTTCCGTGACTTTGACTTCTGGAGCATTAGGGATGCTAATCTCTGGAAACTCTCCTCATGAGTTTGTAGTAGACAAGATTATCTTCATTTTGATATATCATGTCCCACTCAAACTTGTTTCCTTGTACTCTTTTGCTTCGCACAACTACAGGTCAATTTAAACCAATTGATTGTTGAATAATTATTAATTAAATTCCCACTTTTATATTTGATCATCATATGCACGTTACCGTGGCTTTTAATTTAGGAGCACAAGACTAGTCATTTTCTCGAAACCAACTTCTCATGCATGATCTACTCGAGACACCCTACACTCATGACCTTCATGTCCCACTCAGACACACCATCTTGTGCTTCATTTGTTTCACACAACTTTCCTGACATGAGACCCAATTTTAATTCATCCTACGGAGTCACATTTTTTCCAATTTGAATTAGGGACACCCTTTCGACCCAAACCTGTCAACCCAAAATATGAACACGGCCCACATTAAGCCTACTACCCATATGACACTTGTGTTCCATTTAATTGAGACGCATGTTACTAATTTACCCATAATCATAAACACATAAAATTAATCTAGTTATTTCGCCAAACCCGATTTTGACCCGATCTGGCTCAACCGAACCCAAACCCAATTTCCATGCTATCCCCTTATGAACACCCATGCCCTAATTCCCCTACAAAATGTTAAATACCTAGTCTACCCATTTTAAATATCTAATGGACAAACCCATTGATTTAAATCCCTAAGATATGACTTAATAGCCTATATTTAATCCTAGCCCTTGATTTTGCCCCATCAATCCCAACCACTTACCCCTACATAGCTTTTCCCCCTACACTCACTCCATGGCCGGCCCTAATCCCAACTCTCTCACTTTATTTTTTTCTAAAGAATTTCATTCTCCCTCTTTACTTTGTAAAGACTCGTTCTCTCTTCCTAAAAACTATTCAACCACACATTTCACACTCTTCCTATTTTCTTCCCACAGTAGCTCCTTCACCACTTCCTTCCTCTCCATGGCCGACACCTCCCATTCCCTCCTCCTCTTCTTTATTTTTTCCTCTCCTTCTCATCACCATCATTATTTTCTTCATCATCCTCCTCCTCTTCCTTTCTCCTCCCACAGCAGCCCGCGCCATCCTAGCCGGTCGACGACGACCGCGAGGCAGTACTGTGCACCACCCACGCCTCAGTCGAACACCACCCCAGTCTGGTTGCCCAGACTCCGACGTACCACTGTACAGTATCACCGTGCGACCATGAGCGTGCAGCCAGCAGCTGTAGCTGCAGCTGCGAGTACAGCAATGCGCGAGGCCAGCCGAGCGTGTACGACAGCGTGGGCCACACGCTGCCGACCGCCACCGCCACCGCCACGGTGCCCCCCATATCCGACGAGCCTGGGCGACCCATCCCGGGTGTGTCGCCAACCTCCCCGACACATATCAGAGGCTATTCGTGCATTTGGCATGAGATCCCGTCGTGACGTGCTCAGAATGGATTTCAGAATCGTATTTCGTCGTAGCGACTTCACGTACGATTTTCGAGAAATCTGCCCGTTGGATCGACGAACTCTTTGTTCCGTCACAATCTCGATATATAGCTCTTCACTCTTCCCAAGTTTTATCCGTTAATTTTGTCGTTTGATACATCAAAATCGGCCGCCAAGTTGACACTTTAAATTGTGCTATTTTTGGACAGTTTTGTAGAGACAACTTCGTCGGCTCGTATCTTCGCCATCACAGCTCCGTTTGGCATGCCACTAGTTCCTGTGAGTAGCAGATATAACCCTCTTCCTGCCCATCATGTTTTGTTTTATTGTGAGCACGTTTGATTGGTTGAATTTGACGCCAAAGTTGGCCGTACGAATTCGTAATTTCCAACTTGTAAAATTCTATGTTTGAACCCTGGACTTCGGATTTCAATTCTGACACCACCAATAGACTCGTGGAATCGTTCTGGAATAAATTCATAAAAATTTTGTTAGATTTGGAGGACGTGGGCCCTGGCACGCATTTTGGTGCAAAGCGGGCCCCACAGTCCGAGTCAACGGGTCATTTTGAGATCGGCTCATCGAAATACAATTTCGGATATACCTGAGTTCGTATCATCATTCTGGACTCGTTGACATATAATTTGCTAAGTTTTGAGGACATTGGCCCCGACACACTTTTTTGTACAAATCAAAATTTCAATGTCTTGGTCAACGGACCAATTTGAGATCGGGTCAACGGAATCCAATTCTGGATATACCGTTGGGTTCGTCTCCTCATTCTAGATTCGTGGACATATAATTTGTTAGATTTAGTAGACTAGTGTCCTTGCACATTTTTCGATACAAAACGGGTCCGACACAGACACCGTTTTGATCCGAAATTACCTTTTTGCCCCTGTATCCAAATTGGACTTATGGATAGGCTATCCTAGCTGATTTGACCATTCTGGACACGTTGGTGATGTTTGCTTCATCATTCGACAATATTTGTAGATATTTCTCTATGTATCACCTTTTATTATAATTAATTCTTATTATGTTCATATTTCGAAATTAGTGCAACGAAACTGAGATCAGTCGATTCCAGTGATCTCATATCGCTGAAATTGACAAGATGACCATATGGATCACTATGATAAGATTATTAACCTTACCGTTGATTATCTTATCTCGATTTGCGGGTTGTAGGTTTCGATGTACGAATAACGATGTGCAACTTGATATTTTAATTCTTCGATTAGAGTTGATCCTGTTTGACCAAGATATAAGGTATATTGGTAGGTAAATGTTAGAAATATGATACTTAGACTAGTTTTGACCTCAATTGACCAAGTTTGACTGTTTTGACCAAAAGTCAACTACAAGTCAATACTTGGCCTCGAATTGACTAGAACTTGACTAGAGTTGACCAAAAGTCAACTGTGAGTCAACCATTAGCCTAGTTTGAACCTAGTTTGACTTTGTGTAACCTAGTTTGACCTTGTGTAACCTAGTTTGACCTAGTTGACTTTATACGACCTATTTGACTTAGTTGACTGAGTTTGACCTAGATTACATAGCTTATACTATATAATCATGCCTAACACTGTTGAACCCTAAATAGCTTATATATATCTCATCTTTAGTTCTGTGACCTCACACTGAGCATCGACCCTATTTGATAGCTCAGAACCGCAGGCGAGTACATTCTCTGATAGTAGTTCTTTGTCTTGATATCTTCTGTATCCGATTCAGTTATAGTGTTTTACTTGATTATTGTTACGATGGTGCACGGACTAGTATACGTCGGATCCTGGCATGAGATTTTATTCCTGGTCTTTCTTGGTATATTGGTACATTGTTCGATCTTATTTCTTGTACTTGTATAGACACCGATTCCTGAGGGGATTAGCTACCCTCTTGGAGAATCCCATGTCATGACGAGCTATGTCTGGATCTATATACTATTCGGGAATGGGGACCTATTATAGGTTATGTGATCAATACCCCCATGTCACTATTTTTTGTGCTTGCATCACCCTCACTGCACGTAGGGTGTAGCGAGATCTTATATTTCTTGTGCTCGCTTTCCATGTTGGCCGGCTTGACCCTTCTTGAGATTTTTCTGTGCTAGCCGGGACAAATGGAACAGCCTAATTTTGACCCAAGCCGATCACATAATACTATAATATCTCAAGGCACATTTTATGTTTATATTATACATCAGATATTTCTGTACTGTTCTTCTTTCCTGTACTTTACACCCTGACATGATTTCTAGTTTATATATCATGTTTTACTTACAGTCTTGATATATCATCTTGTATTCCATTATGATTGTATCTTATAGCATTTGTCAATACTGTGGAACTGTTGTACTTGCTCATTTTCCTGACAGGATAACCGTTGATGTTTACAGAGGACATGTTGGCTGATTGCTCTACCTTTTACGGGTATGGCTAGGATAGAGATTTTGATGAGACATTACCCTTGGTGCCAGTAGAGGATTTACCTCTTGCTTAGACTGTTAGATAGGTTTGACTGGACTGCGTTCCAGCTAGTTTTGAGACTTATGTTATATGTTATATTTTGGGATTCTTGTGTTATATCTTTAACCCTAAACTGTGTTGTGATTTCGTATCTTTTTCAGTTCATATTTTTCCATCATATCTTTATGATATTCGTGCCTATCTTTCATAGATGTCTTGTGATTGAGTTGAGATTATATACCTCGGTGCGGAGATGACAGGTATATATATATTATGTCTAGATGCTATACTTTCTAGTAGACCTATACAGCGTTCTACCGCCGATTCTATGGCGTAGGCTGGACGTACCTACGTGCTCGTGCCCCTAATCAGTGTGCAGGTCGTGACAACTATTGCTGCTCTAAAGCAACGAAGGTGCCTCAAAGGCAGTTCGTGTTTCGACGACTGCATCACTCTGATGATGAAAAGCCGCTATGTGTTTCATCCAACATGGCTTCATGGGGTACTCCTTACGGGAGCCCCAATCAAAGAAGGTGGACCACTAACCCAACTTTTTCTCTCAGTTCTACGAACAGAAGAAGAAGAAGTCTGCCAACAGATAGCCAGCGAGCTGTTACATCTGAAGGAGTCTATATGGGTACTTAGTCAAGGACGAGATTCCTTATAGATGACGAGGACTTCCAAGCTAAGGGTGATGATCCTTCAGCTGGGTGTAGTATTCCCTCAGAATCTGAAGTAGACGACCTTTCCACCGTGGGTAGCCTTCCAGATGATGATGATCTTTTCGAGTCCGATGGTGACTATCTACCTCCCCTGCCTGAAGACGAGGGTCTTTTCAACTCAGAGACAGACAATATCAGCACCAGTTGTACTGTCTCCTCTATTTATCCTCGCATGTTATTTGTATACATGGAGGATAAAGAAAGACCTGAAAAAGCTAGTGATCAGACCAACAAATGGCTAGAGAGTCTTGAAACGACATTTGCCAAGATTATTGATATGCTTACAAGTATCATGGCAGACCAAACTGCTGGGGCGGTTCCTCCACCTCAACCGAACGTCTCAACATACGCTAGTTCGGCTCATAGCAACAACCCTCCTTCACTACAAAAGGAGTATCATTCCGTTGTGCCTCCTCCAAATCCCGTAAATGTTAGGGGTGGTCCTTCGCCAGCGACGCCTGACAACCTTACAACAGCCGTTTCTTAACATCTGATTAATCAGCAAGATGCAATTGATTCTCTTGTTGCCCGTCTCGATACCATCTCACACAAAGACGAGCTTCAGAAGATGGGGATATCTCAATATTATCCTCCTGAATGGGAGAATGCTACTTGCCCTCATAACTACAAGCCACTGATGCTAAATTCATTTGACGGGATGACTTCTCTTCACCAACACATGACATACTTCAACACGCAGACTCTGCACTTACCAAGGGACGATCCGTTCTTGTCAAAACTATTTATTAGCACCTTGCAGGGGGTAGCTTTTGAATGGTTCTACAGTCTTCCTGACGGTTGTATTAATTCTTTTAAAGACTTGGAGAGGTTATTCCTTAACAGGTTTATGAGAGTGGCATGCACATTAGTATGTCCACCCTAATCGAGACAAAGCAAAGGAGGAGCGAGTCTGTTATTTCTTTCATTGAATGCTTCAGGCGACTAGCATTGAAGATGCCCTTCGGTATACCGGAATCAGAGCTTATGGATACTTGTCGACATAACTTCCTTCCTACAGTGAAGTTCTGTTTGTGTATACATAAGTATGATACATGGCCTGCTTTCATTGGGGCTGCTGATGTTGCTGAAAATGATGTCCCTAATCTAGAATTACTGGGGTTGAAGACACCCAAATCTGAAGACAAAAGCAAGCACCCCCAAACTATCCCTGTCCGTGGGGGTAAAGGGAAAGAAGACTTGAAGGTCGACACTTCCAAGGGAGCTTCCAATCCTCAGGGCGCTCCTGACAAACCCAAGTAGACTTTCTTCTTCGACGAAGATGATGTTATTACCATTTTTCATACATTGATGAAGGGTAATAAACTGACATTACCTTCACCACGACGTGCTGTAGAGGCGAACCAACTGAACGATCCCAAGTACCGTCTTTATCATCAGTACGTGCACCACTCTACCAAGAATTACATCGTCCTGAAGAAGAAGATACAATAGCTTATCGACAGCCAAGTTATCAACCTTGAAGCTGAAGACAAGGTCGTATCTTCTAACATGATCTCTCTTCAATTTGGTGACTTTCCTCCCACAGAAGTCACAAACGTCGTAGTCCCAATCCCCAAGGCAATAATGGAAGTCGTCAACCAGCCGCCAGCTCGTAACTCAATATTGGTGCCACTCACGATAGAACGTTGTGAGATCATGTGGGTCCATCCAGACCTTATGCAAGAAATGATGCAGGGGGTGGTGTCTTCCAAAGTAAAGAGGGACAAGAAATAGAAATCATGCCATATGGTATCTTCTTCCATTTACAAAATTCTATCTGGCGAGACACGATCTGGGAAGACCTACCTACGGACTTATGACCCCGCACAAGAAGATGCAGTACCTTCTCAAGCTCCCGCTGCCCCCACAAGTTCAGAAGCTGGTCCATCTAAGTCCTCAACTACCGACAAAGCTAAGCAGAAGGAGACACGATTTGACAAGTCTCTGAAGGCACCAACTCCCGAAGGCAGGGATTGTCCTTACAACTTTGAAATACTGGTACAGCTGGCTAATACACCTGTAATGTTGTCTTTGTTCGATCTACTACGACTCTCCAAAGAGACGCAAAAAGCTTTAAGTGAGGCATTACTACATGCCGGCTCTTATCTTGCTGAAGTCAAAGCCCCCGCTGAAGATCCCGTCTCCTGTCCTCACTATCATAGCACTATGGAAATGGTGCCCAACATCACCTTTTCATAAGAGGACATGCTACTCAAAAACAATCATCATGATAGACCTATGTACTATACAGGGTATATCGGGGCGGTTAAGGTGGATCGGATGCATATCGATCCAGGTTCCTCCCTCAACATCATTGTCACTACCATATTTCTAGTATGAGGGTATTTTTGACATTCTTTGGGTAATTTAAATTTATTAGAATTTATTTGAATTTATGGAAATTTTTAGGAATTATTTTGGAATTGTTTGGACTAGGTTGACTTTGACTAGTGTTGACCCTTGTAGACCAACCTAGGAGTTAATCCGAGTTAGTATGGACTTGGTTAGGTTAAATGACTCTAGTCTAACCTAAGCTAATCCTTGGGTTGGTCATTAGACTCTAGTAAGCAATAGGAATTAGAAAGTCATAAGTCATGGCTTATGATTTATAGCCTTTGATAAATTATTCAAACCATAGCCTTGTAGGTTGGCCCAAAGCCCAAGACAAATTCCAAAACCCTAATCCCTAGACATTGTGGCCGGCCACCCCTATCCACATTGGGAACATCACCAGATAAATACTCTCCTAAATTTAGGGTTGCCTCTTTCTTAGGAAAGCTCAAAGTTTAAGAAAGGTTTGTTTCCTATTTTATTTAATCCCTAGATTTCCATTCCTTTTCCTTTTTCATTCAAATCTCTTCCATTAGGTTCTAATGTACCTATTCTTTCTGATTATTGATGTTTCAGTTCAGTTTGTGGTGATTTGATTGGATTGGGACATCAAGAAGAAGAGCTATAGAAAGGGGGTTTTTTATAGAAAGTTCAAGTATAGGTAACTTCTCCATTTCCCCATGAATTTTGATTTCTTTACATATTTAGGAAGCCCTAGGAGTCCCCTAATTGTCTGCATTGATTTCGTGTCGGGTTTCATGAGTTTCATGTCCTATTTGGACACGTATTATTGTCCCTATGAATGTGTTTGTGTAAATGCTTCAAAGGAGCTTTTTGGGCTATTTACGAAATCTATTTGAATGGAAATTACTATTTTGTTGTCGCTTACATATTTCTTTAGGTCTGAGCTTGATTCGTGCTTGTGTCGTATCGTTTGGACACTCGTGCACACACACTCGGACACGCACGCACGCGCTGCAGTACTCCCCTGCCACTCGGGCTTCCTACAGGACACGACACGAACTTGTTTGACACGAAATTTTGTGGGATCAATGGGGCTTGTTCTGTCACCATGCTCTCCAAATTTCTTTCGGTCTTGTGCACTAGTTGGGGAGTTATTCATCGTGTACGGGGCTTACACTGACACTGTGCACTGTGTTTTCACTCACTGATACGGCTCTATTTATCGGACACGCGATACTGTGGACACGATACAGACACTTAGACACGTGCACCTAGACCTAGCCTAGGTGTGGACACGACCATGAGGCCTGGGTTGGCCTGTGTCGGGTGCACGACACGCGTGTACACCCGCACGAGGCTGTTTCCAGTATGTATCCAGTTTTGTGCTGAGTTTGGGTGAATTTTGTTTTGGACACGGCTGTGTCCTCATGGTGGACACGAGACACTCCCAAAGACACCTACACACATAGTGTATTCATTACCATCCTATAAATTAGTGTTTTGATTTGGTTTCATGTGTAAATTCCTAATTACCTAATTCTGAAACTGTATAGTGTTTTTTCTGCATTTTTAGAATTGAAACATGGACTTTGGCAATTGTTTAATCCAAATTAATGCTGTTAAGGATTGTTTTTAGTCCCTAAACATGTTCTCCTATTAATTATCTTCTGGTGTGTCAATTTTGGGATGGAATGGGTATGTTTTGGTTTCGAAATGGGAGATGTTTGAATGTTTGGACTGTATGAGTGTTGGACTGTTTAGGATATAACTGAAAACCTATGTTTCATTAATACCTGAGATTTATGCAAGCATGAATTTTGATTTATGCTTTTGAGGATACTGTCACTTAGTTTAGGGTTTAATTGGAAGTCTAAATGGGTTCATGAATCAAATTCCTGTTTTCATTGAAACCTGAGAATGTTGGAACTGTAGGTTGAAATCTGGGGATTTGTTCTCTAACTGAAAACTGAACCAATTTTCATTAGCTGTTAATGTATGACTCCCTTTCCTCCACCTGCCTGTACACTCTAGCACTTAATTTTCCTGCTACACTATAATACATTGGCACAAGCATTTTTACTCTCTCACTCATTACTCACCCACACACACATCACTCACCCTACACACATTCACATACACATCTAATTCCTATTTCCTGTCATGTTTCAGTCCATTCTTCTTCACACACACACACACAAAGCCACACACATATTTCACATCATCACTCTCTTCACACACAGCCACTCATGTATGTCTCTTCACATACACACAGTTTACACATGCCCTATCTATATGCCTATCTAATATAAAGCATATATGTAATGTAACATTTCCCTCTCTATCTATATCCTATTTTCTATGTGATTATTTGCTAAATAGGTAATATATATATATATATATTATGTAATGTGAGTACATATATATATGGTAGTTGTGTATATTTTGGGTATCTAGTATTGATACCTACATATGATATATGGATTATACAAGTATATATATATATATGTCACATATATATACAACTTGTGTACTTGTTATATATAGGTAATATATATACATATGTTAAGAATAGGCCTAGGTAATGTGGTATAGCTTGGTGAGCCTAGATTGGGCTTGTACAACTTTATTAGACCTAGTATAGACTGGTTTAGACTTGATAGCCTAGTTTAGACTTGGTTGACCTAGTTTGACTTCTAGGGTTGACCAGAGTTGACCAAGAGTTGACTTTGGCCTAGATTGACCTAGAATCATGTAGAATGCATAGTAGGACTTCATTATACCATTTTGGACTTGTTGTGACTTGTGCTGTTCTGATTAGGAGCCAGACACCACTCCTCGGACAGTACTTTCATATCGGACACTCAGATACCAGGCGAGTACATTTCCTGATTATTTTATATCTTACTTAGAATTATTTCCTGCATTAAATTACTTTACTCGTACTGTCACGTTGGTCACACGGATTGGTACTATATGGATCCCTTCTTGAGATGTTATCCTTTAGGGAGCATCGGGTACTACATGTTCTGTGCGTTTCACTTAAATGGCGTATCACTATGCTTCATTGGTTCACTGATCACTTGTGACATATACTCTTATGATCACAGAGTCTTCATTGAATCCTTATCCCATACATTGGATTTCCTAGAATCCCCATTTATGGGACATCCATGTACCATCCTTCGGGGGCCTTGCAAGGAATCATAACATAACCTTGTTAGATCCTTGTGTATTGATTTGGGGTACGGGGGAGTATAAGTGGACATGTGAATAATACACCAATAGTGTAGCATCAGAATCATTCCATAGTGTAGCATCAGAATCATCCCATGCCATTTACATGTCCATGTTGTACTCTGACTCACTAGCCACATATTAGTTCTCTATTTATAGTAGATATTTCTATTACAACTTTCTCTCTTTGTTTACATACTGCACTTCTTTCAGTACTTGTATCTTACTTTACTACATGATTATACTTTCTAACTTGCTATGAACTGTTGAGATGTACTGTGCTCGCTCCTGTCCTAACTGGACCTGTTGAAATATTACAGAGGACGAGGAGGAGGCCTGTCTGGATACTTTCTACGGGGCAGCCTTAGATGACACCTGCGAGCTGGACCCTCAGGAGGACCCAGCTCTAGCTGACGACATCACCCCCATTGCCTAGACTAGATTAGTTAGGCTTATCTTATTTAATGTAGTCTTGAGACATGATTAGCTAGACTTTATTCTAAGTTCTGAGTTGTATATATTCTTTCATTCTGTATCTGAGACCATGTACATCTGGATATTTGCTGGGTTTACCTTAGACTACTTTATCATCTCTGTTTCCTTGAGTTCTATTTCATATCGTGCTATCTCTTCCTTAGTTGTGATTGAGTTTATTTACTGCTGTCACCCCCATTCGGGGAGTATAAACTATTTAGAGATATATTGCTAGATGTATGTTTACCTAGGACAGCGTTCTACCGCCGACACTGCGGCGTAGGCTGGACGTACCCACGTCTCGTGCCCTTACTCTTGGGTGCGGGTCGTAACACATTTTTAGTGGTGGCCCATGCAAGTCTAGACTAGAAGTGTAGTGGTATTCGAACTAGAGTATCATTACAGCCTGCAGTAAGATATAGGACATTAATTTTAAGGTACTCAATCACTTTAGGAAAAATTCTTTTATTGCCATCTAAATCCTTATTGTCAGCTGATCCTTTGAATTTTAATTGTCCGCCTTTGTTATTTCGCTTCTTTCTCAGAAATTGATACTCTTGTTTGTCTATCTTCAGGATGGTAGAGACTCGATCGCAGCGTGCCATTCATGAGGATGCTATAGAGGGGACTGCTACCTCTCAGCCAGTACAGCGGGGCCAGGGGACTGCAGCTCCTGCCACCTCTTTTCGTATTGAGACCTCGGCAGCAGCAGCAGGGGGTATGCTTCCTCCGGCTCGGAGGCAGGACCCGGTCATCCCAGAGGAT
Organism: Iris pallida; assembly: GCA_029216955.1. Taxonomy (NCBI): domain Eukaryota; kingdom Viridiplantae; phylum Streptophyta; class Magnoliopsida; order Asparagales; family Iridaceae; genus Iris; species Iris pallida. The sequence continues at coordinate 15,399,411 of JANAVB010026400.1, forward strand.
CCCTTCCAGCAGCCGCCTCCAGGATATGTAGATGCAGCGCAGATGTTCGCATACTTCCAGCAGTTCATGGACCGGCAGCAGGCTCGATAGGACCGGGGCATGGAGCTGGCCCTTACGACGGTTGCAGCTCGACCGGTGGTTCAGCAGCCGAGGACACCGGGGATCGAACAGTTTCAGAAGATGAACCCAGAGACTTTCTGGGGACAGAGGGAATCCTATATGCCGATGAGTGGATCGAGCATATAGAGGAGATCTTCCGATTGGCCAGGTTACCAGCAGATCTTCAGATCGAGGCCGCAGCTAGCAGGATGCGAGAACTTGCTCGCACCTGGTATCAGTCAGACCCCAGGGTGGGGGTACCTGGACAGACTTGGGAGCAGTTCAAGGGCTTCTTCAAGAAGAAGTTCTTCCCAGATTCAGCCATCAGAGCCTTGGAGTCGCAGTTCGAGAGCCTAGTCCAGGGGAGCCTTTCAGTGGAGGAGTACGTCGGGGAGTTTGGCCGCCTCGGTAGGTTTGTAGAGGGCTTAAGCGAGACGGCAAAGGCCCAGAGGTTCCGGAAGGGTCTAGTCAAGGAGGTCAAATCCTTGACCAAGGGCAACCGGGATGCTACGTTCGAGGAGATCTTGATGGGAGCCTTGCTAGCAGAGGATGATCTTGAGCTTAGGCTCAAGAGGGGGCGAGACCCAGTTCGAGGCAGCAGCAGCGGGGGCCAGGCCAAGATGCCCCACTTTCAGCATCAGCAGCTGAGGCAGTTTCAGCCGCAGCCGATCCAGCAGAGGCCAATTCATCAACAGCAGCAGCCGAGACAGCACCAGCAGGGCCAGAGGCAGGTTATCACTTGTGCCTACTGCAAGAAGCCCGGGCATGTCGCTAATGAGTGCCAGAAGAGGCTGGGCCAGTGTCTGCTATATGGCTCAGTGGATCACCAGATGAGAGAGTGCCGTATGGGACGAGCAGCTCAGGGGGCAGCAGTCAGAGCTCCAGCAGGCCAGCAGAGGGGACCAGCCCTGCCGACACAGCAGCAGAGGTTCGTCCAGCACCAGCAGTAGGCCAGAGGAGGCCAGCAAGGGCGAGCTTGTACCATGGTAGCTGGTGATGCAGAGGCGATAGGAGAGCTGCTTGCAGGTTCGATCCTTCTCGACTCCAGTCCAGCTTTTGCATTATTCGATTCCGGTGCTTTATATAGCTTTATATCAGTATCTTTTGCGATTAGACACGGTATCATAGATGAATCATTGCCTAGGACTTACAAGATCACGACCGAGGGTGGCATTATCCTCGTGAGTGATGTTTGTAAGGATCGGAGAGTAGTTTTGGGAGGACGTGAGTTGGAGGTGAGCCTGCTCGTAATGCCATTACCGAACTATGATATAGTACTAGGCATAGATTGGTTGAGCAGGCACCATGCCAACATTGATTACAGAGGGGGTAGAGTTCTCTTCAGAGCGCCGGGGGAGCCAGAGTTCGAGTACTCCAGACGTCAGGTAAAGCAGAGCAGCGGAGTTTTCTGTGGAGTCTCGGTCGAGGAGCAGACGATTCCACACCCCTTGATAGCAGAGTATATGGATGTTTTCCCAGAGGAGTTACCGGGATTGCCACCAGACAAAGACATAGAGTTCTCGATAGACTTGGTTCCAGGAGCGGTGCCCATCTCTCAGTATGTCTATCGGGTGAACAACAGCGAGCTGGTAGAGCTGAAGAAGTAAGTGGATGAGCTACAGGACAAGGGCTTCATCTGCTCGAGTTCGTCGCCATGGGGTGCACCAGTGTTGTTCGTGTCGAAGAAGGATGGGTCAGTACGCATGTGTTTTGACTATAGGGCACTCAACAACCTCACGATCAAGAACAAATACCCACTGCCGCGGATCGACGATCTATTTGACCAGTTGAGCGAAGCTCGGGTATTTTCCAAGATTGATCTGAGGTCGGGATATCACCAGGTGAAGGTGAAGAGGGAGGATATTCCCAAGACAGCTTTCAGGACGCGGTACGGGCAGTTTGAGATTTTGGTTATGTCGTTTGGGCTAACCAATGCACCAGCAGTGTTTATAAACCTTATGAATAAGGTGTTCCACCAGTATCTGGATCAGTTTGTGGTAGTGTTCATTGACGATATCTTGATATATTCCAAGACTGAGGAGGAGCACGAGGAGCATTTGAGAATAGTGCTGGAGATTCTCAAGAAGGAGCAGCTTTACAGGAAGCTTTCCAAGTGTGAGTTCTTCTTGGACCGGGTGGACTTCTTGGGGCATGTGGTGACTGGAGATGGTATCTCAGTTGACTCCAAGAAGATTGAAGCAGTTGAGGCATGGGCAGCGCCGACTTCAGTTGCAGAGATCAGAAGTTTTCTGGGGCTGACAGGATATTATCGGAGATTTGTGCAGGATTTCTCCCGGGTTGCAGAGCCGTTGACTCGGTTGACCCGGAAGGATGCTGAGTTCGTTTGGTCAGAGGAGTGTCAGGCAGCTTTTGATGAGTTAAAGAAGCGGCTTACGATAACTCCGATTCTGACATTGCCTTCAGGATCAGGTGGTTTCACTATTTATAGTGATGCTTCAGAGAAGGGGCTGGGTTGCGTCTTGCAGCGACATGGGAAGGTGATTGCCTATGCTTCCAGGCAGTTACGTCCCCATGAGAAGAACTACCCTACCCACGACCTGGAGCTGGCAGCAGTGATATTTGATTTGAAATTATGGAAGCATTATCTGTATGGTGAGAGGGTAGAGATCTTCACAGATCACAAGAGCTTAAAGTATGTGTTCACTCAGAAAGAGTTGAACATGAGACAGCGCAGATGGCTAGAGTTGATGAAGGATTTTGATATCCTACTTCAGTATCATCCAGGGAAGGCCAACGTGGTTGTCGATGCCTTGAGTAGGTATCCGACAGCCATGTGTTTGACCATGGATCGGCATTTGCTTGCAGAATTAGAGAGCCTTGGGATTGAGGTGATCGTGCCCGGGGTACAGATGCAGTTATGGGGGATGCAGATTCAGTCAGACTTGGTGGAGAGGATCAAGTCGGCACAGTTTGAGGATGTTGCTCTGCGGTATCTCCGAGAGCAGGTTCGAGCAGGATTGCTGGAGGGCGAGTTTTCTCTTGCAGAGGATGGTGCCTTGAGGCACGGTTCCAGATTATGTATGCCCAACGGAGATCTCAGGAAGCAGGTTATGCAGGAGGCCCACAGATCTCAGTACTCTATACACTCGGGTGCCAATAAGATGTACCGAGATCTGAGAAAGCATGTTTGGTGGTCAGGAATGAAGCGAAAGGTGGCTCACTTCGTGGCTAGGTGCTTGGTCTGTCAGCAAGTCAAGGCTGAGAGGCAGAGGCCTGGTGGATTGTTGCAGCCGCTGCCCATTCTCGAGTGGAAATGGGAGCATATCAATATGGACTTCATTTCAGGATTGCCGCATACACCAGGAAGAAAGATGCAATTTGGGTCATCGTTGACAGGTTGACCAAATCGGCCTACTTCTTGCCATTCAAGGTGGGTACGTCTACAGAGAGGCTGGCGGAGATGTATATGCGGCAGATAGTCAGGATTCACGGGGTTCCGGTCAGCATCGTCTCAGATCGGGATAGCCATTTTACTTCCTATTTTTGGAGGAGTCTACAGACTAGCTTCAGCACTCAGCTCAAGTTCAGTACTGCATACCACCCCCAGACGGACGGACAGTCGGAGCGGAATATTCAAACACTTGAGGATATGCTACGGACGTGCATCCTGGACTTTGGAGGTTCCTGGGAGGATCATCTTTATTTGGTGGAGTTTGCTTACAACAATAGTTTCCAGGTCAGCATTAAGATGTCACCTTTCGAGGCTTTGTACTGGCGTAGGTGTCGTACACCCTTATCTTGGGATGATGTTTGAGCGAGCTTTACTGGGGCCAGAGATGGTTGTTGATGCAGCCGAGAAGGTGAAGCTCATCAGGGACAGACTTCGCGTGGCGCAGGACAGACATCGGCACTGGGCCGATAGCCACCGGAGGCCGTTGGAGTTTGAGGTACAGATGAGAGTAGGATTAGATTTAGGTTTGTTTGTTTGTAATTTTTGATCATGTTTGTTTATTATAATTAATTGAGACCTTGCTTGGGATTAGGTCGGAGACCAGGTTTTCTTGAGGATATCTCCAACTCATTGTACGATACGTTTTGGTGGAGGCGGAAGCTTAGCCCGCGCTTCATCGGCCCTTTCGTTATCAGCGGGAGAGTCAGTGACGTTGCATACAGGCTAGACTTGCCGCCTGTGCTAGTGGGGGTCCACAACGTATTCCATGTATCACAGTTGAGACGGTACGTGGCTGACCCTAGCCATGTGTTCGATCATTCAGAGATTGAGATTGGGCCTTCTCTTAGCTATCCAGAGCAGCCAGTGGAGATTCTGGATCGACGGGAGAAGGTTCTGAGGAACCAGGTGATACCCTTGGTACGCGTCGTATGGAGGCATCATTCTCCAGGAGAGTCTACCTGGGAGTGGGAGGATGAGATGCGCGAGCGCTACCCTTATCTTTTTGGACCGTGAGGTATACTTTCTATCCTTCTCATCAGTTATATTTTGGCTTTCAATTTCGAGGACGAAATTCTTTTAAGAAGGATAGATTTGTCACTACCACATTTCTAGTGTGAGGGTATTTTTGACATTTTTGGGGTAATTTAAATTTATTAGAATTTATTTGAATTTATGGAAATTTTTAGGAATTATTTTAGAATTGTTTGGACTAGGTTGACTTTGACTAGTGTTGACCCTTGTAGGCCAACATAGGAGCTAACCGTAGTTAGTATGGACTTGGTTAGGTTAAATGACTCTAGTCTAACCTAAGCTAAACCTTGGGTTGGTCATTAGACTCTAGTTAGCAATAGGAATTAGAAAGTCATAAGTCATGACTTATGATTTAGAGCCTTTGATAAATCATTCAAGCCATAGCCTTGTAGGTTGGCCCAAAGCCCAAGACAAATTCCAAAACCCTAATCCCTAGACATTGTGGTCGACTACCCCTATCCATATTGGGAACATTACCCTATAAATCTCCCTAAATTTAGGGTTGCCTCTTTCTTAGGAAAGCTCAAAGTTTAAGAAAGGTTTGTTTCCTATTTCATTTAATCCCTAGATTTCCATTCCTTTTCCTTTTTCATTCAAATCTCTTCCATTAGGTTCTAATGTACCTATTCTTGCTGATTATTGAAGTTTCAGTTCAGTTTGTGGTGATTTGATTGGATTGGGACATCAAGGAGAAGAGATCTAGAAAGGGGGTTTTTATATAAAGTTCAAGTATAGGTAACTTCTCCATTTCCCAATGAAATTTCAATTTCTTTACATATTTAGGAAGCCCTAGGAGTCCCCTAAGTGTCTTCATTGATTTTGTCGGGTTTCATGAGTTTCGTGTCCTATTTGGACACGTATCATTGTCCCTATGAATGTGTTTGTATAAATGCCTCAAAGGAACTTTTTGGGTTATTTACGAAATCTATTTGAATGGAAATTACTATTTTGTTGTCGCTTACATATTTCTTTAGGTCTGAGCTTGATTCGTGCTTGTGTCGTGTCGTTTGGACACTCGTGCACAAACACTCGGACACGTGCACACGCGCTGCAGTACTCCCCTGCCACTCGGGCTTCCTGCAGGACACGACACGAACTTCTTTGACACAAATTTTGTGGGATCAATGGGGCATGTTCTGTCACCATGCTCCCCAAATTTCTTTGGGTCTCGTACACTGGTTGGGGAGTTATTCGTCGTGCACGGGGCTTACACTGACACTGTGCACTATATTTTCACTCACTGATACGGCTCTATTTCTCGGATACGCGACACTGTGGACACGATACAGACAGTTAGACACGTGCACCTAGACCTAGCCTAGGTGTGGATACGACCACGAGGCCTGGGTTGGCCTGTGTCGGGTGCACGACATGCGTGCACACCTGCACGAGGCTGTTTCCAGTGTGTGTCCAGTTTTGTGCTGAGTTTTGGTGAATTTCGTTTTGGACACGGCTGTGTCCTCGTGGTACGAGACACTCCCAAAGACACCTACACACATAGTATATTTATTACCAACCTATAAATTAGTGTCTTGATTTGGTTTTATGTGTAAATTCCTAATTACCTAATTCTAAAACTGTATAGTGTTTTTCCTGCATTTTCAGATTTGAAACATGGACTTTGGCAATTGTTTAATCCAAATTAATGTTGTTAAGGATTGGTTTTAGTCCCTAAACATGTTCTCCTATTAATTATCTTCTGGTGTGTCAATTTTGGGTTGGAATGGATATGTTTTTGTTTCGAAATGGGAGATGTTTGAATGTTTGGACTGTATGAGTGTTGGAATGTTTAGATATAACTGAAAACCTGTGTTTCATTAATACCTGAAATTTATGCAAGCCAGAATTCTGATTTATGTTTTGAGGACACTGTCACTTAGTTTAGGGTTTAATAGGAAGTCTAAATGGGTTCATGAATCAAATTCCTGTTTTCATTGAAACCTGAGAATGTTGGAACTGTAGGTTGAAATCTAGGGATTTGTTCTCTGACTGAAAACTGAACCAGTTTTCATTAGCTGTTAATGTATGACTCCCTTTCCTCCACCTGCCTGTACACTCTAGCACTTAATTTTCCTGCTACACTATAATACATTGGCACAAGCCTTTTTACTCTCTCACTCATTACTCACCCACACACACATCACTCACCCTACACACATTCACATACGCATCTAATTCCTATTTCCTGTCATGTTTCAGTCCACTCATCTTCATACACACACACAAAGCCACACACATATTTCACATCACCACTCTCTTCACACACAGCCACTCATGTATGTCTCTTCACACACACACAGTTTACACATGCCCTATCTATATGCCTATCTAATGTAAAGCATATATGTAATGTTACATTTCCCTCTCTATCTATATCCTACTTTCTATGTGATTATTTGCTAATAGGTAATATATATATATTATGTAATGTGAGTACATATATATATATATATATAATATATATATATATATATATATATATATATATATGGTAGTTGTGTATATTTTGGGTATCTAGTATTGATACCTACATAGGATATATAGATTATACAAGTATATATATGTATATGTCACATATATTACAACTTGTGTACTTGTTTATATAGGTAATATATATACATGTGTTAAGAATAGGCCTAGGTAATGTGGTATAGCTTGGTGAGCCTAGATTGGGCTTGTACAACTTTATTAGACCTAGTATAGACTAGTTTAGACTTGATAGCCTAGTTTAGACTTGGTTGACCTAGTTTGACTTCTAGGGTTGACCAGAGTTGACCAAGAGTTGACTTTGGCCTAGATTGAACTAGAATCAAGTAGAATGCATAGTAGGACTTCATTATACCATTTTGGACTTGTTGTGACTTGTGTTGTTCTGATTAGGAGCCAGACACTACTTCTCGAACAGTACTTTCATATCGGATACTCAGATACCAGGCGAATACATTCTCTGATCATTTCATATCTTGCTTAGAATTATTTCCTGTATTAAATTACTTTACTCGTACTGTCACGTTGGTCACACGGATTGATACTATATGGATCCCTTCTTGAGATGTTATCCTTTAGGGAGCATCGGGTACTACATGTTCTGTGCGTTTCACTTACATGCGTATCACTATGCTTCATTGGTTCACTGATCACTTGTGACATATACTCTTATGATCACAGAGTCTTCCTTGAATCCTTATCATATACATTAGATTTCCTAGAATCCCTATTTATGGGACATCCATGTACCACCCTTCGGGGGCCTTGCATGGAATCATAACATAACCTGGTTGGATCCTTGTATATTGATTGGGGGTACGGGGAGTAGAAGTGGACATGTGAATAATATACCAGTAGTATAGCATCAGAATCATCCCATGCCATTTACATGTCCATATTGTACTCTGACTCACTAGCCACATGTTAGTTCTCTATTTATAGTAGATATTTCTATTACAGCTTTCTCTCTCTGTTTACATACTGCACTTCTTTCAGTACTTGTATCTTACTTTACTACATGATTATATTTTTAACCTGCTATGAATTGTTGAGATGTACTTTGCTCGCTCCTGTCCTGACTGGACCTGTTGAAATATTATAGAGGACGAGGAGGAGGCCTGTCTGGATACTTTCTACGGGGCAGCCTTAGATGACACCTGCGAGCTGGACCCTCAGGAGGACCCAGCTCTAGCTGAGGACATCACCCCCATTGCCTACACTAGATTAGTTAGGCTTATCTTATTTTATGTAGTCTTGAGACATGATTAGCTAGACTTTATTCTGAGTTCTGAGTTGTATATATTCTTTCATTCTGTATCTGAGACCATGTACTTCTGGATATTTGCTGGGTTTACCTTAGACTACTTTATTATCTCTGTTTCCTTGTGTTCTATTTCATATCGTGCTATCTCTTACTTAGTTGTGATTGAGTTTATTTACTACTATGTCACCCCCATTCGGGGAGTATAAACTGTTTAGAGATATATTGCTAGATGTATGTTGACCTAGGACAGCGTTCTACTACCGCCGACACTGCGACGTAGGCTGGACGTACCCACGTCTCGTGCCCTTACTCTAGGGTACGGGTCGTGACAATCATCCCTAGAAATTTACTCAAAATTCTAGGGATCCCTCTGCACAAGCTGTATGCAACCAATATAACTATCATGGCTTTTAATGCTGGAAGAAGCCATCCGCTGGGCAAGATTCGCCTCAAGTACCAGATTCGTGATCTCCGAACAAAGGTTTCTTGCTATGTAATCGATGCCAATATGTTCTACAACGTCTTGTTAGGACGTCCGTGGATACACAAGAATATGATCGTTCCTTCTACCCATGACCAGTGCTTCAAGTACGTCAACAGTAATGGCATCGTGAAGACGGAGTTTGCCGATGTCGATCCTTTTAAGGGTGTGTTTGCCATTGATTATAAAGAACAGAACAATTATATCGGAGGACTGGACTTTTACTTCACAAAACAAACTCGCTCGTACAAAGAAAGCCTAGAGACGAAAACCTAGGTACAGCAATCTAAGTACAATTGTTTAATTTTTTCTGGGGGGTGACGGTAGAGGCTCGGGAAAGCGACAGCCCGCTCCGCCTTACTCCTTGGACGATCAGACATAGCCTTGGCTCCAGTGAAGAATTGCTCTTGGACGTGTGGGGAAACTCCCTTGCGCTCTCTATTGATATATCTCTGGATGTCTCTGTAGTGCCCTCTCTCTGTATGCGTCTGTCTCTCCTCTTTTGCAAGGGAATGACACCTTGCTATTTATAGAAATGGGGTGATCATTATGGTTCGCAATGATTGACTCCCTTTAAAACGTCAGCGGCCTCTTGATTAATCAATCTGGGCCATTAATCTTGAATGTAACGAATCTGGGTCATTAATGTAGATCGCACCGAATCCTATGAGTAATAAATACTGATTGCAACAAATCTGCATAATGATGATTTGTAGATGTCCATAAATCTGAACAAATAAATCTAAATCATTCTCTGCCACGTGTCCCCGCTGTTTGTTATGGCTATTGAGATTTGACCCAATCTAGAGATTACTTTGATTACAGTAGATCCGAATTATTGAGATATGATCGGCTCTTGACACGTGTCCTGCCATGTATCCTAACTCTTATACTCATGAGCCGCATGAGAGTCATCACACTCAAACTGTACGAGAGTCGTCGTGCCTGGACCGCATAAGAGTCTCCATACTTGAACCGCATGAGAATCATCATACTCGAGCCGCATGAGCGTCGTCATGACCGATCCGCATGAAGAGTCGTCATGACCGAGCCGCATGAGCATCTCCATACTCCAGCCGCATGAGAGTCGTCATGCCCGAACTGCATGAGCGTCTCCATACTTGAGCCGCATGAGAGTCGTCGCCATATAGCGAGTCCTTGGAGTTGGTGGATAGTGCCAACTGTAGAGATTTTCTTTGTTTCTCTAGGAAGATCGCGCCTCTGTGTCATAGTCATCATTACAGCCTTCTGTCAGAGCTATCAATTTCATCTTTATGTCAGGACTGTCTAGTTGTGTCACAGCATTAAATGAGGCCTCTAGTTATGGAGACGAGTTGCATAAAGCCACGTGGCTTTTACCCAAGCCGTATAGCTATGTTGGGGGCTATTGGAGCCGCATGAACCTCTCGAGCCGCATGAAGTTCTGAACCGCATGAGACTCTCTCTTGGTTGAGCCGCATGGACGTTTCTGTTCTTTTCCATGCTTCTACAAGACCTCCTTCAAAGTTTTCAATTTGCAAAATTGAAATACATTGAATAAGAAGCATGGTCGCATAGGTTTGTTCTGTCCGCATGGACTTCCTAGCCGCATGGATGTTCGAGCCGCATGGACTGTCTGGCCGCATGAGCTATGTGGCCGCATAGGCTCCTCTCTACCACGTGGGCGTCATTAATTGCTTTTTGATTTGTTTTTGATTTTGAGCCATCTTTGGGGGGGGTCCCAAGAGTCGGCTAATTAAATATTCAGATCATGTTTTCTGGAATGAATCTCCTTTATAAGAGGGGGCAAAATCTTAGGAGTCGGTTCAGCACCCGACCCGAAGAGTTTTCATTGGTCCACGTGCCCCCCTTCCTTGTCCGCCTATAAATAGGAGAATCTAGGAGAAGAAAAGTCTTTACTTTATCCTTCAATTCGAGCCCTTCCTGTCCTAACTGTCATCCTCTGTTTCGATCACCAATGGCTCCCAAGAAGAATATTACGGGGAAGGGTAAAAAGGCAGCATCGTCGTCAGCTGCGACGACGAAGGGTAAGAAGCTGCTCTTCTTCGTCTGCAGCGACGAATGTGGCAGCTCCTCCGCCAGTCGACGTGCCCGTAGTTCACCCCGATGTCTGCCCCACCATTGCTGGTAAGGATGTTGCATGAGCTTGATACCCTAACTGTTGTGGCTACGTCGCATGCTCTATGCGCTAGCCTTCATCTTCATGTGTGCCGCATGTATGTCTCATGTCTGAGCCGCATGGGGTATGCCCTATGTTCGAGCCGCATGAGAACGACTAAGCCGCATAGTGTTTCACAAATCAGAACCTCATACAAACCCATCTAAACAGAGTCACATGAGGACTCGTCTGACCCGAGCCGTACGTACTTTGAAAGAGCCCAGCCGCATAAGGACTCGTTTAATCAGAGCCGCATGTACTCTGTAAACAAGCGAGCCACATAAGAACTCTTTTAAACAGAGCCGCATGTACTCTGTAAAAAGCGAGCCGTATAAGGACTCGTTTAATCAGAGCCGCATGAACTCTAAATATTTTCTGGCTGTCTCCTGACTTTATTTTTTTTGTTTTTTCAGTAAATTTTCCAGTTAATACTGCGGGGGAACCTCTGGTGGGTCGTGCCCAAGCCGCTATGGGCTATAGGTACGACTAGATAGTTCGGTATGTGGCAGACCAGTTGCCTAGTGACGAGCCTCTGGCGTGGTTGAATGTTCTCAAGAACCAGCCCTTCTACTTCCTCTGTGCTATGATAAACTCGGGAAAATTGGAAGGGAAATACCTGAAGCCTGCGTTCTTCTTTGGAGATGCCTTGACTATGAAGAACAGTCAAGTTCTGGATGTGTCAGAGAATTGGAGCTTTATCTCTAACGGGATGGCGATCCGCATCCCTCAAATGGAGTGTCACTTTCCACTATCTTTGTTTAATATGCTCCCGCTGGACAGGAAGATGGAAGAGTCTTCGACCCCGACGCGAAATGGGATGTTTGTAGGCGACATCCATTATAACAATAGCATAAAGGCAGTGTGTGCGGGCAAGGTGCACGCCAGCCGCTATATAATAGGATTAGCTCCTGGAACTTTTTTGAATGTGCCGGGTCCCAATTTCACGTTCTCTACAGCGGATACTTTCCTGAACCAGCTTGCTCGGAAAGGCTCCTATCCAATCGGTCGGTTGGCGCTCCCGAGTTGGATACACCCCATTCCCCATGGATCAATCTGTCTATGTGGATCTCGCGAAAGTACGAGTCTCTTTTGCGTGAGCTTGGTCTTTATCACGCTATTCGGGGCAGCAGCCACGGCTTGCCCATAAACAAGAAATTATTCATGGCTTTGCTGGAGATGTACAACTGCCGTACGGGAACCTTCTATACACCTGTAGGGGAAATGGGGCTTGCACTCCATGAGATGCACGTGGTCTCCAAGCTTCCTTGGGGGGATGAAGCTTTTGAGGTGTACACTTCTACGAATGAGGAGTTTGAGGAGCTGGAGGAACGGTATCCGGGCTTCGCGGCTATTTATCAGGAGATATTGTGCCACCATAGTGCGTGCCAACAGGTAGCCAAGAAGGATAGCAGCTCGAAAAGGAATGCTCCCCACACTAAGGCCTGGGTAAGTTATCTCTTCTCGACGGGTGCCTCAGGCCGGGTTACTTCCCGAAGTCCTCAATCCCGGGAGGCAGTTCAAGCCTTGATGTCGTCGGTCAAGAGGGTAGCCACCACCAATGACAGGTTTGGGAGTCAAACCGACTCTCTTGGTTATTTTTATCAGGATACCCAAGAGCTGTCAGAGAAGGTGCTCCTGGCAGGATTTCTGATGGTATGGCTGCGGAATTGCTTAGTCTCGGGAGGAGCTGGTTCTATTGAGAGGATCAGTCATAATTTTATCCTCCCGGCTGTGAAGCTAGTTTTTAGAGTCAAACTAGCTCTTCTCCCGGCCATGGTGTGCAGCCTACACCGTGGCCTCCGTACTTTCACGTCCAAGGTCGTTGCCCGCGATGTGACAAAAGACTTTGAACGGACTGAGCCGCCCTATCATTATCTGATGGGATGGCTGCTGATGCACTGTCCGTCTTTGATGAGACCGGGTTCCGAAGATGGCGTGATTGCCGATGACTCTTTTATCTTCCGTTATCCCAACGAGTCTTGGGAGTACGAGACCATGCACGCTTGCCGGATGGTGCTGGTGAGAGCAGATAGGTACGACTTTTTCGTATCCATCCCTCGTTTCACTGCTGGGGAAATAGCGGACGTACATCTTGACGGTATTGGGCCTCCTCAGCTTCTAGACGGCCAGATGCTTCTATGGTTGCGTAACATCCGCCCCGCCCACTTGGTATACCGCAACCGCAATGCTATTTTCCTGGAGCCTTACCTGCCCAGCAGGTTTGCCCGATAGTTTGGGTACAGCCAGCTTTTTTTGGACAGTCCCAGCTCTTGTCTGGGTTTTGAAGGTAGCCTTCTTGACGGTATTAGGGCCTAGCACTACTATGATACGTTCCACACCCGTACCACTTTTTCGGTTCCTGATATTGAGGCGTCGATAGAGATTCTGTATATGGCGGCCCTATACCATGTTATGGCAAACAAGCTCTCCGTCGGTTTCAACCCGGGTGCCAGTTTTATTATTGGTACTGGCCTGGATGAAAAGCCCCAGGGGGCCAAGACGAGGAAGAGGAAGAAGAATATAGTCGAGATGCCAGATTCGACTCCACCAGTACGGTTGATGAGGTTGACGAGCATGACAAATAACTCTTTCCTCCCAGTGGAAGATGTTGGGGCGGATCAACCGCCTGTTTTGTCAGATAGGTGGTGGCGGGTCAGCCACCTGTTGCACCTGGTCCTATGGAAGCGTAGCAGGCAAATCTCCCTGTTGGCAGTATTCCTCACTCCCGAAAATTGGCTGCGACCAGACATCGCAAGCTAACTATAAGGGAGAGAGGCGAGGAAGTTAACCCCGCTTCGAGGTAAAATGAGTCACTACCATCTCTATTTAGTTCTTCCTTTCTTCTGGCTTTGATCCTAATCATTTTCCTTCCCTCTCGTAGGTGTCAGAAGAAGAGGAATCTCAGGTTGCTGAGGTCGCGACTCGAGACGACGGGGCTCCGATGAACCTGTCCCCGAAACCGCTAAACTTTCAAGGCGACGCTGATCGAGCCGTACCTCCCTCCGGGGTGGCTGGAACAGGAGAGGCAGCCGAGTTCGGTTTAGGGGGTACTGGTGAGGGGACTATGGTGGTTGTGGACGAACCTCAGCCTCCGTACCCCTTCCTTGGTAAGATAAGCCAAATTTTGACTAATGTGGAGGCCCATTCACTCTATCATCACATCCTTCGGGTTAGACTGATTGATGGTTGCTTGGGTATATAGGTCCTGTCCTTTCAGTGCCGATGATGGATATTGTTATGGTAGGCTCTGCCAGAGGGGATCTGGCGGAGGGGAGCGTGCCCCCTCCTCTTCCGGCTCGTCTTGAGGGCCTTCCGCCAGATCGAGTTCGGGAGGTCATATGGCGACACCGCCCGGACAGGGAGCAATGGTCCCTGTATCTTCCCCTGCTCGTATGACTTTGGGGGTTGACCTCTCAGCTTTACCGAGTATCCATATTATTCGGGCCACGGAAGAGGAATTGGCCGCTGTTCAAGCGTCCTTCCGTTCAGAATTCGTTTCAATTGTGGCAGGGGCGACAAGTTCTCTTGTGTCTTCTTCGACCCTACCGGCCATACTTCCTTTGACATCTTCTACAAAGGTTCTGGATGAGGTGTCGTAGGATGTGGTTGATCCACCGCCATTCGAAGAGAGGGGTAGACACTGCTGTGGAGCGGGGAACCACTTTTGTTTTGGCCCGACAATGTGCCCAAGGCCAAATTAACATTCTCAAAACCCTTCCTGGGGGAAGGGATAACTGCGCTCTTGGAGCCCAAGCTGTTGGAGGCTGATCAGCTGGTGGCCCAGTTTCAAGTGCTGCGACAAGCTGATCTATCTGCAGCAATTGATCAGAGCGGGAGTTTCTCACCACAGTATGGGAGAAGATAAGGCTCGCGTGAGATACATCTAAGACGGCTATAACAAAGGACCTTGGCGACCTGTCTCTTCTGTACGACCAGCTGAGCCACCGGAGCGAGGTTTGGAGGGCTCGGGAGGCGGCTGCCTCTCAGGGGGTCATCGCTACCAGGGAGCAGATTCTCGAACTTCAGAAGAAGCTGGCCTTCTTGGAGTCTGAGCTTGAAGCTTCTCGTGCAGATAAGGAGCTGATTGTTCAGGATGCCGAAAGGATTTCCAGAGCTTCTGTCAATCTGGAACGTGCTCTGAAGAAATTTGAGGAGGACTGGCGGGCTCACGCGCCTGGAAGATGCAGCAGCTGCTGACTCAAGAGCCGAGCGTCGGGCCAAACAGCGATTTGAGAGGTCGACTGCCTTGTTGAGGGACCGTCTCAGGGCATTATGTATCACCGAACAATAGTCGGTTTTTTCCTTCTTTTTTGCTTTGTTGCTTTCCTTTCTTGAGTGGGATGTAGTCCCCAGAACTGTAGTACCTTTTGTCTTACAAATAAAAGAGTATACTTTATTCTACCCTTTATTTGTGCTGCTTATTCTGTTGTTGTATTTACCCTATTGGAGAACTGTTTATGGACTTGTTACCCTTGGCATACCTTGGTTTTCGGTACAGATAACAAGTTGATGGGGATTCTTGGAACAAATCCACAGTCAGGTGGCTATGGACATTCCTGGTATCGGGAGAAAGAGTGCCATGGGGCAGCTGGGCCCCCGGGGCATGATGAGAAGTGAGGGGCATGTACTAGAAACTTAGTACAGCATTTGTGGTCAACAGTGGACATTTGTGGGCCTATTATCTTGGCGTACCCTGGTTTTTTTTTGGTACAGATAATAGGTCGAGGAGAACCAACATACTTACTCAGAGGTAATGAGAACATGGTAAATATGAAGGTTTCTTCGATGGAGCCTTCCCACTCAGAGTAAGGAGGACATGGCATGAGGGGGCTCCATGAAGGGAATATAGAACAACTCAGTGGTAATGAGGACATGAAGTTCTATGTAAGGGGGCAGTTTATTTTTGGTGAAGTGAGACGACTCAGAGGTAACATCGACGTGGTCGTTTTGGAGAATTTGTGGATCGGTTACCTTTTTGTGCACTGAAAGTACGGGTATTAGATCGTAAGGGGGAAGCTCCTTATGGGAAGAAAGTTCAGAGGTATAATCATGCATGACTTACTACCTAAAAGATGCGATATAGATTTATCTGTAGTGGCCAGGATGTAAGTTCAGTGGTACCTGCGGTACATAATGACAATCTGGAAGATTTAGAGTCAGCCTGTGAGTTTAGCGGTACAAAGAGTACATGACTCGTCACTTTGGCAGATTTGTAGTCGGGATGTGAGTTCAGCGTACCAGCGGGTACGTAACTCATCATTCTGGAAGATTTGTAATCGGGATGTGAGTTCAGCGGTACCAGCGGGTACATAACTCATCATTATGGAAGATTTGAAGTCAGGATGTGAGTTCAGTGATACCAGCGGGTACGTAACTCGTCATTCTGGATGATTTGTAGTCAGGATATGAGTTCAGCGGTACCGACGGGTATAACTCATCACCTTGGAGGATGTCATTTCAGATGTAGTATTTCTTTAGAACTTGCCGTTGATGGGCAACATGAGCAAGTCTCATTTTGTTTTGCGAACGGTAAGCTCCATTGGAGAATACAGCGTTGATGATGAACGGGCCTTCCCACTTTTACTGGAACTTGCGGTGGTTTTATGAGTCATAACCATCGGCCTCCGAACTGCCAGAACGAGGTCGCCCACCTGGAATGTTCTGATTTTAACCTTCTTGTTGAAGGCTCCGGAGATACGTGCCTGGGACAGGTCGATTCTTTGTTGATCTAATAGGCGCTTTTCATCTAGGGCTTCTAATTCTTGTAGTCGGCGATGGTGATTATCATCTGTCGTCAACCGATAGGTGATAGCGATGCAGAGTGAAGGATTTGAGTCTCCAGTGGGAGAACTGTCTCACTCCCGTATACCAGAGAAAAGGGTGTTCCCGGTGGCAGTCCGTACTGTGGTACGGTATACCCATAAGCATTTGCCGAGCTTTTCATTCCAGTCGCGTTTGTTTGATGACACGAATTTCTTGAGAAGCTTGATGATTGTTTTGTTGAATGCTTCAGCCAGACCATTAGCCGCTGGGTTGTATGGCATTAAGCAATATTCTGGACGCGATGTTTGTCGTAAAACCGATAGAAGGCGTGGCTTGCGAACTATGGACCATTATCGTGGATGATCCTTCGGGGCAGTCCAAAGCGGTAGATAACGTGATGCTTGAGGAAGCTGATCACGTTTGAAGTCTTCACTTCTGCTAGCGGAATAGCCTACGCCCATTTGAGAAGTAATATGTGATTGCGAGTATGAAGCGATATCCTCGGGACGAAGGCGGAGTGATTGGACCAATAATGTCATTCCCATGCTTCGAATGGCCAGGATGCCTATCGGGTGTAGAAACTCGGATGGCTGGTGGATGAAATCTGTGTGGACTTGACAGGCTTTGCATTTTTTTGTATAGTCTATCGGTCTGCAACCATCGTGGGCCAGTAGTAGCCCATTCGACGAAGGCGATCTTGTAGTTTTGGGCCAGGCTGATGGGCCAACAGACGCCATCGTGAACTTCACGTACGGCTTCTCCGGCTTCTGTATTTGATAGACATCGAAGCAGTAATCCATCGTAGGATCGCCGATATAGTATTTTTGTCTCTGTATCGTAGAAGAATCTTAGGGAACATCTTCTAATAGAAGTGGCCTCCTTCGGATTCTTGGTAGGATGCCGTAGACCATGAAGTCAATGAACGGTTGTCTCCAGTCTGGTGCTTCGTCAACTGTCAGAGCGAGTAACTCTCGGCATACTGAACATTATTCCTGAATAGACCAACTCACGGCCTATGATGTCAACCAGATGTGAGCATGATTCAAAACTGCTAAGGAAGCGGCAAGCCTGCTAGGGCATCGGCTTCAATGTCTGGAGCCTGGGAACGTGCTCTATGAAGAACCCCTCCAGGGACGAGATGATGTCAATTGCTATTTGATGGTAGGATCATGTCCTCATGGCGAACCTTGTATGAGCCCCGGATCTGGTTGATGATTAGCTGCGAATCGCCGTATGCTTCGAGGTGGTCTACGCCCAGCTCTTTTGCAAGTCAGAGGCCAATGACCAAGGCGTTGTACTCGGCCACGTTGTTTGAACAGGGCTCTGTGAGGGAATACGCACGATTATCACCAACCCGGTGGGAGATATCAGTACTATTCTGACTCCAGCACGATGTTGCCCTTGGCCTGGTTCTAGAAGCGCCATCGAAGAACATTCGCCATATCATGGAGGCCATGTTTGAATTAGCGACCTCGTCTGAATCTCTTCATCTATTTTGGTTGATCCGAACCCGGATGAGCTGCTAAAAAGTCTGCCAGAGCTTGACCTTTAACAGCCTTTTGCGGTACGAAGATCATGTGGTAGGGGATAATATTGCCCAAGTAGCAGGCAAGAGCTGAGTGCACCTGGTTTAGTCA
Source organism: Iris pallida (assembly GCA_029216955.1). Taxonomy (NCBI): domain Eukaryota; kingdom Viridiplantae; phylum Streptophyta; class Magnoliopsida; order Asparagales; family Iridaceae; genus Iris; species Iris pallida. Next base: position 15,417,744 of record JANAVB010026400.1, read on the forward strand.
TGAGGACCCTGAGGGGTTGACTCTTTATATGACATAGATGGTCTGTCCCGTGACGTAGTCGCGTCTTCTGAATGGCAAAACCAAAGCAAGGCACTCTTTCTCTACGGTAGTATATCGGTGCTCCAGCCCCATCATCATTTGGCTGAGGTAATATTTAGCTTGTTCGTGGCCTGCCTCATTGTTTTGTGCTAGCAGAGCACCGAGAGAATGTTCTATCTCGCTCGTACATAGAGCAAGAATGGTTTCCCAGCAATCGGGGCCACCAGGACTGGAGGGTTCGATAAATATTCTTAGATGCTGTCGAAGGCGCGCTGGCATTCTTCATCCCAACGAGAAACGCCTTTCTTCATGACGTGGGTGAATGGCAGGCATCGTCCGGAGAGGTTAGAGTTAAACCTCCTGATGTAGGCTAGCCTCCCTTGAAGGCCTCGGAGTTCACGGAGATTTCTCGGGGGACCCATCTCTATGATTGCCTTTGTTTTCTCAGGGTCTACGTGGATACCCTGGGAAGTAATGATGAAACCCAAGAACTTCCACTGGATATGCCCAAGAATGACTTGGTAGGATTCATTTTTAAGTTGTGCGCCCGCGTGAGGTCGAATACCGTCCGCAGATCCTGCAGATGGTCTCCCTTAGAGCGGCTTTTGACGGCATGTCGTTAACATAGCACTCCACGGTCTTGCAAATGGTTCCTGAAGATGATACTCATGGATCTTTGATATGTGGCCAGCATTCTTTAAACCAAAAGGCATGACTGTGTAGTAGTATGTGCCAATCGCGTTCGGAATGATGTATGCTTTTCGTCATCAGGGAACATCTTGATTTGGTTGTACCCCGAGAAACCATCCATGAATGACATACGCTCAAAGCCGTAGTGTTATCGATCATGATGTCTGTGATAGGGAAGGAACTCATCCTTAGGACATGCCTCATTCAGATTGCGAAAGTCGATGCAGATTCGAATCTTTCTACTCTTCTCATGGACTGGTACTATGTTGGCACCCAGTCAGGATGCTGTTCCTCGCGGATGAAGCCGCTGGCTATTAGTTTGTTTACTCGGCTTCAATGGCATTCATGACGTCAGGACGGAACGTTGCTGTTGCTTGACTGGTTTTGTGTCCGAAGGATGTTCGCTTAAAGTACAATCTCGGGGTTCAGTCCTGGCATATCTTCGTAGCTCCAGGCGAACACGTCGATGTATTCTCTAACGAGTTGTAGTAGTGATTCTCACTCTTCGTCTGTCAGATTCTTGCTGACGAAGATGGGGTTTGGAGAGGACTCATCGTCGAGATAGACTTGTACAACCTCGTCCTCGGTGGGAGGCTCTCTTTGTTCGAACCGCTTCTCCACTGCGCATCTAGTTGTTGTGTCTACGGCTCTAACTCAAGAAGCTCATGAATGTCTTCATCTTCTTCGTAGGCGTCGGCAAATGCCATATTGACGGAAGACTGTCCTGAGCATGTCTCCTGCTGACATCCGAATCGGAAGTGGGTGATCTGGTTGAGTGTGAATGCCAGTCGTATTCTTCGTCTGATCTTTCAGGTGTCGTCGCAGGTGTGACATAACCGAGCCCACATCTGGTTTTGTTGTAATAATCTCGTGTTTCCCAGCAGGGGCCGACGACTGTAAGGGCAACCGCCGTCCGGGCCGTAGATTAAGCTGGTGTAGTTTCCAGATCATATCCTTGTTTTTGTATAAGGTACTTGGACTAGGAACTATACAGATAAAGGGGCAATCTCCCGGCGTTAGGTTCGGGCTCAATATTTTCTATCTTGAAGGGCTGTGGATCGTTCTTCCGGCCGAAGATGATTGGGTGATCGTCTCCCTCGATTATGCGGTAAGCGTCTTCCACTGGAGTAAGTTGGTTCGCGGTGTAGACATTTGTCACTTGTGTGTACAGGTGAGCGCCTATACGTGTTCCATAGCATACATTGTACAGAGCTTATTAAGCTCGAGATAATTCAAAATAGCCCTTTATTGATGAAGTAAGGTATCTTTTCCAGTGGGATTACATCATCCGCGGATGGAACATCAGTGTAAGCAGCCACGTACTTGGCCAGCTTGATTCTTCTTCGTCCACCCCCTGTGTAAATGTAGACTGAGAGGATGACTTGGAACTTGATTATCAGGGGCTATGGTTGGAGCAGAATATGGAGTTGTTGGCATACTAGCTACCCCAGTTTAGCGCTCGGTGCTGAGCGGAGAATTGTTGGCTGGCTAGTGGTCCTGGCTTAGTGCTCAGTTGCCGATTCATCCTGGGAAGGAGAATTGTCATCGGCTTATAAGAGGGATTGAGCTCCCCTGCTTGTTGCTTGTTAACTCTTGGCAACTTGATTGTCAGTGGCTCTGTCGTGGGTCTTGGCACTTGGTCAGACCTTGGCAGTCGATTATCAACTGTTCCTCCTGCGCAGAGAGGCTAATTACATCCTTAAGCAGAGTGGCTGTAAGGGGCACAGTTATGCCAGGCTTGCGGGCTTGGAGGTAGATCGTCAGAGGTTCTTCTGATCCAGTTGTTGCCTCAGTTTCAGCTTGAGTATCTCCTTCGGCCAGATGCTTTTTCGATTTCTCGTACAAGCATAATCTGAGTAGTAGGATTCGACCCCTTTGAAAGGATCGATGTCGGCAAATTCCCCCAAAGACCGTGCTTGTCGACGTACTTTAAGCACTGCTGCAGTGTGGAAGGCACGATCATGTAATCGTGTATCCAAGGACGCCCCAGGAGAATATTGTAGGAAGTATCCGCATCTATGACATAACAGGTTACTTCTGACTGAAGGTCGCCGATTTGGCACTTTAGGCGAATCTTTCCGATTGGGTAGCTCCTGCCGAATTAAAACGCTGATGGTGGTGATTGTCGGCGTCAGGCGGTGCATTGGGATGCGCAAATGATGTAGCAGGCTCTTCGAGATGATGCTTATGGAGGATTCGAGGACATATGCATCCGATCACCTTGATATCGCCAATGTACCCAGTATAATACAGGGGGTGATCATGCAGGTTGGTCTTGATAAGCATATCCTGCGGAGTGAATACGATGTTGGGCATTGACCCCGTGCAAGCGCTGCCTGGAGATCTGTCGGCGAGTTCTCTCCAGTGAGATTGGACTGTGCCAGATATGCATCGGCATTCTGGAGTGCCTCGCTTAGTCGACACGAACATCCTTGGAGAGCTCAAGAGCTCGTACAATGATAATTTGGCAGGTGTGTTGGCCAATTGAGGCGTCTCTTTCGGAGCGGTTTGTCGAAGCGAGTCTCCTTCGGCCTAGGCTTGTCGGTCGTCGAAGGCTGCGAAGGTCCTGGAGCATCAGCGGGTGTCGGCTGATGGTTTCAGCTGAGTTACCCGGTGGAGGTTGGGTTTGTGCGCCGAGCGGGTAACAGCAGCAGTAGCTTCTTCGACCTCTGTCGAGATCGTGCGACATGATTTGACTTTCCTATTCTTCTTCTTGCTGGTGGCGAGAGGTACGACTGAGTCACCTCAGGTACCAAGTCCGGATGGACCCACATGATCTCCCCCGTGATGTGGTGAGGGGCACTAGACCCAGCTTGGTCTCGAGGAGGTGGAAGGTTAGAGACCTCCATCTTTGCTCTGGACGGGTACTACTCCATCTTGAGTCTTTGTCCGAGGAAAGCTGCAAAATTGTACTGACACCATATTGGCCGCCACGGTAACCTCTTCGAAATCAATATTTAGGGCATTAGAATCGATGAGATATTGGATGCATCGCTTCAACTGATAGCAATCCTGTGTAGCATGGTGAACATAGCGATGGTAATGGCAGTACTTGGGACTCTCCATATCTGCAGGACGGGGCTCGTACCTTGGAGGAGGGAGCTGAATTCGTCCTCCTTGGATGAGCATGTCTAAGATGGGCTTGACATGGCCCCTCGAAGGTAGGTCATCTGAGGCCACTGCTTTTCTGCTGGCTTTGGTTCGGGCTTTGGGCTGCATCGGCCACCATAGCCTGCTTGCCCTTGTTGTCTCGGTTGCTGGAGGGATTACCACCGTTGACGTTAGGGTTTGCCCTTGTCTTCTCCTTCCGAGATGTGCAATCCCAGTTGGCGGGCTTTCTTCACCTTGTCTTCTGCGCTAGTGGCACTGATGATGAACGTCTTCCAATCCCTGAATTGACTTTCGCCCATCCAGAGGCTGATTTTGGGAAGCAGTCTCTTTTGGCAAATTTCAATCAAGAGGAATCAGGGTTGCCAGAAGGCAGCTTCATCGCGGTTTGGCGAAACCGCTCGATATAATTTCTTGTGAGCTCCTTTTCTCCCTGAACAACGTCCATGAGGGTGGACATTGTTACGTCTTGTCCTACTTCATAGAACCTTTCTAAGAACATGCTCTTGAAGCGGTGAAGGAGTGGATACAATTATCCGACAAGTTACGGTACCAGTGGAAAGCGACCCCTTCCAAGGCTCCGATGAACAATCGCGTAAGGATGGCATCGTCATGGGGCAGATGGTCGGTTGTGACTTTAAAGTAGGTGATGTATCTGATTGCCGATGTCTTTCCATCATATGGATTGATGTGGAATGGTTTATACTTTGGTGGGAAGGAACATCTCTCCATGCGGCAATACGGTTGTCGTACCCTAGGTCCTGGCAAGTTTTTCGGGCTTGAAACATGGCTCGGAGCTCTTGGACCTATTCTTGCTTGCCTCCCTGGCTTCGTCTGCAGCGGTAGGGGCCGATATTTCAGGAGGATTATCGCCCGGTTTGGCACAGCTGAGTTCGAGTCTGCATTGACTGGGACCCACGCTTGTTTGGCCAGGTATCCTTCCTTGCAGAGTGGGAATGGCCCTTTATCTCGTCCACAGACTTGACCAAAGCATACAGTATGGCTTCTATAGTATCGATGCGTTGGCAATCACTGGGACCCTCTTGGTTGCTGTCCGTCATGAATACCATCCTTATATGATGAGAGGTAGAAGGGACGGTAGAGGACGTGCCCTCTGTCGTACCCTCCACGGAGAAGTCGTCAGGGTATGTGGAA